>VWZZ01006923.1:589511-835893 GCA_013399095.1 Psophia crepitans
TTGGCCTTCTTGGCCACCTGGGCACACTGCCGGCTCATGTCCAGGCGAGCATCAAACAGCACTCCCAGGTCCTTTTCCTCTACACAGCTTTCCAGCCACCCCGCCCCCAGCCTGTAGTGCTGCCTGGGGTTGTTGTGGCCAAAGTGCAGGACCCGGCACTTGAAGGAGTCACCGTCCCTGGGAGTGTTTAAAGAAAGGTTGAATGTGGTACTTAGGGACATGGTTTAGAGAGTAATAGGTGATAGGGGCACGGTTGGACTAGATAATCTTGGAGGTCTTTTCCAACCTTAACGATTCTATGAAAAAAAAAAGTAACTATGTGGGTGGGATTTCTTGTACCGGAAAAGAAAGCGTCTTTCTTTTTCATCAGAGAACGCATTTTTTCTGTGTACGTTGAGCATGAAAGACTCGAATCATCCTCAAAGAATACCCAAGGTTAGAATAGTTAATGTTACCGCAGTACTCAAGAAATTGTAAATTGTATGCTTGTGAGTGCAAGGCAATAAGATCCCTAATTAATCAACTTATTTCTGACTAGCTTCTATCATTCTAACGCTAATTGTACTTTTTTTTTTTACTTGCAGATTCAAGTAGCCTTTACCAATTCATTTCAGCTTTCTTACAAAAGTAACACGTTTAAATTTATTGGTAGAATCTAATGACCATAGGGAAAAAAAACCCAGATTATCTTTTTCTGTTCATCATCTTTTTATTCTTCTTTTATTCTCTTTATTCCTGAGGCCTGACCACCTTTGTGAGAATGATTCAATTGTCAAGGTGCCAAACCTGCATAGGCGTGTCAAAAAAGTCCTCTTATCTTTTCAGCTTTAGAAATTACTCTTTTAAATTATAAGACCTGGGCTGGTTTCCATATGGAAAAGTCATACTGAATTAATTAGAAAATTTTAATTTTACTTATTTTTCTGGGAAATTCTGTAAAAGACAGTAATTATGATTTTGGGTTTTATGAGCTATGAAAATATGTAGACTTCAACACACCCAAACCCATCAAAATTTCTACCAGAGTGCCACAAATTCATGAAGGAACACATTCCTTTGATTTCTTTCATGATCTATGTGACTTCTACAAAGTAGTTGTGGGTTTTGTGTTTGGTTTTTTTGTTTGTCTCAGCTATCATATTCTACTTGTTGGTTTAGAAAATAGAAATAACTGGGAGACTGTTCTGACCTTTCAGGCAATAGAAACCCAAGAATTTGAATGAAAGCCGTTGATTTTCCTTCCAGAAATTGTTCCAAGGAAAATTAGTTTATTCCTCAAAAGGGGAAAGAACAGCTGAATGTGTGCATGGCAGCATGTGCATGTTGAAATATATGATGGTTTATCTTGATAAATAGATGGATAGAGAAAGTCAGGAAATTTTTAACCAAGGTCAGGAATTTACTTATGAAATAAGGATTATATTTACCAAAAGCACTTACGTAAAAGGATTTCCACTGCTCTGTAATAAGAAATTCAGTCTAGAAGTTCATGGTCTAGAAGTGCAGAGGTGTAAGTCCTGCTGGAACACCTGCAGCACGTTTCTGCCATCAGTAAAAAGTAAATCACCAAGTATTTGTTCAGCACGGTTTTTTATTTTGGTTTTGCGTCTGTTTTGAAACCTTTCAGGCTGTTCTTGTAATTAAAACACCGGTTCCAAACGGCTGTAGCAGAAACATTGTACCTGATTTTGAGCAGGGAAATTGAACCAGCGTGTGCTCACAGGTAGGCAGCTGCTTTATGGTAAGAGCAAATGGTTGCATGATCGCTCAAGTATAGATGCAGCTGGAAATCAGAAACAATAAGAAACCGATCATAAGCCTTTAGCAACCCCAGGCTCATACTACTTTTATATTCGAATGAAGTAATTTTTGTGGGTGTGTTGTCAAACTTGCTTGGGTTCAATTTCCAGTTTTTATTTCGTCCTTTCAGAATATTGTGCTAAAAGAAACCTCTGGCATAAACTGAGCAGTTTCTCCTTTCACTTCCCTGTGATTCAGTTTTGTTTATTTATCATTTCATTAAACGCTCTAAATATATAGAGCCTGAAAGTATATTTATTTTTGAGTGAGCATTTGGGTGGAATCCAGTGGAAGTTAAGACGGTGTTTGATAACCTCACTCGAGAAGAGCTATTTTCCTGCCAGAGCCACAGTTGGGAATGAAATGCAATGCCATTTAGTGAAGTTTTCTGGAAGGACATTTCCCACCCATTGCTGGAGAAGAAAGAATTATTCAGCTTATGCTTATTAGAGGTGATATATATCCTAAACCAAATTTTAAATGTGTCTCTTGACACATTAAATATCTAGAGAGGCTTTACATGCTTATCAATGTTTTATTACTACTTCAATTTGAAAGGTTAATTTGAAAAACATCCCCTCATCCTAATAATTGAGAGGGTGGTTTTTTTTTTTATTTGTGAGGGTTCTTCAGTAGTTTGTTTATTAATCCAATTGCAAACAGATGGCTGTGAGTTGTTTCTCTTCCTTAGTGCTGTGTTTCTCTCCCATCTGACCTCATTCACTTTACATCAGAGATTTCCCAGTCAGCTGTGTGGTGGTAGCTGAATGGATAACATTTGGTCTAATATTTGATATTCAGGACAGTTCTTTGAAAGAATGCGGTGTCATACGCAAAGATGACAAAAAGATAATGACTAATGAAAACAATACCTAGAAATTTCCTTGCAGCCGTAGAACAGCTCACGTCTTTCCAACTTCTGTAGAAAAAATGCTAGGAAAAGGTTTTGCTGACGTGAAGACAAGGCAAAAATAAAAGTGACCAACAATACTTCATTCTCTTATAATACTTTTCTCGTATTTCTCGTGATGTGACAGGAGATCACATCTGCTCTGTCTGCTTCACAGCGGATCTCGGTTATAGCAGAGTATGAAAGTTCATTTTGAAATAACCACATTCAAGCTTCCTACAACATTTATACATGGGTATTGTAATCGCGGCCCACGGTGTCCCCTGCATCTGCTTGGCAGCGCTACGGCAGCAGATGAATCTTCCATGTCTCCTTCAAACATTTTGCTAATTGAACAAACTCTGATCTTAAAATATTTAAGAAGAATTTATGTTGCATGAGCTGAAGCTACTCCTGTAGTAATTTTATTTGCTTCTCTTTTTGAGTAGTTATGAAGACAGATTTGATCGGAGAAGTCTAATCAATCTGTGGTACCTGAGCAATTTTACTTCATAAATGCAAAGTTCAGAATTACTGAAATTCATCACTTTTTTTCCTCATTAATACTAGAAGAAGAAAACAGTCATCTTTAACGTAGTCCAACAATATTTTATCTACTCAAGAATACTCAAGCTTCATTTATTTCTGCAAAATTCCTCATCTTTTAAACAGCTTGTAACATTTGTTATTATTATTATTTTAAGAACCAGACCTTTCCATCATTCGTTCTTGTCCTCTTTGAAATGAGGCAGCGTTGGTGATACGAGATGCGTATAACAAAGATGTATACAGGGAGAGAGCTGGAAGTCTAAGGTGTTCAGTAATAGCTGTTTAGTGTTTGAAGGAATTGTATGCTCAGATTTTATACATACATTATTTAAGTCAAGCAAAACCAGCTCTTGAGGGGAGGAGGGCAGAGGACATTAAATCTTGTGCTGCTGAAGAGTCAACTCCTGGTTTTAATAGGCTTTATTACTGTAAATATTGGCAGAGTGGTTTCTCGGTGGCAATGACAAACACTCAGACTGAGCAGCGGAGGGGCAGTGAGCCAGGGTGCTCCTGCTCTGCCCGCGGCTCGGCACTGGACCCTGTTCAATGCACGTTGCTGCAGGGGTGGCTGATGGGCTGAAGGGAATCAGCCTCCACCGAAAGGACCACATCTCCCTCTCTTCGGCCAAGCTGCACTCGCATCCCCGGTGCAGGCAGCGCTCTGGTGCAAAGACCATCTCTGTTACGTCTGGTCTGAGAATATACATAAGCCTCTTCTGTAATTATTGCCGATGTCTTTACCACAAAGCTGGTTTTGGCCAGAGCTGAGGCTAGGGAAAGGTGGGTTTGGTGCTGAAGCCCATGCAGAAAGCTCCTCTGTGTACATGACTTTGCAGGAAACAACTCTCAGCTTTGGGTTTGGTCTGCCATGCTTTCTAGTAGGTGTTGAGAGATACTGCTCTGAAATGCAGTACTTTTGTGTCATTTTTCTGCCTTTTGAAATGTTGGAGCAAGTGTGGGGTGTTTTATCTTCTCATAAACATAATTTACTGCTTTCACTGACTACCTACAGTAGATTTCCAAGAAGAAAACTAATATGACCTCAGTCAGTTTGCATAGAGTATTTCACCAGCCATTATGTGTAGTTTATGACTTAATCTATTTTAAACTCTTCCTGTAAGTACTTATATTTTTCACTTAATTGTATCCATTTGATCCTCAGCAGTCCTTCAGGAGACAAAGTTATTGGACCATTACCTAGCCATGAAGCATTGATTTGTGCTATATAAAGAATGAATGGATCTTGCTCTTTTAAAGTGTGAAGACCTCTTTGTACTTGCTCTTGTAAATGAGAGAATACTTTTCCCTTTGCGAACTTCGGTCTGAAATTTGTCCAGCTCACTACTTTATATCTGTTCAGTGATACACAGTTCATCACACCCTTATGAAAGGCATTTGAGTTTTTCTTTGTGACCTTTGGATTCTGATATTTATTATCTAATGAAGTGACATGCCTAAAACAAGAACAGAAGAGCTATTTACAGGTTATATTTGGATTTTGTTCAGAAAACTGTTTTGTTACAGTGGAGTTGCCAGTTGATACGATCAAGGGAACTGGCACAACAGCCAACTGGGTAAGCATTTCTAAAGGTCGGTGACAGCAAACAGTGTCTCTTCAGCATCATCGGATTTAGCAGTGTGAGCTACACAGCCGGCTTGGTTGCAATAAAAGTCTGGAAGTAGCATTAAGAATTATTACGGCCTCTTGGTTAAGTGATTCAGCTCACAGCCCAAATAAATTCACTGCTTGGATGCACTCACTCTATACGACGCATGTCTTTGGGCACTCAATGTCTTTGTTGCAGTTAAAAAAGTTCGAAGGTACCTTTGGAACCTTCTCTAGAACAAGTGTGGGATATTATTTGTATCTGTTGACACCAGGATATTTGATGTGAGGGTGAGGTTATGGCAGAAGTATGATCTTTTAAATTTTGTTACCGACTGGACCACTCTAGATCTGATTGTAGGAGCAAGCTACTGCGGATGTCACGCACGAGGTCTGCTGGTGTTTATGGGAGGAGAGTAGAGGACAGAAGAAATGCTGCTCGTGGGCTTAAATACACTTTAAAATCACCCTGAAAAATTAGCATGGACTCTGTATGCCAGTTTTTGTGTCCACCTGTGTGTTCTCACCATGCTAATGTGAAGGTTCTTAAAACTATTCAGATACCAAACTGCTAAAGAAATCAATGGATGATTTTAAAGTATGTCTGTATGTCTTGAAGAAGATCCTTACTTTTATTATGTCTCTTAGTAGTGTCCTTTATAACAATGATTGGGATCTGCAATAGTAACAATGATAATTGCTGAAATCACTGTAAAATCTTACATAAGGTTGGCATGTTTTAAGTTGAGAGTTAGTGCCACAGTGGTGGAGGATTTCAGATTAACCATTAACCCTTTTCCCCACAAGGTATGTGCTACTACCATAAAAACCTCAGCGCAGTTTACAAGGAAAAATGGGAAACAAAGATTTGTATTAAGAGTCACTGCAAGTCAATGATCTGTACATTTTTTACTTCACGTCTAATGGCTTAAACACTCATTTACTGGAGGACCTTCATACAAGGAGGTTAGAAAAGAAACCTACTTCCTTGTGAATTCAGTAAAATGAAAGAAAAAGTGCTCCAGAAGTCATTGCAGGTTTTATGTCTGTTCAGATCTAAATGGAAACTACAGTTCAGCAGCGGAGCTGTTGAGAAACTACCGAACTGCCAAGCTGTTGATGATGTGCTGTGGGACCAGGGAGATGCAGGATATTAAAAATAAGGCCTTTGCTTTCCCCCCAACTCTGTGTGAGGTTACGTGAGGGAAGGAGGAGAGAATGGCAATATTTTGTCTCTGTTTGTTGAAGGACATCTGTAGCTTGCCATCTGGATTACATTTGCCTGGGCTCCTTACAGTGCCAATGGCTGTAAACTCCCGCGTGAGGAGCGTGGGCAGGGTTTGACATGTGGAGGGGCATAGGCCTCTGCCCACTTTCCTAAGCTCTTTCCAAAGACTATCCTGTTAGGGACCTTTGTTTTGGTCAGCTATACGTAAAGGATGTATAAGTCAGGTGGGTGAATAATCACTAATTCTTTGGTTGCATCTACGGAAACCAGAGGAGAAGTAGCTGGAAAGCTTGGTACTGTATGAGCAGCAATGACATCTGTTGAAGGTTTTTGTGTGCTTCAAAAGTGAGGCATTGGTACCTCGTGAGTCTGTCTTTGCTCTCTGTTAACATCCTTGTGTTATATTTAGCTAAGTATAATTTAGCTAAGGAAAAAGGGAGCAACGAGCTCGATGCACTTATGACCTCCCCAGTGGCTTGATCTGTGGTAGGTTTTGCTGGAAATTGCTCCTGGGGAAGTACCTGGGGACTTTGCATGCAAGCTACGGCACTGTGTGTGCACCGTGTGCACACAACCCAGAGCCGCTTAGGAAAAAATAGCATGAAAAAGGGAAGGCAGGCTGCTGTTCCCAGAAGAGCAACGTGTTCTCCCCCGACACACGTGGAGCAGAGTGGGACTCGTGTAGAGCTTTGGTTTAGAGGAGAGCTGAATGGTTAGCGCAAGCACAGGGGAAATTATAACTTCCCTGAGAAGTGCATTTGACTACTCAATTCTTACGCTCTTTTGTATATAGTATTTGGTACACGTTATTAGATGCTATGGCGAAATTTTGTTTATGCCAAATTTTAGGAGTTCATGCAAGCTAAATTGACACATTTTAGACAGTCTGTCTCATACATCCAGCTTTCTGCCTTCCTTCAGAGCCGCTTGCAAAAGCTCGGTGTGCTAAGGTTTGCCCAGGGATCAACATGATTTAAAACTGGTTTTACGTTTGGTGCAACAATCTAAAGGGATCAAACCTTGTACGTTCTTTCTGAATCCACAGAGGTGTCCTCAGCTGAGAAATTACGTTTGCTGCGAATTTAACAATTTAAAAGGAAATGCAGGATGCCTATTAATGAACTGGAAAGGGAAAGTGCTCTGAGGGTTTCAGAAGGGGATTTCCCCACGGTTCAGATGAATATCTTGCAGGCAGAAGGCGAATGCAGCCCATCTAATGGATCTGTGATCGGTAGTGAGTTTGATGTAAAATCTGTGTTGACATTTTGTCTCCAGAAGTCACTGGTGTGTCATTGAGTAAGGAAATGTCTGCTGCAAAGACCCGTTCTGCTGTGGTGACATGTAAATGGACGCATGTTTGCTTAAAGACTTGCTAGGAGGTCACTGATGCTCTTATTTCAGAAAACAACTTGAGCGTTTTCCTGAATAATCTTTGAGACTTTTCCTGAATAAAAGGTAAAAACAAGTAAAATTATCAAGACAGGATTAGAGCCTGTTTCAACTGATGACATGAATATGCTGAAAATTTTGTTTAGAGGTCTAAAAGTCCACTTAAGTCAAAACTGGGCCTTTGAGTATCCTACTGCAAATATCAATTTGATTTTTTTTGGTGTTTTTTATTTTGTTTGGGGTTTGTTTGTTTGTTTATCAGTTTTATTAAGTTTTTCCTTTGGTGAGTTCTAAAGAGAATATATTTACTAAACGGCATATTTATAGTGACCTCATACCTGATATGATACAACACGCCAGCAGTTCTGGAGCAATGCTTTTTCCCTTTCTAAGCCCATTGCCATAGCAGTATTTCATAAGAATGAGGGGAGAAGGGTGCTGGAACGCCATGGGTATACATGTGATCTTCTGAGTAGGCTATTCCTAATGATTACGTCTACTAAAAGCACTGTCTAAATGAAGGCTGAGTAACATGTGAATGTGTTGGCAGAAACAATCCTGGTCCTCAGGTGTTTATTTTCGTGGTGGGCAGGATGGGAATATGCAAGATAGTCCCCTCCTGGATGGCCATTCCAGTTAAGGGCTGGAGTTACAAAGGGAAAATTAAACAGTCCCTGCGATAGCCTCAAACCAATTTCTTCAGGTACCTATTTGCATGACTCCTTTGTTCTTCTCACCCTTTGGTTCAGTCCATGGCCACATCCCGTGAGAGCCTGTATTTCCTGCGGGAGACCCACACGCGTCCTGCCCTCGGCCGCAGTCACGTATTTTCAGCGCTAACCTGTTGTCACTCCTGCACTCTGGGTCTGCTTTGTGTATTTTCAGAAGAGGAAGGTGAGTTTAGGTGTTCTGGTAGCACGTGCGATGGAGAATGGCTGCATTTGTTCTGTTTTGCTTAAAACGCATCACGGGAGAGTTTAAAAATATTAGCGGTATTTCTAGGCATGCACATTATTCCAAATACATTCTGAGAAATTATTCATATTTGATGTATCAATCATACCCATGTACAGGCACGTCAATAAAGCAAATAATCTTTTTTATTAAAATGCATATTATTTTATTTTCTTCCTACTTTGCCCTTACCACAGATTTTGAGGAATGTTTGTTGCAGTTTGGATCTGATTGGGGATTGACCGGGACCTGAGGTTTTGGGGGTTTTTTTGTACTAAATTAATTTTATTCTATTGAAGAGTTTTTCTGTTTGTTTCTTTGGTAGAAAACAGCTCATAATAAGAAATATAATAAGAAATACCATTGCTGATTTGGTCCCACCATAGCTCAAATTTATATTTTCTGTATAAATTTGGTCATTTTGATCCACATACCTTACCCAGTGGCTCTGACCCATATTTATAAGCAATGCCTACATCTGCTACCAGTACATATGCTCCTTTTTCGAGTTGTAGCGCACTATTTTCTCCATGCCAAATCCTTTATACTTCTAAATTTGTAATGAATGTTGCTGCTGTTTTTTTCTAGGTTGCTCTTTTTTATCTCGTGTGCTTGCATTTAATGCACAGTGCAAATGTGTCTTCTAACTGTAGCTAAACTCTAGCTGACGGCATCTTATGGTAATGTGGCAAATAATAAGACCACTTTGTTATAAAAAACCCCATAATTTAAAATACATAAAGAAGAATTCATTATAATCTGTTATAAAAGCAATAAGAAAAGGAAGACAGCATTTCATAAGGCCATAAAACATGCCTCGTGCAGTTAACCTTACAGCACCATCCAACTATGAGTAAATTATGCCATAAAATAAGCCTTGCCATTCTTAATTACTCAATTAACACTGTATTTTAAAACAGAATTTTAATATAAGGTGTTGTTAAGCACCGGAGAGATTCACCTGAGATAAAATTTAGGTGAGTGAAGTCATTTCTGATGTGTTTACAAGAGACCTTGTGTCAGCCTTTCCTACGGCTGCTGTTACAAGGCTCGGGGTTGACTCCCAGTGCAGCCAGCTTCTACGGGGGAGGATTGAGGACACAGTGGGGCAGCACATGTCAAAAAAGTTGTCAGTCTGAGGCAGGGCAACAGGGTGCCTCCACAGCCTTGAACTGAGATCCTTCACTGACTTCCCAGAGGTCAGTTAAGTTGATATTTCCCACTGAAAATCCCAAAGCACTTCCCCCGAGACATGTGTACCCCGACCATACTGCCGTCCCCACTGCTGATGGTTTGCCAGAGGAGTTCTGAGCATGGCCAGCCCCCCCGAGACCCCTGGAGCTGCAGGGGCTCCCCTTTGGCAAGGGCCGTGCTCACATGCTCGTTGCCCGAAGAGAGAGTCTGAGATTGCGGGATGGACCTGAGCAGGGCGGCAGTAATTTTCCTTCATGCTATGCTCCTCTGGAAGCATTGGTCATCACATCATCCCTTCCCTGTGACTCCCAGGAGCTGTAAATCTCGTGGCTAGTTAAGGGTGCTTTTGAAATGTGGTTGTAGGGTTGAGGTCGGGGGGAACCCAAACTGCTGCTGCTGCTGTGACATCTAATGGTCTGTGATCAACAGTGACCTGGGTGGCAGAGCTGCTGCCCTCCCAGGTCACTTGTCTGGAAGAGTGATACTGTCAGCATGAAACTCTGCAGATATTTTTAGGTGAATATTTATTTATTTATCCGCTGTGCCACCATGGGGCAGTATCCACGGTGGCCCAGCGACAGACCCATTAGTGACTGAGCAGGGAGAAGTAGTACACAGATAAATTGTCTTCAAGTATGGAGTGGTGTGTTGTGAAGCTTAATTAATTACTGTTTGCAAAGTGCTGTGGGATCTTTCCATAAAAGGAGCTGTGTGTGTCAGTGCTTTTATTATTGTATTTACATAACGCTGCAGTGATGCTAGTACTGAGCTGGAACCTCACAGAGCATCATGGCTTGGGAGGGCTGTGTAGTACAGGGCAGAAACAAGTTATACTTTCATTTTTCTTTTTTTTAACCTTTTTTTGTTTGTTTTTCTAGATGTATTTTCTACCACTGAAGGCAATCCAGGGCATGGTGAAGCACTGAGAGGCTCTGAAAAGCAGCATCAGTCTGTATCAAACCAGTTGTATTTGATGATGTTCCCAGTAGATACAGTTCCTAAGTGACGCAAGGTCGTACATCAACTTCATTAACTCCTGTGGCAGATCAGTTATAATCTATGCGTTTATAGGTGATGCTTTCACAGATGGTGACTCTGGTGGAACGCTCTTTCGACTGATAGTTTAATGTTACTTTGTCATCTGAAACTGAGCAAATAAATTAGCTATAAATTTTACGCAAAAGGGAAATGCAGCTGTGATAGGAATAGGGTGCCTACGCCCAAATAGGGGTGTGTAGGCCTCGCAAAAATAAATACAAATTCAACAATGTGGGTTAGAATATAATTTTACCAATTATGCTGTGTTTGCTTCACTTCTGCAATTCCTACTTGTTCAAGCCTCTTATGAGATAATGTCTCACTGAGGGTCAACGGATCGCTGCAGAAAGCAGACCATTCTGTTTATTTATAACAGTAAAATCGTAACACTAAAATGGACCAAATTTTACTTTTCCTTGCTCTAGAAATTCCAGAAGATTTTTCTTTTTATACAGATCCTAGTCCATACTTACACCATGAAATAACTTTTCAGCCCGGTGTTCCTTCCTGCTCTGTGAATAGCTACCGCAGGACTGACCTGGCCGGTGGCGGCACGAGGGCTCAGGCTCTACCTGCCTGTGCCCAGGGACGATGTATTGATGGGATGAGGGGATTATGGAGGAAAACTCAAACATGAGAAAGAAATTCCTCACAGTGAGGGTGACAGGGCACTGGAGCAGGCTGCCCAAAGAGGTTGTGGGGTCTCCTCCTTTGGATATATTCAAGACCCGTCTGGATGCATTCCTGTGCAACCTGGTGTAGGGCACCTGATGATCTCTAGAGGTCCCTTCCAACCCCTACCAATCTGTGATTCTGTGAAAATGCAAACCTACTTCTTTTTCCAGTTTCTCTTATCAAGGCAGTTCTGCTTAAAAATAATGGATTTTTATCCGGTAAAACTATGCTAGCAGTTAGAGCTCTATTAAGAAAATCTGTAGGTTCAAGCATTGGGGAATCCCTGAAGTATAGGCAGGGTCCGAATTGTCATGTCTTCTCTTCCACGTGTGAAGGCCTGTTGTAGACATGAAAACTCCACAAACAAACAAGGAGCCCAGGAGGAACGTTGCTTCTATAACAAGTCCCTGTGCTTGCTGTCTGCCTGCCACAAAGGCATCTTGTGGACACGCACTTGAGGCCAAAATAAAAGAGCACTAGTAATGTCATGATGTTTTTCTGCAGCTGCACAGTACTCCCCACAAATTGGTAAACGGGGGGGAAAAAAAAATAGTTATGAAATAATTTTCTTTTGGCTGTGTGAAACCTACAAAAATCACAGCCTGATGCTAAAATTATTTTTCTTACAGTTAAAAATGAATATTCGCCTATGTTGCTCTTGGAAACACATTTACAAGGAAAATGTTTGGATGGAAGACTTTACAAATAATTATTTGTTTTCCTGAAAGACACACTGTGCAATCTAAGCAAATAGAAATAGCAATCCTAAAATAGCAAGTATTGTTTCTATTTGTGCTGCTTCATCAGCTAAACCACTTTATGATACTGTTTCTTTATCAAAGAGACATTTAAATCAAGGAAATGATTTTTAATACTAGGGCAGAAATTAATTTCATGCATCTGCTAGCAAATGCCTACTATCAAGAACTGAGTAAACAAACATTTGCACATCTGCTCCCACTATATGAAAACAGAATCTCAACTTATAAAGGCAGTTAGGATTTGCTTTTTAAAATATTTAGTAATGTAGTTTGCCATTTAAAAATATTGTGAAGTGCAGTAGAAGTACAGCACATACGTTTGTATCCAGGGTATGGGGTAGAAGAATGTCCTTGGTGGGGATAACATGAGCCTTCAGCAGGAACTACTGCATTTTAGTTTAGTGTAGTAGTATTTTAATTTAGTATTTGAGCAAGTCCAAGTCCTGCACATGCGGTTACTGGTAGAAGTGTCTCCAAGGATGCTCCCCATCTTCCTTTCTAGCAGTTGAGTAGTAAAAGCCGAGGTAGAAAGTCACTGCTGGTCAGGCTGTGCTCATTATTTCAAACACCTTGTCGTTATATTTTTACAAAGGCTGGTACAGTGTCTGCCGTTCAATTTTGACAATCTGTAGCCATAAACCCAGCCAATTCCCAGGGCAGGAAGGCAGAAGAGCTTCTGCTGCTTGAAACAAGGGCAAAGCAGAAGCAGCAGGTTTGCACTCTTCCTGTTCTGAACACTTTAGGACCTTTCCAGGTTTTGCTGTGACTGTGCCAGCCACCTTTGACATAGAATAAAGGTATGTAGGAACGGACCGTAGCACAGGCTGACGAAAAGTCACATATAATGATGTATAACAGGTACTTCTTTACTATTTTATACTCTTTCATGAAATGCAGGATGCTGAACTTAAGCTTTGTGGCCATCAGTCCTCCCCAGGAAGCTGTGCATCACTGTTCGACATGTACCATCACCAAACAAGCATGCTGGAAAATTCTGCTGATTTAAATAGAAAATGTTAATGCTAATACTTTACATAAGAAATCAAAGCCTGTAAGTGGCATATTTCCGTGGGAGCTGGATGGCAGCTGATGGTCAATCCCACCAGGAGCTGTGTGTTGGCCCATGCCTCTCCTGTCCCACCAGCTCCCAGTCCTGCTGACTGGACTGCTCGGCCTGAGCCAAGCCACCCTCTGGCAAGGGGGGGATCCAGAAGCAAGGGTCTGTGCTGAGAAGGGAAAGGAAAGAAATTGATTAAGAAGAGTTAAGGGCTTTTTGCATATATATGATAAACAGAAATCGCGGTTAGGCTTAGTGAGTCAGTATGCTACCTATCTGGTACCTGAGCTATATGAGGTCAAGAGAACAGAAAACAATTGCTCAACAGATAAAAATGCTTTTATGCCCATTTGGATGAAGGAAGACAGAAGATCAGATGGGCAACTCGGGTTTGGTGTCAGGGCTTAGACCTTTACTTTTCTAGATATAAGTAATAATTTCATTAGACCAAACAATCTAAGTCTGGTAGTTCATCTCTCGGGAGGGCTGAGTGCTGTTGGCTGAAAGGACTTGCATGTTGGGAGGTTTTGGCTTTACCCTGACTCTATATCCTTTCCCAAGTACCAGATGATACATGCTATTCTTTAGACTATGTGACAGAGTGGGAAATGGTCTCTGAAGAAGAGCTTTCCATATGTACCTATGCATTATGTACTGAATATAAAATAAATATCCTTCAGCTCTATCTGTACTGATACAGCGTATTTTGGATGGTGTTTATATTATGTGAACATCCATAGAGGCACCAGAGAAGACGTGAATGTTTATATAGGAAGGATTGTGCTAGGCATCTGATTAAGCACTATAAATAGAGATTGAAATACGTTTTAAGTAGTCTGTGCAAGGCATCATTTAAATCAGCCATAGACACTCACACACAATACTAGCATAATAACGTATTTTATCTCTGACAGTGGCTGGGAGTTAATTCTCAGGTTGAGGTTGCCTAGAACTGGCTCCTCACAATAGGTCCCAAAAAAATCCTAACAAAGAACGAACTCTAATCTTGCTCAATGAATTAAGCTGAAGAGCAAATAAAGCCTTTGTAGCGGTAGCTGTACATAATTAGCTGTGATCTCCTGAGTGCAGTCCACCATTTAATGGAATTGCTAAAATAAAAGCAAGAAAAAAATATCCACCTGAAATCGAAGCTAACTTAAAGCATTAAAAGTAATAGTGGTTTTAAATCTGTAAAAACACAGAGGAGGAAGATTAGGGAATATGATTTGTTATTTTAAGAATAAAACTGATGCTTTTAAGTCATACTCAGAAATTCTCCTAGTTTTCTCTTTTTACAGTTGATCTTCGTTCCTTTACACGAAACATCGCACAAGGTAAATAGTGTATCGGAGGTGTCGTTCACCCAAGCCGCTCTTTAGTACACAAGTCAGCAGGCAACTAGAGTATTTTGTTCACCCATTAACTGCAGCAGGAACAATCCCACTTTCCTCGAAGTCAGTGGCAGTTTTAACGTTATCCTTCAGTGGGGCCAAGATTTCCCCCTGTAAGTTGCTGAGGTAGAGCCTAACGCAAAGCCTATTGACGCTGATGGAATTTCTTCCACCGATTTTAATGGGTCTTGCCTCAGGGCCGTAATGGACATGATGTTAATATTACATGCACTGTTGACTCGCGGTGCTGAGTTCTCATTTTGTTACTTTTAAACAACAAAATACGTTTTGTTAGCAAGAAGAAGTTGTTGACAGATCTATTCTGGGCTGTTGTGAGGCCTCTGACTGCCTTCAAAGGAAGCTGCGGGTACTGTATGCATTGTTTTTAAGTTTAACTTATTGGTAGGTGCCACCTTGTAAAATAAACTTGTATTTCAGCTGTTCCGATTTCGCATAAGACAAACAGAAAACAGAAAAATGTTTTCCCAAATTAAAGGCACTAAATCTTAATAGGGAGAAAAAGCATTGGACACAAATCTCTTAAATTAAAATAACTGCCTCTTTGGATGGGCGAAACAGAGCATGGAGTAAATCTCCTCAAATAAAATACCAGCGCTCTGGAGGATTAGTTGCATGCTCTATTTCCTTCTTACAAATGTGCCGTGGAGCGATGGGCAATCACCCTCATTCTGCCTTGGTGAAGGTGTGCTATCTCTGTGATGCAGATACAGCCAATCATCGTCAACTTGTTGAACTAGGTGCTTTTAAATTGTAGTTGCTTATTAAAGATTACAAAGTGATCAGAAGGTGGAAAATAATAATTTTTTTTCCATTGAACCAGACGCAACCATCCGCTACACCAAAACATGATGTATTAATTAATTTGGAATCCCTTTTTCTCAGCCAGCTATACAATGTGTAGCTAAAAATGTTTGCATCTTGTTTTATTTACCCATTGGGAACTGGTCTGCTTTGAGAACAGGTTGTCGTTGCAGCATCCAAGAAAGGAGCTTGATTAATCCTGCAGGGATGTGCACATCATTTCTCCCTCCATACCTGTTCTGATGTATTGAGGTAAAAACATATGCCTGATTTATTTCCTTCCTCTCCCTGCCATTTCCCCCTCTTTGCCCACCCTCTGAAGCCTTTCCCGCTGCACCCAAAGAGATGATTGGTGTTTCAGCAGCTCTCTTTCTAACTTCACCTCCTGCAATGCAGATAGGAGCGCAGAACATGAGAATATATATTATTTTAGGCTGAATAATATGCATGCCCCACGTGTTGCTTTTGATGGATTATTTGCTGTAAAGTTGGCACGTAAAGACCGTGATATCAGACAGAAACGTAAGAAAGGCAAAAGCAACGACCTGGGTAAGGAATGTGCCTTCAGTAGGTGGTGTGGCTTGTAGTCATGAAAAGGTCTTGGGGTTTTTTTGTGCCTAGGCTTTTGTCAAAATTGAGATGAGCAAAAGATACTGGCCTTCTCAGCAGAGGGGTGCAAAAGGCTTGGAGTTAGGTAAGAGCAAGCCCGAGAGTAATTTGGTCCCTGAAATGATGAGAAATGTCATCTGTTGCTTGTTTGCTTTGAGACCAAAATAAAAAAGTAAAACAGCCTGTACATTAGACTTCTCATCGGTTTAAATCTGTCCAACTCATGTGAACCTTGGAAAAAATGTCTTATTGTTTATCGAAGATGCTCTGTCACAGTTTAAATTAGTCTTCCCCTCCCCTCTGAACAAAGCCAGCAATAAATGCTACAAGCCTTTCTAGCATGCTGGAGGATGGGGCAACCGATGGCTTTAGCCCAGGTACGCTGGGCTGGGAAGTGTCATAGGAAAAAGTCGGGCAAAACACTTAGGGAATGAATGTGACCTGGCAGTGGGTGTTCTGTGCCGCTTTAATGCCCGCCAACACTGTCCCTGTAGCCTGAATATTAACTTGTAATGCACTTAATATTGCTGCCAAACAGCAAAGGACATCAGCATGGAATAAGAGTGAAGCTCTTCTCAGTAGCTTGAGGATTAAGAAACAAAATTATCACGGGGTCTTGTAAATATCTTGTAACCCCTACTATAAGTCAGGAATTCAGGTCAGTGTTTATGCTTAAGCCTATTGCAAATATCGTTTAGGCAAGAACTGAAACTTTAGGTAAGACATGATGCATTTACTGATCGGTATCGCAGAACATGTACTGATGTTCTTTACTTGCTGAATAATTATGACTTGCATTTCATCGGTTGCGAGTAAGAATTAAATAATATTAAAAATACTTCTGTCTTCCCTTTCATGACATTAGAGTGAGGCTGGTATTTGTTGTTCTGTAAAATACAAGCAGAAGGTTGAGAGAAGGGATGTAATTAGATTATTTTTTTTATTTCTCTATAGGTAAATATATTTTAAAATAATTTCAATTAAATTAAAATTCTGAGTAAAAGCCTCATTTCCACTGAAAGAGTAATTCTGGATAGCCACATCAGCAGGGGAGCTTTCTGAGTGTGGATTGGGCTCTGGTGTGCAACCTGCACCTCTGCCTCCCAGGCTGAAGGAGCAGTGGAGAGGATCTGTTACAAGGAGAGAGCAGCTAAGAGGGCCCTGCTAAGTACAGAATAGCTAAGAGAGCTACTGCGGCTCCCCCTGCCCGTTCCTGGTTGAAAAACAGGAATTGTCACAGGTAACTGGCCATGTCCAAGTGCCACCACTGGCTCTCCACAGTGCCTGGCTGCCTCTGGAGCAAGCGCTGGCCTTTAATCCCTGCTGAGACCTTCATGGAAACTCAGAAGCTCTGGAGATTCTGCTCAGGAAGGAAACAGCTTTATCTTGTAGGTTTTGCAAACGCTAATCAAGGAGTGAGGTCTCTGTCCATCCGGAGATGGACACTGCTTGCCCACCTCCAGTCATTTCTCTACTTATACGGTATCTTCTCCTTGTTCATGCGCCTGTTGTAGAAAACGATTATAACTGGACAGGTAAAGCTGCTGTCACTGTCTTAGGCTAAATGGTACATTATTTTGTGGTATATCTGTAGATTCATCTGTAGAGGGGGTATAAGGACCAAACTTCTACAGAAAATAGGAATCTCTTACAAAGTTCTGGTACCTCCTAGATATTGTACATGAAACTTGACCTTTACATGAAACTGAACCAGAAAAAGTCGGTGAGAACAAGGCAGAGAACGTCATTTGTCACTGCGCAAACCCTTGCTGCGCCCGCAGCTTGAGCAGGGCGTGCTGGTGCGATTCCTGCGTTTCGGGAAGGACACAGTGAAGTTAGAGAAGTTATGGAGGAAGGTAAGTAAAACGATCAAGGAGTGGTGCGGCAGCCTTAAGAGGGGAAACTGGGGAGGCTGCGATCCCTGTTTGGAGAGGAGAAGCCTGAACAGTATGACCGAGGTTTACAGACCCATAAGGTGGGGGGGAGTTTCCAAGAAATTGCACTTCTATTTTTTTTTTGTCTTTTAATGTGTATGTGTTTTAGAACGCTTTAGCTTTCCATGTTTTCCTATTTTGCACATTATATATTTAGAAATTGTATGTATCATTTTTTTCTTAAAAGAAGACTTGTGTGCATAGAGGCAGTGATTCTGAGTAGTTGAATTAAATGCTATTTTTATGGTAAAATAAGGGCTTGTGTAGAATAGTGCTTAAAGAAAGAAACTGTGAAGACATCAGTACATTATCTGTCTCTAAGATCTGACCTCACAGCAGGACACTTAAGCCCATCCAGCAACTGAGTGATTTTGCTCGGTATAAATCTCTGGAAATAGATTTTTATCTTTTTTTCTTCAAGAACATATACAGAGCGGATAAATTGATTTTGGGGAGAAAATAAGCTCCATGGTGTAAATCATGTTAATTGCTGAGTAAAATGCCAATATTATAGGTACTTAGGTCAAGTTAATGTTGAGATGTTACTATGCTAAAACTCCTACCCTCTTGTAGTTAAAGACATATCAGAGATGTTTTAAGTGGTGTTTTAGTGTGTTTGGGTTTTTCAGAAAAAGGGATTGGATTTTAGAAGAAATGATTGCATATGGAGAGTTAGATTGGTTATATGAACCATTTAACCCACCCAGTATTATTCTAGATGTTCCCTTTCAGTCTCTATGGAACTCTCATCCTGCTTTCTCTAGTCAAGGAAAAGTCATGGAGAACGTTCACGAGACATTCATCTGGGAGAAAATGCAGGATGGGGTTGCTTCTGGTCACTGCTGCTTCCTGGAAACACAAACTCAGAGAGGAGGTTAAACCATGGGAGAAAATGGCAGAGTGGGCAAAAAAAACCCAGATGTCAAATCAACCGGTCTGGTTTGCAAGTAGAAACCTTGCCAAATAACTTAGTGCACAGGTTGGATCAGCTTTTAGGATGTGTAACTTGTGTAACTTAGATTTATGGAACTGGTAATTCAAGCTGACACTAACTTTGCCAGCACCGCAAGGGTCATTTTGTGCTGCTCTTGGGCAATCTCTACAATGAACAAACCATCCCTCATACAATAGATTTAGTGTTTACAACTGACGTATTGTTGAAAGAATAGCTTTAATTTGGGGGGATATCATAGAAAAAAAATATCTTTGGTGGTAGTTGAAGTTTTCTTAGTGTTTGAAGGCAGTGCCTGAGTTTCAGAATTTTGTCCAAATTCACGTTTGCATTTTGGATCTCCTTTGAGGAGCTAGAGCCAAAAACCCAACTGCTAGTGTTTAGTGCTGTCCTGCACCACTGGTTTTTGTCATTTGAGGATTGAAAAGGATTTTCTTCTTTTTTGGCATCTGCACGCTTGGCACGTGCTGCTTAAACCAAGGCCTGTGAGTGTATGCAGCAAAATTAGCAGAACTGAGTACGAGCTAAAATACAAGAAAAAAAAAAAATTATGAAAGGAGCCCTTAATTTTCCCAGAAAGTTTATCTGAAGCACTGCCATCCTCCCTAATCCTGATGCCCAGAGCATGTGCAAAGTAGCAGTGGGGTGGAAATGGTTGTTCAGTGGGGATGGTGAAACCTCCCTTCGGTCTCCACCAGCTCTCCTGCAGCTCAGCTCTGCAGTTCGTCATGGCTGCTCACCAATGGACTTTAAAAAACAATAAAAAATTTAAAAATTGCTAATTATTTCTTATGGGTCTATTTACAGTTTAGTTAATCTACTATAAAAAGTTCCAACCATTTATTTCTAGAGCTGGCTCCTGTTGCTGGTCAGAGGCAGGAATGACATGCCACGAAACGGGAACCAGATCAGGGGCTGAACCATCATTAGTGATTCCAAGGAAATATTTTTGAAATGCAACAGTTGGGGTCCTTTATTCTTTTCAGTTCTATTTTGGTTTGATTCTAAACTTTCTGAAGAATTTATTTATTTATTTCTGAAGAATTTATTTATTTATTTCTGAAGAATTTATTTATTTATTTCTGAAGAATTTATTTATTTATTTCTGAAGAATTTATTTATTTATTTCTGAAGAATTTATAGTTATGCACCAAACTAAAAAATACTGTATTTCAGTATTTGCTCAGGTGTGAAGATTACAACGATGTTCTGTTTTTCATCCTCGGAAGTCAGTGCCTCTTTCTGATATACCACTTCCTCTCCTGGTTCAGTTTTCTCAGAAAGGTCATAACAGCCAGGCTGGTGGTATTTCCTACTGTAGGAGTTCTTGCAGGATTTTTGTGTTAGGTTTTGGTAATATTTAAAAAGGAACAGAAAATGACATTACATTTGCTCTTTCATCTTCAGATTTGCATATCTCATCGAAGGTTATATCCCATAAATTATGTTCCAGGAAATCTGTGCTTAGCTTCATATGTGGAAGGGTGTGCAAAAGGGAGCCTGCCTACAGGATTTCGATGCAGATCCATACTAAATTGTACCAAAAGACCTCAGAAGTGAAGTCCATGTTCTCAGAGACACAACTTTCCTAGGGCTGAGTGGGGTGGGATTTCACACAAATCTGGATTACACCAAGTACAAAGCTATACAAAGGAGCTATTCTTTGTCAGCCACGACTGGTTTTGAACTCAGCCTTCCCGGTGAGGTCACACACATTCTGGAGTTTAGTGCTAACGCTCGTGTGTACGTTTCGTGAGTGCTACTGCCGAGTTTTACAGATGCTTGCAGAAGGGTCCAACTCATTTCTGAGGAGGCTGAGATGGATGTATATGGATAATTGGGTTAATATTAATTTATATGGCAGCATGGGTAATGTGTTTCCGGAAAGTTGAGAGCATAGTTTATTAAAAATTTCTGGAAATACAGTATTTATTGAAAGAAGTCAATTCTGAGCTGCTTGTCTGTAAACAGAACGTTGATTTCTAAAAATTATTATATTTGTGAGATACAGCTTAATGTAGCAGAAAAACATAAGAAATTATGCAATTAATATTGCTGTTCATTACAGTAATATAATCAATTTAAGGTTCATGTAAAAGCAGCATAATAAAAATAATAAGAGTGATCAGCATGTGTTGACATGCCTTTAAAAATGACTTTAAAAAATCTCAGAACAAGTACACCTCGCTGCTTGTGGAGAGTATTAGTGGTGTCAGGAAGAGGTTCTTCCCCCAGAGGGTGGTGGGGCCCTTGCACAGGCTCCCCAGGGCAGTGGTCACCGCCCCGAGCTGGGCTGAGTTCAAGCAGCGTCTGGCCAACGCTCTCAGTCATCTGCTCTGGTTGGGCTGGGCCTGTGTGGGGCCAGGGGTTGGGCTGGTGGGCCTTAGGGGCCCTTCCAGCTCGGGAGATTCTGTGATTCCATGATTCTACGAGGCATATCTCCGAAGTTATTTTGCACCATTGCCCTGAGCTGCTAGCTCCAAACCGTGCTGCACCTTATAGATCCCAGCTTTCGTAGTCGTGTTGCAGCACCAACATCAACAGTGGTTAAACCATAAAGTCATTGATTTAATTTTATGTAACACATAAGTAGGTTTGTAACAGCTCCAAATGGAAATGAGTGTTCGGCAACTTAAAATAGGAAGAGAGTTCTGCAAAGGATGCTGATTAGTTATTATGGAAGTTGCTTATTCTGGTAATAACTTCTGAGTGGTCAGCGTGCCCTCAGAGTAGCTTCCTTGACAGCTAGGATAACAAAGCTGTACTATTATGAAATATTCTTTAGTCTTATTACTGTCACTGTACTGGCATGATCAAGGCGAGAGGATGGCATTAATCACTGTGTTAATGGAAACCTTCCCCTGGAGAGACGCGAAAGGTGGTTAGAGATCTGCCGAGGTGAGACTGCAGCAGCTTTAATTTAACCCTCTTTTACATTAGCTGGAATAAGCCTTAATTTAGGATAATGGAAAGATCATATTAATAATGATTAATATTAAATCCCCCCCCCTTTTTTTTTAATTGAAAACTAGTGTGTGAGGTACCTTCATGAGGGTTTATTCTTTCTTAAAAAGCATTGGGAATACCTTGTTGAATGAGAATTAGGAAGGTTGAGAGCATTAGGAATAAACTGTTGCTGTGATAGAGGCCCCACACATGGAAATACAATTTCCAGGCTGGGATGAATAGCTCCATTTGTGTCTGGAAAAACAGAAAAGTGCTTCAGAGAAATAGTATTCCTCAGTAGGAAAACAAAAGCAGCAACTGTCTTCTTTCTACGTTTGCGGGTTTTGGGGGGCTTTTTGGTGGTTTGGTCTTTTTTAATGCTATTACTTTAGGTTTCTGAATTATTATCATTATACTGTGCTGATCTAGTGGACAGGACAAAGGACCTAGAAAAACCCTGAAAGTGTGAAATAAAGACTAGCTTTCTACAATTTTTTTCACAATCCAGAAACTTCCATCTACGTGTTCGTCATTTCCAGAGCTGCTATTGCATTTATTTATTTATTGAAAATAAAGCTAATAGAGAAACTACAGTTTTGGTAGGATGCAGTAGTCTAGTACAGTAAGCTAAATTAAAATAAAACATGTTCCCAATTTAACTGCTATTTCAGCAATTACTGTGCAGGACACAGAAAAAGCAGCTACAAATTATTTATTGTGGCGCGCTCACGTTGTACGCTGGATTGGAAATGCACATCGTTACCGGAATGCGTATTATACTGTTGTCTGAAGAATTTATCAACACTGATAGTATTTTCTTCACTAATTAGGTCAGTCCCAACTACATCACTTTACCTTTTGTACGTTGCTTGGTGATCAATTTGAGAGCTCTGGTAAACACAATGTGAAGTTCATTGTCATCTGGCGAAACCCCAGATTGCGCATTTGGATTTGGACGTGCCGATAGAGCAACACACATCCTTTCATCCACCAAGCAAGCTCAAAACAAGACAACTTGCCCATTTTCATATCAAAATGGAATCTAAAATATGAAGTATCTGAAGGTGGTTAAAAAAAAGAGGACATTTTTTCATGTAAATTGGAAATCCAGACTGTTCACTTGAAATATTGCAGCTACCACATCAATAACCAATGAGGGAAATCTCAGTACTTACTTCCAGAACGAATCAATCCTTCACATTGATCCAACTAAGAACAGAGAAAATGTCTCTTTTTTTTTTCCTTGCCCTCAAGTGATCAGCATTTACATCAAATATATTATTCATTTGGCTGCTTGACTTGTTCGTAGTTAGGAACGTATTTTAAAGTATTAAATATCTTCAAACTGTTGAAAAATTGTCAGAATTGTAGCTTATAGATATTAACAGCTTTCAGTTCTCAGGGGTGAGACTGTAATTCTGAACTCCCGCTGTGGAGGCAGAGGCCGGCCATAGCACAGGCAACGTGAAGGCTACGGAGATGCTCCAAAGAATGAAGGAACTGGAGAGGGAGGAAGGAAAGCACTATGATGCAAGCGTGCTGCCGGATCTTGCTATGATAGCTCCTGCCATGGAGAGGTGCAGTGCTGGTGATAGCCTTGAGGTACAGCTTAGAGCCAACCTAGTAAGTTTTTTTCTTTGTTAATTTATTTTTTTTTAAATGAATATTTGGGACAGATTTAAGATCAGTTAAATCCCCTTTTGGAAAGAGAAATGGACCCAAAGCTGTAGTGTCCATAGTACAACCAAAGTGGGTGTAAAGGTCTTTTAAAATTCTGTCATCCCAATGACTGCTCCTATTGCCCTGTCCGGCTCAGCCCTCACGGTGGTGGCTGCTCTCTGTGCCTGTCTGGGTCATTTTGCTCCTTAGACTTTTTAGCCCTGCTCTCACTTTCTTCCTTTCCAGGACCCCTAGTTTAAATTATGGGAGTTTAAATTTTGAGAGTCAGGTTCCCAGTGTTACTTTATGGAAATTTTTGGACTGAATATTCTCTCTCCTACAGCTACTGCTGCCACTGGCATTAATTCTCACCACGACTCACCTTGGTGCAGCCACAGAGTAGATATGTATTTCTGATGCACACAGACTTCTTGAGAAAGTAACAGCGCTAAATATTGAACGAGAAATAAAACCAGAATCTTCCAAATCACTAAACAGAAGCAAAGACCTGTTTAAATGTAGGTGTTGGCAGAGAGGATTCATTTGAGCTTCAGCCCATCCAGTGTTTGGTTTCAGACTGTCCTCTGTCTGACTTGACATGAAAACAACTAAATTCCTTTCAAGAAATTTCAGGTATTCAGGAGGACAAAAAACCTTGCACTCTAGAAAATATCTGATCCTAATTGGTTCGAAATTAGATAATTCTAATATCTGAATTCCTCTGTCTAAATTAATATTGTAACTTTGGCTGCCCTTATTATCTGTGAAAAAAAAAAAGTAAAAATACAGTTCTTAGCATCTAAGTTCTCTGCCTCAGTGATCTCCTTGTGGTGGGGATTTCAACTGTCTAATTAAGTCTTGTATCAGAAGAAATACTTTTCCTGGCTTGTAACCTTTCAGTTTCACACACTGCCCCTGAATTCTCACATCGTGAGACTTGCAGAACAGGATTCCACCGTTCCTCTGTCGTTAGTAAATCCATATATTTTAATTAGTCATCTTCCATTTTCCTTCTCTCTAAGGTAAACAATTTTGCTTCACTAGAAGAGTTGACCATGCCACTAATGATTCCTCCTGCCTCTTTTCAAAAGCTGTTTAGTCCAGTCGGATGCTTTCTGCGATGATGATAGGTACTGAGCACCATGTTTCAGATGGCAAGAGTGAATCGGGGATTTATATAATGACGTTATAATCTTTTCTATGTCATTCTTCGTCCCACTTATGTGTCCTGCTGTTCTGTTTGTTGTTTCAGATGCCACCGCATGTTGAAGACAGATCTGCTTGTAGCTGCTGAAAACGATGCCCATCGTTTTCCTGAGTCGCTGCAATTGATACTGAAACTCCTCAGGGATCTGAGTAGTTCAGACTTTTCTCTCCGGTATCCATTACTTCGTATTTCTTAGCATTTGGTTTCTTTTGCTGTCTTGGTGAGTATTAATTTCAGCTGGTTCTTCATGGGGAAGCTCGGGAATGCAGACCTGACAGCGTTTGCATTTTGGTAATGGTGTTTCCTTTCCATGCTGGATGTGGCTCACCCACATTCAGATGTCTGTCACAGGGCTTACCCCAAACGTTCCTTTTAAGTAATGCTAACTGGCTAGTAGAATACTTTAAATTTATTTTTAAATGTTTCTGCTGGCACAGCATAATTTTTGGGAGGCAGACAATTTTCTGAACAAAGAGGAATTCCTATGCAGGTCCATATTATATTTCCCTTAATACCTAGCGAGTGCATGAAGTTATATCTTATTACAGTTGAGTACCAAAAGAAAGCATAACACTTTGAAACATATATAAATAGGGCATATTTTATTTTGAGCTGCATGAAATAAGATTTTAAGCTTTAATTTTAATTTTTATTACAGTACCTTTAATTTTTATGTATTTTTTTTTAGCTGCTATCCATTTAGATTTTTGAAAATTGTATTTCAAACCACTTTTTGTACCTATAAATATAAGGACCAATCATAATGAGTTTTTGGTGCCAATGAAAATCAAATTGAAGGACCATTTATTGTCAGGATGAGGTCTGACCCATGGGAAGGCAGGAGAGGTGAGTGTGTTTTGTGCTGAAATACACTCCACCTGCCACAGTGCAATCGTGGCCATGAAGCCAATGTGTACACTATGAGTTATTGCTCCTGCTTTGGAGGGACTTCTTCCCTTTAAGTGCTCTGCGTTGTTTATGTCTATCCTGCACCACTCCTGCCATAAGTATGACCCTGGTAGGATACCATGTGTGTGACTCTGGAAGGCTGATGGAGTTGAGATTGTTGAGCCTGGAGAAGAGAAGGCTCCAGAGAGACCTAATTGTGGCCTCCCAGTGTCTGCAGGGACTGCAGGAAACATGGAGAGGGGCTGGTTGCAGGGCAGGGGGGGCCAGGCCAAGGGGAAGGGCTTGAAGCTGCAGGAGGGGAGCTGGAGCTGAGCTGGGAGGCAGCAATCCTTCCCTGGGAGGGTGCTGAGGCGCTGGCACAGGGTGCCCCGAGAAGCTGTGGCTGCCCCTGGCTCCCTGGCAGTGCCCAAGGCCAGGCTGGATGGGGCTTTGGGCACCCTGGGCTGGTGAGGGGTCCCCCTGCCCATGGCAGGGGGGTTGGAACTAGATGGGCTTTGAGGCCCCTTCCAACCCAAACCATTTTATGATTCTATGATATGTGCAAATCTGGAACTGGGTTTCCCTGAGCCCTGGGCTCTTTGGCACATTTTCCTGATGCAGTTCGTCATTCCCTTGGGATCCACACCACAGAGCCTTCTCCTCCCATGCTGTGCCTGTTTTTGTTATCAGCAACCACCGTTAAAGCCGTGGTAGCAACCCCACAAGTAGCTAGTCTGTGGTTGTGCTGGAAGGGAAGTGTAAAAGCAAAAGAAGATCATATTAGCTACTTAATTTTGGAAGAGCTTCTCTTGGGTCAGCCTCATTTGGTATGATGCTGCTTCAGAGTTCAGGAAAGAGATTCAGTCCTCTGCAGAGATGGCAGGTAACTGCAAGGATGGCGAAAATACCTTTGGGGTTTCACGGTAATGAGGAGTATCAAGGGAACAAATGAACAGATCCTATCACAGAGCTGCAACATCAGTACCCCTGTGTGAGGTTTCCTCGCTGTCGGAAGCGCGGGGCTTTCGCTGCCGTCTGGAGCTGGGCACTGCTGATAACACGCGGTTGGTGGAGGCCAGTCACCTATTGAAAATGGACACGATGGAGGGGACTGGGGGCTGTGATAAAGGTACCTTGGGTGCACATTATACAGCTTGCCAGCCTATGGGAGGATGATTTGCAGTCTGAGATTCCCAAAATTCTGCGGGGTGATTAATGGAACCCTGTTTGTCTAATGATTGTCGAACATGCAAATCCTGGGGGTCTGTCAGCAGAAAGGAGTATTTGTCTCTTGTCCGTCAGGCTGGATTAACATTACTGATGGTTCTCTGTGCTATTCCAGGGGACTTTGTTAATTCTCCACTGTGCTGGGTGATGAGAGCTGCATTGTAGGGAAGATCTACGCTATGGCTGCGGCGTGCCACGACGATGGTGGATGCTCCTGAAAGATAAAGGGCACATTGCAACAAGCCGGACCGAAGGGTCTTACATCGAGCTACGCAAAATGCAAGAGTGGCACAGGGAGCCAAGTGTCACTCTCTGGCATGCGGTCGGCTCTGCTGGCGCTGGTACCCCCAGCTTGGTGGCAACCAAGGCCTCGTCGTCCCCCCACAGGCACGCTATTTGGGTTTTGTTTTTTGGCATTTGTTTGGTGTTTTGAATTTACCTTCTGCCTTTTAATAGCATTGTGAATGATAAATTACAAGTTTATTCTAGGTGTTGGAATGTTTCAGGCTTATAGTGAGTATTAAAGTATGATCTTGAACGCTGTCGAGAGGAGTTGATAATATAAAGGTTTTGTGTGAGTGCCTGGATGTGCATAAGAAAGAGAGGCAAGAGCTGTGTTTCTGTGGTATTAAGGGAAAGCAGGCAAATTCAGGAGTATTCTAGTGAATACACAACCCTAAAGATCAGCTCCACTGCACTGCCAGTGTTGTACTTTCCCTCTCTCTATACCCATGAATTCTTTGTGCCTCCTACAAAGTTTAAAAAAATGTTTCGGTGGGAAAGTTTCCCAAAGTGTTTTGTTAAAATCATGCTCCTACTGACACATTGATGAAGTTGTTCTCTTGGAAGCTCCAATGATTTTAATTTTATCAGGAAAATACATGAAAATCAAGCAAGAGGAAAACCATCAAACTCTAATAAATCTTTTAAAACAAATTAAAGTGATGACTGAGCTGACATATTCAATTTTCAATAAAAAAGGATTTTCAGCAAGCCACAGGCATTACTCAAAGACTTAAATCTGCAAAACCAGAATTCTGCTTGTTTGTTTGCACTTGAGTGCATGAAATCAACCGGGTGGCTGGTGTGTAAAGCACGGCACTGCCCACGCTGCAGCGCAGGGCGGCTCGGAGGTTCCCGACGCTGGAAGGTTCTCACAAGTAACAGACAAGGACAGAAAAATGATTTTTCACTGAACTTTCTGCACACAAATGACGTGAAGTTTTGTGTTTGGCTCAGCTACAATTCAGGTAATTAACGATAAGGTGTAGGATTGGTGAAAGCATAGTTAAACAACCATGTGTGGGATGCTCGTACACAATTCTCCATCGAATAGTGCTGAATATATCCTAAGGGACTTCCATTTGTTGCTTGCTCATTTGAGCATATAAATACTGAAAAAAACTCACCCCAATCTTAGCTGGAAAATTTCCTTCCTCCCACTTTCCCATTTAAGGAGAACTCAGGGTAACACCCTATAGAAATATTAGCTGTGTTAACCATTAAATTACAAAGCAGAGTACTGATCCAAATAGTTCACTGCACAGACAGCGGCGCTGTGTGAAAAAGCTCATTATTGGCTCCTCTGTGAACCTGGAGGGAAATGTATCTGTGAAAACTATGATTTAAGACCAGTATTGTTGGTTCATACATCTGCCACCTCTTAGAGACCGAAGAGCTGATCATTTCTGTCCTCTCCAGTTCTGCAGCCGAAGGGCTCGTTCCAATTTCAATTAACAAAACCCCATGTCCGTCACATCTCTGCTCTGCGGTTTCTTAATTTCTTTTTTTTTTTAATTTTTTTTTTTTTTGGTGGTATGTCACCATTTTTCATTTTGTTAGCGATGGGATGTGTCTTTGGCCAAGCACCTAACGGCTGAAAAAACTCCAGAAAATAATATGCCGTTTTCCTAATAATAGCAGCAATTACTCTCCCTGACTTCACTAGTACTCTTAGCTTGATGTGTTTCTGATTAATTAGGCAGCATTTTTTTCAATCATGAAGTAATTTAAAAATACACATTAAGATCTAGCAAGTGGTGTATAATGGATGCCACAATTTTTACAGTTTAGTTTATTCAGTTTTTGATGATTTGTGGATCCTGCCCCACATCCCACCTTTGAATTTATACTTCATTGCCTTCAAAGCTTGTGCTGCTGTTTTTATAATGAAATAATTAATATCGGTGACGAAAAATGCAAGGCAAGAATACGGCAAAAAGTGGGTTATGACCTCTAATTAATATGAGTATGTTAGTACAAAAGAAATTCCTCTTTTATAATTATTCAACCGTATTGGACTTTCGATGAGCGTCTCGTGTGGAGAAACATCAGCAGAAGGTGGGATGTCATTGATTGCTAAAGAGCTGCACTCCTTGAGGCACTTCAACTTTTTACAGGTAGACTTTATACAATTTCTTGTGCGTAAGGCATAAATCTTTATTGGAGAAGGTCTGTCAGTAACAGCATCGTAAAAATGACTGTTGAATATTCCTGGTAATTTGCAGCCCGTTTCGAAGGTCAGCCATTAGCTGTCAGAGAGGTTGAGCAGCACATAGTGTGGGTACCAATTTATTTGGGAATTTCTGCCTGGTTAAATGGCTGTCAAGCGTGACAGCTGCATTTATAGCAAGAGTTAATGTTCAAGAATTTGTCAGGACTTTCTGACTTTCCTGACCTAATCTTTAATTTAGTCACATATTTTCATATTCGGCGGGCACAGGGCTAATGTGTCACACGGATGGATTGATTCTTGGTTTTCACATTAATGGGTCCGTTCCCACATGATGTTGGTTTTGTTGGTATCGATGTACTCTGGGCCCATCCCGTTAACCGGATAGTCCTGTAATGAAGGCATTAGTTTAAAGCCCTCTAGAACAGGAGTAATATAAAGTTCCTCAAGAATTACTGTGGAGTTACAAGGATTAACCAAATGTTCAGTTGCTGCATTTCCAAAGTCTGCGTCATAATTAAAAGGGAGAAAAAGTACTTCCAATTAATAGCGGTTCCACAAAGAGACTTACGCTAACACTTTTTATTTTAACATACTGTATTTCTGTTATGTGATTTGTTGACATTTAAGGTTATCTTAAAAGTACACCAGTTCCTTCTTTATGAATATGCTGATTGTCTATTATAAATCCATCTTGCTCCAGGTTAAGAGCATTTGTTCTGTATCAGAAATGCTGCATAGATTCTCATTTGTCACAGGCACACTTTTCCTCTATTTAGAAGGACATGCACTTCGTCAGCAAGGGAATATTTTCTGGAAATGATTTAATTGGGAGGAAAAAAGGTTCTTTCTTCTCTTTTTTTACTCCAACAAAAAGAGCGCCCGTGATTTTGCTTTGTGAAGCATGGCACAACGTTATGCACTCAGCCATGGACTCAATTTCATTTTATCCCTTCTACAAAGCTACTGCTGCTTTGGAGTTACATCTAGGAGCTCTCTGCCCCACACCCCCACTCGTTATTTTGTTGTTGGAGTTAAATTTGAGTTTGATGGTTGTGTTTTAAAGTCAGCAGTAAACTATCAGCTGGAAGAGCTTCCCTTCCCAAACCAATCCTGAACCTGAAAGTGCTGAAAGTTGAGTTGTCTCTCATTGCTTTGAATTATCTCAAGCCCTGCAGAATGTGTGACTTGTATTTGAGTTGTGTCTGCTAACAGGCAGCTCCCAGTGTCTTCTGAATTGTATGTATTGTATTTAAGTGGCTGCAGGTGACGTGGGGAAAGATAAAGAAGAAAAAAGAAAGCTGAACATTAAGTGACAGCTTGAAATAGGTCGAATGCTGGGTGTATTATTAATGTTCATACCCCGGTGCTGAATCTCTTCTGCAGCTAATGCTACCAACGTTGCCTGGTGGTCAGTTATCCTGGTGTCTGCATTGGGATAGCTCAGGGACAGACCCCAGTTTATCCCTCCTGTTCCCAGTGAGATCCCGTCTGCTTGGAAGGCTGTAGTTCAGGAGGGAAAAGGGGAAAAAAATATGATACCCTTACCTGATACACACAGGTCCTTAAGCCACAGCATCTCTGCTCAGGAGGTTTAGTGATGCTGCAGCCCATGGTGATCAACGAATCTGCTGGGCACCAGCTTCATGAGAGCTTTCATATGATTGCCCTCATTTGTATCTCAGTGGTGAAATCTAGAAATGACTGTAGAGGCAAGGCCTTGGGCATGGCCAGTGACTCCTCCAGACACTCCAATCCACATGGGTGCTGCGTTGAAGCTCCCTGCCCAACCACAGCAGGAAGGCTAGCTTCTACAGCTGCTTCTCCAGTCTTGCAGTTGTTTCTCCTGCAAGAAGGTGCAGGTACAGAAGGCCTTTATGAGACTGTCTGCATTTCATGCTCTGTTTTTCATCACAGTTTAGATCAGCTTCCATAATATGGTGTAATTACTGAGTAAGCAGTCAGTTGTTACTGCCTCAGCTGTACCTCTCACCCTTGGTAGCTTCACCCAGCCTTTGCAGGCAGTCAGGTTGGTTGTGCGCTTGCTCGGTTTGTCCTGAGGCGAAGGGTTCACTAGAGGAGAGAGGATAAATAACTGTAAAACACGTCGGCACAGAGCTTCGGGATGGTTCAGGTTGTTCTGAGAGGTAAGGCAAGGCGAGGAGCAGCTCGTGACGAGGGCAACTATTTGATGTTTTCATGATGTTGCTGTGTCTTCTCCTTCTCAGCCTGCCATGCATCACACCCAGTCTCTCTCCCCGTGAGCACGCAGCAGCCAGATTGTGAACGTTGGTCGCAGTCGTATGGGCTGATCTGATGCTCAGTACCAATATCACTCATGAGCTTGTGGCTTAAATCACTAAGAGCCCCAGTGTTTTTCACGCTAGATTTTACAGATACTAATGAGGGATTTCTAAATCACATTCATCGTATATATTATATTCTCCATTAAATAAGGACATTTGTTATCTTTATTGTGTGTATACTGAAAAACCTATCCTAAAGGAGAAGCAAGTTAGGTAAAACATGGGGAAAAAAATTGTTGAAATATGATGATTATTCATGGACATGTCATTCTTTACAGCTAAGGAAATCAAAACAAGAATTAACTTTCTTGAGCTATATGTATATGTTCTCATTCTCAATGTTATTTTTCACCTGAAATTTCCCTGCTTTCCTTAGATTTTAGACCCCTTTTCCTTAGATTTTAGATCCCTTGTGTCTGTTTCTCAGTGTTTAATTAGTGAAAGTTGAATGGTTTTCTAGTAATAATTCATCAGTTGGGCTTTAATATTCTTGGTTAATTAGAACTTAATGTCTAATTATGAAACTTTAAAAAAATTAAATCTGAGTAGCCTCAGATTTTCTAAGGCTTCTGAGCAGTTAAGAACAGAAATCTGAAAATAAATATGTTGTGCATAAAGAATAAACTATGAACACCCCATTTTTTAAACTTCATTCTGAATTATTAAATACCACATGCAACTTTATTACAGTTTAATATAGGGCAGATGCATCTTTTTTTTGATGCACTCAGATGTTTTAAAAGTTCATATTTGAAGATCTGTCATGTAGATTTTAAGAGTCACAAGAAAGTTCTAGATAAAGAAATTCTTTATGCAGAAAAATATTATGTAGCCGGTTTGTATAAAGCCCTAATAAATCGCCAATTAGCTTTTTTGTGCCATATTTCTAGAACAGGCAGAGAATGAAAGCTTACACAGCCCTCATCCAGAATGATGTTCTTAATGGTGTTCTTAAAGTTATTTTATTCTATTATTATCTTATTAAGCTCATTTATTATTGTAGGGTCTAGTTTGAAGTGACCCCATACTTAGCTTTTTTCCCACCGTTGTTTGTTAAAATATAATGTATTACACGTACTCGGAAACGTGCCGTTTCGCATCCCTTCACTGCGCTGATCAATACGGCGTTTGCAAGAGAATATCAGTCTTGATTACAAAATTGTCTCTGCTCAAGTTTGTGCATATTGTGAAAAATGGAGACACCGAAAGAGGTGGATTATGCGTTTTTATGCTTTCAAACCTAATCATATTTTAGACATGGAATTAAACATTGAAGGTTGGATATATCACAAACCCCGGCCCAATCCATTTGCAGTAATAATCCTCCTTGATTAAGACTTATAGCTAGATTATACCAGAGATCAGAAATCATTTCTCAGTGGAGTGACACTTATATAATTTTCTTTAAACAAGTAAGAATTATCCCTATTGAAATGAAAATGAACGTGAGGTTTGCATCCTTCTATTTCTTTCAATACTTACTCTTTATCTGTAGTTTTATTTCTGCAGGGAATACTATTTCATGCCTTTATTTTAAAATGCAGCGGTGTGAAAGAACGTTATAATTCAATCTACAAAATGTGAGGCTGCTCTTTTCTTTGCAGTATAATGTCAAACTGCCGTGGTGTATTTGCTAATTATGGTTAATAAAATACATTTTTTTAAATCTGATTTCTGAAGGTTAAGATTACAAATATTTTTATAATCAAAATGCATGTAAGAGAAAAACATGTACAACTTTTGCTTATTAGCGGAAAGGTCCGCAAGAGAAGCAGCCAATTCATATTAAGAAAGCGGAAGATTCTGTCTAATTGTGACTTTAAGACTTTTTAAAACTTGCTTTGAAATCAGTAGGAAAATTTCCTCTGTCTCTAAAGGGAGTTTTGTTAGATCCTGGTTGGGTGATTAAGAAAAAATAAATAAATATATATTTATGAGAAATAAAGACAACTAGATTTAATAGCCTGCACTATCATTTGCTCAGGAGGATGTCTTATTTTTTTATCGATCCAGAGGAATGAGAAGGCAGGACATCAGCAGTGCCCAAGCCAGAGGAAATCACCAGCTGCTGCTCCACGTGCTTTGAGAGACAGACCCTGTTTTTTCTCACCACATCTGCGCTCCTGAAGGTGGGGAAAACATCAGAGCAAAAAGCTGTTAGAGCACAAAGCTGGTAGTTTGAATGGCTGGTGGATAAGTTACGCTGATGTATTTTTATTGTGTGAGCTTTTGGCGGTGATTGTAGCAAACAACATGAAGCACGGAGGTAAATATCCGGAGCGCTGGAGTAGCCACATCTGCCAGCGATGTAATCACACATAATCTAATAACCTGACACGTTGCTGCCTGGGAAAACAGTCAGATGTGGTTTGGATGCCAGGAAGAGTGCCATGAAATTGGTCTGCTTGGCGTTAAACCAAGTCTTCAGCACGACTCTGCCCAAGCGAGAGCGAGACAAAGCTACGAGAGGGAGCGGGAGACAAGTAGTCTTTGTGAAAAGGAAAAATAACCTGAAAGAAAGAGCGTGGCTTACCTTGGCTAGGAGAGTACTTTTGCCATAAATTGTAGTTTTGTCAGGCAGCAGTGATGTGTTTTGACTGTTATGGGTTTTCAGGAATCATTATTTAATAGTAGTTTTAACCTTTCAATGTGTCACGCCAGTAACGCTTGCAGGAGATGGCAAGAATTTTGGAAGTGTCACTGCCACACGGTAGCTCTGTGACAACACATCTGATAGCAGGTATGGCTATAGTATTTTACTTATAGATAATGCAAAAAAATCAAGTATGGGTCTAAAATAAATCAGGCAGGCTATTCCAAACAGGAGTGCATACCAAAAATGGCAAAACCAGTTTTTATTATTTATTCTGCTCTAAAATTAATTTATTGGCATTCACAAGTTGTTTCACGTGTTCCTAAGACTTTACACCTAAACTTAAATGTTAGCATTTAAAATCTTTTTCCAAATGGTAAATGTATTGCACGAGTTTTGAAATTTTATAATAAGGCACCATAAAATCCATGAAGTGCTTAGAACATTTAAACTGTACAGAAAAGCTACTGCAGCTCATTAGCTTGCCTCAGATGTGATGGCTTTTCACATACCCAAAATGAACAGCAAAAGAGGACATTCCAGGTATTTCTTCTTAGTCTCAGTGAAGGGTTTTTTCCATACGTACAATTGGTTAGTTAATAATAATTGAACATTTATTCAATATAAGCATTCAGTAAACTGTCTTGATAAGTATTTTTTCTTTTTCCATATAGCCCAATGTGACACTGAGAAAAAAATACTGTCAAGCCATTGCTTTTTTAAAGTCATTATGTTTTTGTTAATTGTCTGGTGACAGAAATGTATTCATCTCACACAAGTCATTTCTCACGCTCTTTTTCTGGTGAATGGATCTTTTGTGAGGCAGCAGCCTTACCTTGACCTGTAACGAAGCTTTTGAACCTCTCTCTCTATACACAGAATTGTTCAAATACCTTCTGTTCAAAGTTCTGCGTTTTATGAGTGGCAGAAGCTGCAGAATTCAAAGAACTAATTTTCATTGCATGTGTTCAAACTTAATTCTGTCTGTATAAAAAATTTAGGATTTCTTTTTCATGAAGTATTGCTCAACTTTTATGCATCTGGACGTGCAGCACTAGCAGAAGATTAAAAGTAGTTTTACAACAAGTGGTAAGTAATTCTACACCTTTCTGGGAGGTGGTGGTAGACAGCTATAGAGGGACTGGGCTGCACCAAACCCAGTGTGGCCAGCAGGTCGAGGGAGGGGATTCTGCCACTCTGCTCTGCTCTTGTGAGACCCCACCTGGAGTGCTGCGTCCAGCTCTGGGGTCCTCAGGACAGGAAAGACATGGACTTGCTGGAGCAAGTCCAGAGGATGCCACGGAGATGATCAGAGGGCTGGAGCCCCTCTGCTATGGAGACAGGCTGAGGGAGCTGGGCTTGTTCAGCCTGGAGAAGAGAAGGCTGTGGGGAGACTTAATCTATGCCTTCCAGTCACTAAAGGGGCTCCAGGAAAGCTGGAGAGGGGCTGGTTCCAGGGCAGGGAGGAACAGGACAAGGGGGAATGGGTATAAACTGAAAAAGGATAGATTTAGATTAGATACCAGGAAGAAATTGGTTATTGAGATGGTGGTGAGGCACTGGAAAAGGTTGCCCAGAGAGGTTGTGGAGGGAAAATCCCTGGAAGAGTTCAAGGCCAGGTTGGATGAGGCTTTGGGCAACCTGTTCTAGTGAAGGGTGTCCCTGCCCATGGGAGGGGGGTTGGAACTATGTGATCTTTGAGGTCCCTTCCAACCCAAACTGTTCCATGACTGACTGAAGGTTCAGGTGACTCTTTCGGCACAAGTCACCTGCCCAGTGGAGCTCTGCATTAGAGTGTACAGCACTATATAGTCGATGTGTCGTGTTTCTGAACTCTGCATTTGAAAATAAGCAAATACTACAAGAATTCAATGAATAACGGAAGTGCACATCCCTGATGTTTACTCTCAAACTTCATGGACTTTTTACTTTTCTATATACAGTTGTTTAGGTATTAGTTAATTTAGGTATTAATTCTTACTGAATTTAATAATAACCAGAATACAAATTGTAAATTAATTTCTCTGTCATAAAAAAACGCAAAACCACATTCCTTCCATCAAGGTTCAATATAACCCAATTAAAAATAGGATAAAACTCATCCCTTGGTCTTAATAAGCATGTTAAATTAGCTATTTCCTCCTAAGAAAAAAAACGTGCCTAGAAACAAACACCACAGTGTTTAGGAATGGGAAAAGAGTTGATTTGTTGTCCCCTGCTATTTGTAATCTGTGATTAAGTGGTGTGAAATGGGGCTAAGCTTTCCTGTTGGTGCCTTAGAGCGCTTCCTCCTCCCCTGTGCCCTCAAAATATGTCTGGAACAAAAGTAGAGCATGGCAGTACTAATCTTCGTTTTCTCCATAGTGTTGGAAAAATCTTTTATAGCAATGTAAACTCTAAACAAAGTCTGTCATTCGTTTAATCCCACAAAGCTGTAACTCTTATAGAGGCATGGATAAAAAGAAAGAAAACCTAATTATATGTATTTCCCACATTACATGGTAAAAGTAATTGGAAGATATCTTTTTGCCTGCACGCATAAAGTTAATTTCTTGGGTCCTTTTTTTTTTTTTTTTTTTTTTTTTGATTTTTTTTAATTTTTTTAAGTTTTTAAAGTNAACTCTTATAGAGGCATGGATAAAAAGAAAGAAAACCTAATTATATGTATTTCCCACATTACATGGTAAAAGTAATTGGAAGATATCTTTTTGCCTGCACGCATAAAGTTAATTTCTTGGGTCCTTTCTTTTTTTTTCTTTTTTTGTATGTGCATTTGATTGAATTTTCTAAAGTTGTAAAGCTGTTGAGTAGAGGTTGGACTGAAAAAGATTTGAATTGATATTCAGGCAGACATATTATCAAATATGCCTAAAGTGACCCTAAAAACCCCATGTTATTCAGCTACTTTGCTATTGTTATACATGAATTTCATTGATCATGTCACCTGTACAGTGACCTAAGGAGTTTCTTAGGAAACCATCCTCCTCAGTGTACTGAACACTAGGCATGGGAATGCATGGATTTGTGGAAACAGGCGTATAAATGCACAATGACAACTCCAGGTGAACGTGTTTCACTGCTAAGCTCCTGCTGCACCACGCTGACCCCTGCGTGTGTCACTGGTCCCACACAGTCCTTTCCTAGGGGGAGCTGCCGGTGCACAGTGGAGGATGGACTATGCCATTATATCCAATTTCCTTACTGCACGTGAGTGAGTTTCCATGATTTAAGACAGCCATCTGGACTACCCTTCTGTTGTTCTCCTCCATTGTGTACTTACATATTTCACCACATCCTGGTGAAAACACGCAGCTAGCTGCCCGTGCTCCTGCATGACTACATTGGGGAGACTGAGAGATAATGTCCTGCCATTTATGCAGCATGAATATAAGTGGTACAATGAATAAAAGCTTAATTTTGAAGTTCTCCAAGTCTTATCACGTTGTCAGATGTCATCATAACTTCAACTTGTCTACCAGCTTGATTTGGAAGTGTTCCATGTTGCAAAGGAACCTCATCACCTCTTTTCCTTTAATTCTCATGTTGTGCTGCTTAGGATAAACATATTTTGTTGACTCTGATTTTTACCTGCATCAAAATAAATGAGAAAACACATTGCTATCATATCATCAAAGTAAACTACTTTTCCCAGTGGAACTGTGAATACCTAAGGTTAAGTAAAATGTGCTGTATATAAAGCTTTGGCTAAGCAAGTTTATAAAACAGGTGATTATTATTCTATTAAGAGTGATGGAGAGATGCACACAAGTCATCACAGAGGCACACAAGCAATAAGAAAGGAAGGTCTGAGAATCTTAGGGCAGCTGGAAGGAGATGTGTATATGGAATGGAGAATGCCTACTGAAATGAAAGACCATTTTCTATGTTATATATAGTGAACCTTAGGGCTATAAAGTGCTGAAGAGATCTAATGGTGAGTCAGAAAATAAAATAAAATGGAACTACAATATTGCTAGAAACCAGGCAAACAGTAAAATAACTGAGAGTCACCAAATAATTGGGAAGACTGACAGAATGACAGACATAGTAGATTAACTATGTGATGTGCAGTTCAAGCAACCACAGATTGCAAGACTGGCATCTATGCCCTTTTTGGAGGCACTCTAGCCATGGGAGCGGGAGCAGGTTCTTGGGCAGGGGGTGGTGGAGCCCCTCCTTTGGGTAGCTGGTAGCTTCTAGAGGTTGATTGAGATCTTTTTAAGAGATGCCTACATTGAATTTGTTCATTTTCTTGCTATTATTTTAGATGTAGAACAAGTATTTCTTTAGATGACTAATTCTTTACAACAGAAGCTGTGTCCCTCTCTTATGTTCTAGTTGACATGACGACAAAGTGGGATCCTCCTCCTTACAGCAATTGTAACAGCACAGTAGCAGGACTCTGTTGAGGGCAGGAGAATTTTGTCTCCGGTGCAGATGCGCTCAACAGCCTCACCTTGCAAAACAGCAGCTTTGGTTAAAAAAAAATGAAGTAAAAGCATGAAACAGCAGGAGCCGTTTCCATGGTTTGAAAAAAATTTAATCTACTTGACTGTCCAGTAGGTAACACTAGAATTTAGTCCAGTGGAGTTTGTTACAGTACGGTACTGAAATACTGGAGCATTGTCTTACCGTTTCCATTTACAAAATGAAAATCTTAATGAGTGGCAGCAATATGTTCATATAGATAAATATGTTACAACTAATAACTCTTTTGCACAAAGTATTTGTTTTATTAGTAGTAATTATTAGTGCTTCCCCATCCATTCAGCTACTCCTTTCCAGTATGTGGTGATTCTAATCAAAGAAGTTTATATCTTGTGTTTACCTGAACCACTTTTCTAAGTAACTGGGCCTTTTCAATGGTTTATTTGTAGAACGCTTTAATCGCCAATACCTCTATTCCCATGTCACATGTTGTATCCTGTTTTTATTTTTCCATAGAATAACAACATTTTAAATTAAAATCTGAAATTACCATAATCACTATATGTAGGCAAATTCAGTAATCATCAGTGTTGCTGTAAGTAATTTGGCTCTGCAGTTCCTCGACATATAGCGGATGTTCACAACAGAGTTGTTCTACTGCAGGTTCTGTCTAATAATAGGAAAGCACTTGCTGTCGATTAGGTAATTGTACCCGTTGATTAGACTCCATTTAATCACAAAACATTCTATTTAAACCTCGTTGCGGAAAACATTTCTTAATGTATACATGACTTGTTTGGGTGAATAATTCAACTGCTTATTGTCTATTAATAATTCACAGACAAGATGTTCCTGTAATTTCCCCAGTAGCACTCTTAGCTGGTAGGCTCTACTGATTTCATGGCATTTTCCTCTTAAAGAGGCTGCCGCTCTGCTAGTGTAATTGGCAGAGCCCCATTGACTCCAGTGGAGCCTCAGCAATTCTTACCAGTGTTTATTTGCATCATTAAAGGCATTTTAAAATCTGGTCTTGTAAAGAACGGATGATGTAATATTAGAAGAAAGTCAAGCTCATTGCTTCATGAAAAATCCTTTGAAAGTCATCAGAGGAAGTAAAAATCCCACTTTTCTCTTCTGTCATGTGAGGGGTTGGAGACTTGGTGCCAGGGACTCAAAGCACCCCTGTGCTGTTGGCATCCCTGGGGAATCCTGTCGTCCTCCTGATGGCTGCCCTGACTCCTGCCTCTGAAGCTGAGCACAGCTGGGGAAACCCTGTTTGCCCAGCAGAAAGTTTGCTCCAAAGTAATGAGTGCATACATACTTATTGCCCTATCAAGAAGCTATAAGCTAAATTATTGGTTTATCTAAATGTTTACCGTCTATAAGAACGGATTTGTTCATGACCCATTAGAATAGGAAAGTGATGAACAAAGCTGTTTTCCTATTGAAAAAGTTGTTTCTAATTAATTATTTCTTCTTTCAGTGCTCCACTAGTAAGGCTTGATGATCTTTGAGTTTCTGAATGGAGTTCTCTTATTTAAAGAGGTACATATGAAGTGACTAAGGTAAGCTGTAAAAAAAAAAAAAGGAATATTAACTTTTTAATTTCAATTATTTTGTAATATGCTGGGAAAAGCATCCACAGAATAATGTCAAGTAGAGCAAAATGGTTTTCTGAGTGCTCAATCATGCATGGGCAACAAACCCCCAGAACATTTCCCTAAAGCTAAGCCCTTCCCCGTGATTCTCTTTAGTTGTATTGCTAATAGACTTAGTTCTCAATGAGTTGTAAATTCAGTTTTCCCTTCGAGCGCATGCCAATATGTGTGACCATATTATATGCAAGACGTGCACCACTCTAAGATCATTGAGCTACGTTTACGCTTATGCGAAATGAGCAAATTTGTGGTGATGTAGCTGTAAAAGAAGAGCGATGGTTCCTAATAAAATGTGAGAATCCAACGCCCCGTCTATTGTGGCACAGTTAGAGAGAAGTTTCCTGTAGCAGAGTTCATTTGCAGTGTGAGTTACTACAGCCTGCAATAAATGTCAGCACTACTGCGGGGATCATAGTTCAGCCTCGTGGTGTGGTAATGAGCCAGCATGGCACAGCTAGGAAAACAGTGTAAATAAATATCCAAGGTATTATGGTTAGTGCAACAGAAACCGTGATCAGATACGTAATGCCCAGATTCAGAGGCACTCCCCAAAGAGCAAAAGAGTCTTTGCTGCTTAAATGGCATAAAAAAGGTAAATTGTCTTGCACGGGCATCACGGTTGTCTGATTTAAGGCTGTTCAGCTCATTGTCTAAAAGGCTAGTTCCAGTTTTTGCCCATGTGATTCACCCAGAGCGCAGGAAGCTATGAGAGATAAAAAGCTTGTAGAGCTGTTAACACCATTTTATTTCGGAACTGATGCACAAGTCTGCCAAGTAGCACAGATGCTTAATACACTCAATTTGCGAAGGAGATTTTAATCTTCACAAGTACACATCTTTTTGCTTTCAGTCACTGGCTCTCCTGTGTGAGAAAGGGAAATATTCAGCAAGGCTGAGGACAATAAACAAACTTAGAGAAGCCTCCAGTCCCTGAGATGGGCACTAATGGATCTTGAGGTTTCACTATGAGAGTACCTGGTATCCAAGTGTATAATTTGCATGGCTGTTTCAGTAAATCACCGTCTGCTGAAAAGGCAAATAGCTTGACAAGACTGCAAAATGTTGTAAGAAACTCAGTGGTTCTGGAACGCAGCTTCCAAGAGGAGTCAGGACTTATCTCGTGGCTGGGGAAGCTGTAATGCAAAGGTGAGGAGCATTTTCCTCCTGGCATCAGTCTCTTTTTGTATTTGTGTGTGTGTATATGTATATGCACAGACTCATCCATGTTCATATCTGTGTCGTATGCCAATTACAAATTTTTTTCTTCTTGCAATAACTTCTGTTAGGCCAACAGATACTGTTCTACAGGAAAAGAATAAACACATAACAACACCATGAAGGAGGGAGAAAGCTTGTGGAGAGAGGAAAAATTAAGGGGAGCACATTCTGTGAGTTCTGGGCTGAGATTTTAATATGTGTGGGGTTTTCTTTCTTAAGGGTTTGTGAATTCTGCTGTAATTCAGTAGGGATTTTTTTTTTCTTGGCCACTTGTTGCTATAACAAAAATATTTTTCTTTGGGACAATGTTACAATAACATCAGTTGGTCTGTTCTCCAGCGTCATTCCACTTGCCTTCCCTAATGGCCACATTCCCATCCTCTAATAGCGTGGTTTCTGTATTTATGGGTTAGCTGATGACATTTCATACACTTTTCAGCTTCAGCATTTCAGTCATAGTTACAGGTTTGAGTGTGCATTCTGCATAATGAAGGAAGCTGGTTAGTGGGATTTGTGACCTTTGCAAACTTAAGAAAGGCTCCTGGCAAAGAATCCCTAATAAAAAGTATCTCCAAGCTCTGTAGGTTCATGAGTTCAAGGCAAGAGTGAGCACCATTAAATTATTGAAAGGCAAGGAACAAGACATAGGCACACAGCAATACTGGGTGGGGATTGAAAAGTAGTTTGAAAAGAACCAACTGTTAAATTGGTTTATCAGTGAGGCTTATTGTATGAATATTGCATTGCTAAAAGGCAGTCTCAAGTCAGCAGTTTTTTCCATCTCTTCCTCTTTTTTTTGATCATTTTACTTATTCTCCTCTTTTTGACATTTTCTCGTTGCATTTTGGAAGTGATAAAAGCGCCGGGTTGCGATGATGAGCTCTCCTATTTACTCAGTGGCCGTACAGCACACCAGCGCAATTCACGTTGATGATATAGACAGGGACATTTATGCCCAGAGTTGCGTTCATGGCTGTGGTTTCTCTCGTCACAACAGCCTTCTCAGATCTCTCTGATCGTAATGGTTTGCATTTGGGAATTGCTGTTACTTATGGGCCTTCAGTTCCGCGGTTCAAATTTGCAAAGAGAATTGGTGCTTCTGGGTAAAAGGCAACAGAACTTTGGTGGGACCGTTTGCCAGTGAAAGCTTTGCAGCAGCTGTTGACCGTGAGCTCATCCGAAATGCAGCGAGGTCACTGGACTGACTGTCAGTGACTTCAGTAGGACGTGGATAAAGCCCCTGGTGCCTTTATTATAGCTAAAACAATGAATTGACCTGGAGGAGCTTCCCTCCTCCTCTCAGGCTAAATAATGCCATATGTTTGGCTGTATACTGACAATGGTGAAAGCATTGCTCAGATTACGTTTGAGTTAATGAAAGTCATGTAATTAAAAACCCTCCTGAGAAAGCATTGCAAGTAGTAGGTGGAACTCCTAGAACCACAAGTCGTGGATGCTTATTCCATTACATTGGGAAAGTTTCTCTAAAGTCAGTATGTTCAGAGCCAGAGCTCTCTTAATTACCAATTCTTGACTGACTTTTGGTCGGGAGCATAGATCTGGATTGACATGACCTAGCTGCAGCATTAGAAACCGTAATGGAGTGCCTGCTAAACCAGGATGCTTGTCCATGACGCTGGTGAATAGCAAAGAAGCTGCTGTTAAGGTGCTTCATGTATTGTACAGGCTCCAGGGATAAAACCTATTTAAATATCCACAGGTTAAGCAGTGCTTCGCATTCCTGTTTCCTGGTGCATGAGTGGGGTTCTTGCCCACGACCAAAGTGCAAATAAATATAGTCATCATCGCTTTCTTCACGGATTTTCTGCTTAGCTTACCCAGTCCTCAGTTCTGAAATACACTTGGGCTTAAATGGCTTGTGTAACAAATACGAACAGTGGCTCTTAGGGCTGCAGACGCGATTCAGTTGTAATATTGCCATTTGAATTGCTCTACTTGGGCTGCATCACACAGCTCCTTTGAAGGAACAAGTTGTTATGGCTGCTGTTATATGCATAGCTCCAAAAAGCTTTGTGGAAATAATACAGATAAGCTAACACTCATACAGAAAAATCCAATGTTTATAGTAATACAAGAATAGTCATATTTATATTTCACGTTCTACTTGTACACAATGGATAGAATTGATTTCATGCCGGACTCGGTGCTTTGGCTGCGCTATCTTCACTCTTGCAGGGAGAAAAAGCATTTTAATGGAAGCAGATACTGTTGTCCTCTTACAGGGGATTTGTTATATTAGTTTCAATTTAAAATGAAAAGCAAGCGGAATGGGAAGTTCCGCGGTGAGGCAGGAAATCTCTTTGTCTTTCTTTGAGCTCCAGCCAAAATCACTGCAAACAATAATACCGGCTCCGGGGAGCAGGCGGTGGGCTCTGAGCGGTGCGTGGAGTGGAGCAGGCTCAGGGCACCGGGGGGGCGTGATGCACAAGCACCCTCTGCCCCGGGCACACGCGTACAGCCGGAGCAGGCTCAGGCAGCGTTGCTCTGCGGCCGTTGCTGACACGGACCTCTGAAGGTCCAGGGAAGGGGCTGCTGCAGCTGCTTGAGCCCAGCCCTAAGTATTTGCACCGTGCTGTGTGGATGCGTATCACCCATCAGCCCGTTGTCGCTGCTTTTACCCTTCAGGTGCAAGGACCTTCAGGTGCACGGACCATCTTCTGCACCTGATGTCCACTGCCAGTCTGGTTAGTGCACTTGCACGTCTCTGGAGCATCTCTTCAGCCTGGTAGGAGAGAGAGGAATGAACTTGAGAAGCATCTGGGGGACTGGTGGAGAAGGGGATGAACGACGTGGGCTCACTTGTTCTGGGTGGTAAGACTGCCCCAAGCCTGACAACAAAATACACGTAAAGATGAGGCTTTGGGCACCCTGGGCTAGTGGAGGATGTCCCAGCCCTTGGCAGGGGGTTGGAACTAGGCGATCTTTGAGGCCCCTTCCAACCCAAACCGTTCTGTGATTCTATGATAAACCAGTTGCCAGCTGAATGCATAATGTCATTGGTAATAGGAAAAAAGTGAACCCGTATTTGGGTTGTGAAAGGGTCCACAGACGATTAAAAATACATAATAAATACTTACCTGGAGGCGCTTGTAAGTGGAGGCCCTAGCAGGAGTACATCAAGGGTCTTTATGCAAAATGCTTTTATAATGGCTGAGGAAGAAATTATTTATTAGTTCATCAAACATAAAGGAATTGTTAATGATAGCATACATTATAATCTTTATTGTGACATGTCATTAGCAATCTCTACTTCTATCTCGGTGCAGTTGCTGAGCACAACTGGTAGAGTAACACGTGTGATTTATCATAATGTTACAAAACACACTTTTTCCTATCAAAATTAATGAATCCTAGTAGAGAGAAACAGTGAATTCATTTGACAGAGACCTCAGAGTCTGGTCCTAAAATACCATGTCATGAACCAGCAACTGTCTCGGAAAGGCTTGTGCCATTTACCTCAAGTCGGACGGCATCTGCGTGAGCATCACTGCTGGGTGGACGGAAGGGTGGAAGCAGTTTGTGTTTTCTCTGAGCCTTTCCTTGGTTAGAAGGACCATTCTGGGGATAGAGGTGCTGCTTATCCACTGAGGATTGTCTGAACATCTCTGCTACGGTGTGACTGCATGAGAGCACATAAATTAATTCAGACCTGCATGCCCAGGCTTATCAGGAGTAATTCCAGAGTAATATCCACTCGAGGATACATGTTATGTTCAGCAGAAGATCTCTTCTCTTATGCTGGCTGTCATCAGTGGTTTTGACTGTGATCGTGCAAGTGCTCAGGTTGTTTGAAACAAGAAGGATCATTGCCCTGTCAGTGAATACTGATTGCTTAGGCTGGAAAAAGAGGAATTTCCTTTAGGTTCTGACAAAAGGGGAATGTTAGTGCTGCCCTGTAGCGACTCCTACTTAGAGGGCAGAGGGGAGGCTCTGTGCACGTCTAGTCCCATCTGTACAGCATAAAGCTGATGGAGTGAGGCTTTATGGAGCAATGAATGTAGGGAAATGGGAGGGTCAGGTTGTGCACATACTCTGTGTAGACACTTGGGCACAGAGAAGACCAGTTTGCGGCTCAGGAGTTGGGGGTGGTCCCAAAGCAGACCATGCAGGAGAGGTAAGAGAGGCTACATTTTGAATGCATTGTGGTCAAACTTCACATCTATAGTGGGTTTCAATTTATGTGCTCTAAGACAACATTTAATTATTAATTGACTGCATGGTCAAGTTACTAATGATGTGTAGCAAATAATGTCTTAGTACTCATAAAGCAATATTGTTACTTTACTTTGGTCAATTGTGATTAAGACCATAGAAAGGCCTTCTTCTATATCTTGTGTTTAAATGTGAGATTTTAAAAATACTTGTTCTCAAAAAATGGCACCCTTGCTCTGTTTCAGACATGATATACTGAAAATCAGGAAGATCAATGCACAGGGCATGCGGTGAACATGTCATAGAATCATAGAATGGTTTGGGTTGGAAGGGACCACAAGGATCATTTAGTTCCAACCCCACCCCCCACGAGGTCTGTCCCAGTACCGACCCCTGAAGTACACCACTTGTCATTGATATCCACTTGGACATCCAGCCATTGACCACAACACTTTGAATGTGGCCATCCAGCCAATTCCGTATCTAGTGAGTGGTCCGTCCATCAAATCCATGTCTCTCCAGTTTAGAGACAAGGATGCCATGCTGGACAATGCCAAATGCTTTGCACAAGTCCAGGTAGATGATGTTCTTTGCCTCCAGTCTCATAGAAGCTCTTTGCCAAACTATGTGCCTGTGTCAGACTGTGCCAGTCACATTTCTAGCTATACTCATCATTGCTGGAGTATTGTCTTATTCACAACATACAACACATTTCTGTTCAACTTCCTTATCAGGCAGGTAGTACTTTTAGTCCACCTTTTATTTTTTCAAATGAAGAGGGCAGGGAAGCTACGGACTTCATGAGCCATTAGATGTCTCAAAACCAAAGACCTCTCAAAGCGTGACTATTCTGTGGCAGTTGTCTCAAACACTTTTAGTGTTGACCAATTCTAAGTCGTTATATGCTAATGTTAATTTAAGGAAGGCTGTCAGTTACTTTACAGAAGTCCATCTCCTTCAGAGTGTACAGCATGGCATTTATGCTAGGTAAATGTTTTATGTGGTTCTAATTTTGTATGTACAATACTGTGCCCAGGTTGTAAGCAGTTTGAACAGCATTCATATTTTTATTTATTGCATGCTCTCCTCCTGCCAAGGTGGCTATTTTTACTTCTTTTAACAGACTCTAAAATACAGAATTCTGAATACATGTTGCATACCTGGATAAATAATTTGTGGGTTTTGGTCTTTTTAAATGTGTTATAGTCCCTTCCGAAAACACAGCAAAACAAATGCTTAAGTGCTTTCCTGAACCAGGGCTTATGTCAGTTTTGGCAAATACCCTAAATTGCTCAAAATGTCTCAACATATTTAGGAGTACAAATAGAGCATAAATAAATAATGCAAATTATTAGAAAGTATGACATATCTTAACATGCTTACGATCATTAGGGAAAATGGTACAAGGTAATTAAAAATTCACAAAGAGTATATACAATTAATGTCATCAGCTTACAACTCATTAATGGTTAGATTTCAGACACATTATTGCTCGTAGTACTTGTGAGTGCTTTCATTTTTTCCAAAAAATAATAATTGAGATAAATATTTTAAAATTTAAGTAGGGCAATATTTATCTTTGGATTTAAAGTTAAGGACTTGTGATACTCAGCAATGTTTTCTGACTGTTTCTAACCTAGAGCAAACTCTTCAGGTGTATTCACTTCCAGCACCTTCATCTTCTTGGTAGGATTTGTCTTTGTATTGAACATCCGCTTGCATGAGGGTGTCTTCCTAGTCCAGGTGTGGGGCTCAGTTAAACCCAGCCAGCTCGGAAAGCTTGTGCTTGAAGAGAAATATCCTCCATCATGAAATGGAGACAACAAAATCTATTTTTTCTCCAAAAAACACCGATTAAATTGATTTTTGGAGACACGAACAAAGCCAAGAATGCTAAAATAAAAAGACAGATCCAGATGGGCGGACACCTTGTCCCACCACACTGAATTCAGTTCCTCTGACTTTGGGTTTGTGGTCATGGTATTAGGTGTCATGTGAATCAGCTAATTTGTTGCATTTCGGAAATTAATTGTTTTTTGACTATTGGTTGTGCTTACTGTCAGTATTACAAGACAACAAAAGATGAATAGCAATATCATTCATCTCATTTACTGGGGGTGCCTGGGGAACTCAAATTGCAGTACTTTACGCAAAGACTGATTATATTTAGAATATATATGTTCTCTACATCCACATATATTTTTAGAAAAAACAAGCCTGCACCCGATGGAAGAATGCTCACTGATTTCAGAACCTTTGAAGGAGAACTTAAGTGAATTTAGGAAGATATTAACTTTGTTTCAGAGATGGATGGGATTAAGAGGTCAAACTGGAAAGTAACGGAGCAGAATATAGCCTGAACCTGACAGACCAATCAGTTGTTTTCATGGATTTTTTTAAGCAAGAAAGCGCCGTTATAAATATCTTTTCTGACCTCTTATGTATTGCAAGCCAGGAAATTTAATCCGTGATACTTGCATTAGAGGAAACTGCTCTGCTCTGTTTCAGAAAATGGTTGTCTTGTTTGTTTTGTTGGGTAATATTTTACTTTCTTAGGGTGTAGAATATCAACCACTGGAAAGCTATTTTTGGCTCAGTTTGCTGTAGCTTTGTCTTAAACATTTTGATACGTATTGTATAAATAAAGGCCTCGTAAAACAAACCCTACTGAAAGCAGCGTAGTCCCTGCACAGATCGGTTTCCATCACTGCACAATGATTGTCTATCTATTTTTTTCCCCCCTTCTCTTCAGGTTACAGAAAGCTCTTGCTGTTTGCTGAAGAGCCTGCTCCCACTTGGACCCCTCTTCGCTTGGTGTCACCATAAATCCTGGGGGCAAATCCTCACTGTAGTGAAAAATTCACGAGAGAGACATCACCATTGCTAGTGAAGGAATGCCACAAAATGAAGGTAAGGTTCACTTTGAAAGAGATGCTCTTGTTTGGAAAGCCAATTCCAGATCAGGAAACTGGAGGTGGGAGTCATGGCCAAAAGGTAAGTCAGAGAATAACGTAAGCAGGAGAAATTGCTGGGAAGCGTGCTTTGTGGGGATTATTACTTCTTCACATTCATCATCAACACAGAAGTGTGCCCCCCACACTGAGAAAATCTGTTTCTGTATGTCCCGGCACACCTTCAGTGACCGTATTTATCTTGCCCTGTTTTATTGAAAGGAGATGTACAGCCTCAGAGAGGAATTTAGGCAGTTAGGCTGTTTTATTCAATCACGCTGTGTATCTTTAGACGTAACAAAATCTGAAGGCTCTATGAAAATTTAAATAGGAATTGTACGGAACATTGTCAGGTCTCTGCACATCCTAAAATGTAGTCAAACACGAAAGACAAAGATTCACTAAATTAAAATACATTGCCCCACAAACGCTTTCTTCCTGCAGAGGCTGATTTAAGAGTGTGGTGATTTTGTTGGTTGTTTACGTCAGCGTATCCGTATGTTTTGCGCGTGGCATGGCCGCAGGATACAGAACTCTTGCTGCCGGGCCCTGGAGGGCATTGGCTGTTGTTATCCTGCAGATGACCCTTGTGCAGGACCGAGACCCTACATGTACGCAGGGAGCAATGGTGACATTCTCTGTCACAGAAAGGGAGTTGATTTTAACAGCTGCTCTAGGATTTTGCCTTGTAATAGCTTTTTTTTTTTCTTTTAAATTAGATCTCAATTTTGTGTTTGAAGTGACAGCAGTAATCCTGGTTGAATTATTCAGATAAAAAAAAACAAACATGAAATTACATTTGGGTAGATGTTGTATGATATGTTTCCAATGAGTTAAAAAAAAATTGTCTTCCTTGATAAATGCCTTGGCGTCTTTCTTCATTTCATAACTACAAGAGAGTCACTTTTCTAGATGATAGAATTGCTCTGCCCTTTCGCAGGTATGACCAAGCATCACTTTAGTCTTTAACTTCTGTTTCAAATGCTCAGGAGGCTTTAAAGCGTTTGCAGTTCCGAAACGCCCCCCCCCGCCTCTTGTGGCACTCTGGGCCACTTCACTGCCGTGCTGAAACACCGTGTTCTTTGTAATCCGGTTTGCGCTGCCCAAATTCATGGAAACACTTTGCTCTGTGGCGTTTTTGCAATCGTTGCTGTATCTTAATTATAATAATAAGTAATTTGCAGAAGGTATTGAAGTGGAAAAATAAACAAAGTGAAAAAAGAAAAAAAATCTCAGATTAATGCGCTGCCAGAAAGGCGTGTTATTGATTTCATTATCAAACATTATACTATTTTGGATTTTCAAATCAGCTTTTTGCCAAAGTGATTTATCTAACTCATTAAAAAGTACATATTAAAAAAATTAGACAGTCGCTTTTCTGATCCCGTGAGGAAAGAATGAAAATGCTGGAAAACGCGAGTTTGTCTCATTTGCAATAGGCCCAGAGTAAGACCTTGAAAACCCTGAGAAATGCTACAATTCAGCGGTGACATTTTTCAGTCCGTGTCTCTTTAGCCCCAGGGCAGCAGCCAGCTTCCCAGTGGCAGCACGCGGTGTCTCCGCACGCCACAGCCCCGGTGCAGGATGCTGTTTGCAGAAGATGCTCAACATCCTTCAGATGCAGGGGCGTGTTTGTGCAAGGACCTGCTCCGCTCCCACAGGGCCCCTCTCGAACAGTTTTGCAACTGTACTTCAAATTTTACAGCTCTTTAGAGCTACGTGCGTATAACTGCCTACTCAAAAGATGGAGTTCTATGAAAAAATCAAGCAATAGATGACCAGCGCCATGTGGGAGGACTGACAGAGGAGTTTCACAGTATTTTCTTGGAATCTCTAGTAGCTTAATGTTTTGTTATCCATTTTTTAACAATTTTTTTTTCCGCTGGAAAAAAGAGACAAAACAACCCTGAAATGACACTCTGAGATTTGAGAAGTACATTTCTCAGTGTTTTCATTGTTTTGAAAGGTGTGAGCCGTAAATAGAAAGACCGACTTGACACAGAGGAACTGTGGTGCTGCTGTGAGAGGGAGCAAGGGGGGAGCAGCGACGGCTGCGTTGCGTGCCTGCTACGGGCATCACCAACTAAAATTAACGCTGTGGCAAAGCCAACAATAAAAAGGAAAAGGTCTGTCCAGCTTCCCAAATCTGAATGTATAAGTTAAGCAGAACAATTATGCTGAGTTCTTCTCTGTAGGAAGTAATTGAAAAATACAAACTTTGGAAAAAAAACCCCACCCTAAAGAAAGTCAAGAAGAGTTCCATTTTTGAAAGAGGTTATATTTCAGCATAAAATCCAACAAGTGGGAGTAAAAATCGGTACCTGAGGGGCACCTAAAGATATTGGATGGCTCAGGAACTCAAACACAATCTGTGTGATGGTTTTGCTACACTGCAATTTCCAGTCAAAGCCAACTGGAAATTCATATATCTACTATTTGAACCTTTGTTCTCGGTTTTTTGTTTGATTTTTTTTTTCTGTGAAGGAGCTAAACAAGAGATGCGAGAGGGGAAAAAGGAGGACAGCAACTCTTGCAAACACTCTGTAGATGCAGACATCAGAGTGTTATGAAGGTGTAGGATAAGTGTCCATGTGCCTCTCAACATATTTACTTCTTAAAACATCTGTCTTCACATGAGTTTCATGGGGCAGAGGGATTTTTTAGCACTTCAACGTGCTCTGACATTACCTGAGCAATTGTCAGTGATGTGTTTGCTTATTCTGCTGTTGCATCCTTCTCCCTCCAGGCCTCCACTGCTGTTTGCTGAGAGCACTTCTGTAGTGTGACAAGTCATCTCTACACATATGTCTTAAAAGACAGTTTTCTATTCTTTTAGAGACCATAAATGGGAAACATGACTGCCCCAAGCCTAAGTGCCGCTCGACTTTGCAGTCTGTAGATCCATAATCTATTCTGAGCAATTAATCTTAATTCAGCCCTATGTATTGCAGCAAAGAACGTTACAGGATGCTGTCAGGCTGTCAAGGTTGAGAAAGTTAGCTGGTTTAGGGACCAGAAGGTGATTAAATTTATATGCAACAGGTTGGAAGATATTGTGGTACCTTTCGTCTCTGTGTGTGTGATCCTGACCACAGAGGTTGTGTTTTGGTTCTGGGTGACTTGGTGGCTCCAAGTTGAGACATGGGGCTGAGCAGGGCACAAAGGGCCAAGGTCTTTTCCGATGGCTTTGTGATGAGTATGAGGACCCACAAACCAGGCCGATAAACCAGAACGGCAGGTGCATTTATGAGGAGGTACCTGCAGGTCTGGAGGAGGTACCTTACCGAAGAAAGCTGGGTTTGTCCCAACAGGCCAGGAAAGTTAAGCCTGGCTGACACAGTGAAATACTGAAGGAGGAACAAGCTCTGGGTGATTTATTTTTGGCTTATGGTTCCTGGTGAGTTAATAAAAATTCATTTCTGTTAATCTGCATTTGTTGAGTATTGTCTGTGTGTCTTTATGGCTGGAATGATGCTTTGGTCATGTTTTGGCAATGCCAGCAGAGCTTAAAGCTTCTTATGTCCATGAATTAAAAGAATCAATCTCTCCAAACACATTTTAAATTGATCTTTGATTGGACCACATGGCTCTTGGATAAGGTACCTTAGTATTAGTCAATTTGACTTGGAAAGATGATGATTCAAAGTAAAATTGAAAGATGACCTATAATGAGCAGCTGCAGTCTGCAGAGTGGGGGTTTTTTGGCTTTTTTTTTTTTCTTTTTTATTAGTGTGCCGCTCTGTTTGTGAAGTCCTTGCATACTAATGTCTGCACCGCGTGCTGTGTCCAGAATTGCTAACTCGGGCATTTGCATTAACGATCTGCGGCCTGTAATATTGCTTTAATCCTGGCTCAAATTACTCAGAATCTGTAACACAAAATGCTTCTATATCCTCTCCTTGTAAGGACTCATTTACATCTAACACGGTTACACAGAGCTGCCTGCTAGTTTGAAAGGTCTGACTTTACTGCGTCATTTGCCATTTTCATAGTGGTCTGAATTTAGTATGAAGGTCTTGGAAAAGTTATGGTTGACATTAAGGTCCTGAATTCCCAAGGGAAGGGATGGTATTCGGGCACCCAGATTGCAAGGGTGTCCCTGCCCAGGGGACAGTGTGAAATAAAGGCGGGTGCTCTTTGCAGCAGAGTAAATCTCTCCCTTGATTTCAGCAGGACCTGTGTGACCTTCGCACAAGTGACAATAAAAAAGGGTGTGAAATGTTCTGCACAAAATTACTTGTTTTTATTAACCGTAACCGAAATGTCAGTAATTTGTATGGATATGGGAGAGGTGGAACCTCGCTGACGTATCTCAGATGCTCATTCTGTATTTCTTACCCTTACAGCAAAGCAGTTTTTATAATCAATAATTACCTGGTCTATAGCAAGCAAAACCAATACCTCTTAGATGTCAAGTACCTTCTGGTTTCAGTCTCTCTCTCACATGCAGTTTTATGACCAAACCTCCTTTCTAAATTCAGCATATTTTAGCCAATAATTAATTTTTCATGGCTAAATTACAACTAGCCATTTCCCCTTATTCCCTGCCAAAGGAGATTTGTAATGGGAAAACTGACAAGTCGGGACACTTATAAATTTATACCTGAAAGCTCCATTGTGTCAGCTGCTTCAGAGCCGTCCTAACGTGATTGCCTTGTCAGCTGCATCAATAATAGAGGGTGAAGATCAATCTGTAATGAAGGGAGATGAGATAATTTTTCTAAGTGTAGAACTTTGATTCTTCCCCGGTAACTGGAAGCTGCAATTACAGCGGCCGTGCTCTTCAAATGTCTCGCAGACCTGTAGTTTGGAATAACCAATGATAAATAAAATTAAACCACCATAGCAACACGTTGCTCGTGAAGGTTTGCAGAAAAGTAGGTCGTATCTTCAGGTTTTAGAATATAGTTTAGATGTCTAAAGTACAAAATACAGCATTTTAGTCTTTGTTTCGCTGTCACTGAGCCTTGTGTTGTGTTTTTCCACGTGCAAAAATTAATTTAGCTGGAGAGCTGTAGGTGAAAAGGGGAGAAGCAAGAGCGCTGCCAGCCCCAGGTGGCTGCGGGAGAAGTGTTAACCGGGGGCACGTGGGTCTCTGCTGCGACAGCCGCTTGCGCGGCTGTTCTGCTGCGGATCCGCGGGTCGTGGAGGAGATATTCCAGGTGGAGGGAGACCAGAGGAGAGCTCTGCACCCATAAACGGCACCTGAGTCCTCCCCTGCCACTCTCTGTGTGAGAAAATATGTTGGATTGCTCAGGCAAATAATTAATATCTAGCCACCCGAATGTTTGCTGATTTTATTAGGTGTCTCTGGCAGCAATATGTTCATCCTTCTCTATCATAGCTATGACTAGGGAGGGCCTTGGGTTTGTTTGTCTGATGACTTTTTTGGGTGTGGTGGTTTTTTTTGTTTTTGTTTGTTTTGTTGTTTTTTTTTTAATATAAACCAGACCATCTTTAACAGCAATGGCATCTTCTAGTTTTAAACTATATCTCATTTTATCCCAAGGAGTCCCACAATTCGATAAACTGTTGTTTGGAAGAAACACTTCGGCACACCTGGAAGCTGAAACACATGGTTTTGCTTTGGAAGAGCAAACCGGGCAGAATGAACTGAGCAAAAGCAGCAGAGCAACCGCCGGCCCCTCCCAGCACAACAGCTGAGCGACCGTGTTAAAACTAAACACTTTGGGCTCCAGTTGAAAGGCCACCAGTGTCATTTGCTGATACTGGGACCAGTATGTTATTTCCTCTAGGAAAGTCAGCCAGCTGGCAGAGTATGACACCGAAGGTAAGTAGCTGCTCCTGTTTAAAACAGCTGAGGATTCACCTCTTACTTTTTGAGAATATTAGAAGATTTTGGGTTTTTTGCAGTTACAGTGACTTAATAACAAATCCAGCCCATTTCTTCTAAATAGAATAGAATAGAATCATTAAGGTTGGAAGTGACATCAAGGATCATCTAGTCCAACCATCCCCCCAAATCTCCTAGAATATTGTCTTAAATGAGATTTTTTTCTCCAACAATCTTCAGTAGAGTTCTGCGGCTGGTTGCAGGTTACTCCATCTCTGGTCTCCTCTTGTGAAGTGTTCAGCTGCACCGTGAGGGAGTAGGCAGACTGCTCCGGGACTGGGATGAACAGTCAGATCCTAACAATAATGAACAATAAAACCAAATTGCTGAGACGCCGTCAGGCACAAGCTGGAGGTCATTTCCATAAACAACTCAGCCTTTTTGGAAAAAAGGAATGCATTTGGTTAGCTGAGGCTCAGCTCATGGAAGTTTGTAAATGATTCTCAGAAGAAAGCTGTGTCCATCAATCTGTTTCACATGAACGGTTTATCTGTTTGGATTCGGAAACAGAACTGGCTTTCTCTTGGCTGCGTAAAGCAGAGGACACCACCTCGGTGCAGCAGCAGCAAGGAAGTTGCCGGAGGGGCCGTATTCACCTCCGTGCTGATTGCATCGTCTTCAGCTCCTTCAGAGTGACCTTTGCTTTCAGGCAAATTTGTCCCAAACTCAGTTCCCATTTCCCTTACGGTGAAAAGTGATTTAAAAAGGCAACCTTTAATAAACCATGATATTAAAATGGTACAGGTTGGCTGCCTCCATCTCTGGTGAACTTTTAACCCGGCTTGTCTGATGAGTGCTCTCTCCCCCTACCCTGTAGCAAACCTTCCTTCCAAGGAGCTGCTTTGAACTCCCCATCACAAGCGCGCAGCAGGGCACCCACACGTACGCAGCATCCCGGGGTGGGGGGGGACAGCTGCTGGTTTCAGGAGTGATCGACAATTGCATGACGGCGGGTGAAGATGGTTTCTAGAATAAAATAATTTCCTATTGAGCATGGGCAATATTCAAAACTGTTGCTGTTTAAACAGACTGTTGTGGGCAGACACTTCAGCGGAGCAAAAGGCGGTGAGGAGAACAGTCTTAGCTTTCCCTGTGCCTGTCTTGGAGAGAAAACAGTAGCTAGGGCACCTTGGGAAGCAGTAAAAGCACATTAGTTGATGAAATTGTTCTCTACCAAGTGCGCCACAATTTCCCCTTCAATAGCAAGCCTGTGGTAGGGAGGAAAGGCTGGAAGTAGAGAGGTTAGTTGTCTGTTTTAGCCGGCTGGGAGGAGGTAAGGGATCCTGCTGTTCCGTGGGTGGATGCGAAGCAAAGCTGCCACTTCCCCACCCTGCGCCTGCTGCTTTTCCCATCTGAAGCGCAACTTGTCTTTTCCACGTCTCTGCAGCGTCTGGCAGACAAAGGTTGGTTGTCTGCACAGGATAGGTGCTTGCAAAGGGATTACAGTCTCAGTATTAAGAAGGTTGAAAGACTGATAAGGATCACGGTTATCCTGCAGGAACTTTCCTACCAGCGCCTCTCACACAGGGTTTCATGCTCCATTTGCCTCCTGCAGCGTTGCATGGTTCCAAAGTTCACACCCCAGCAGGCTCAGTCCATCCTACAGCAGTACAAGAAAGATCTCTTTCCCAGATAATGTCTTTAAGTCTGACGTCTGGGAGACACACTCATGTGGTGTAGTGCAGTATACTGACAATCCTCTCCTAATCCTTCTCTAAAATTAGTAGTCCGGAGGTGGGCAAGAGGTTAATAGTTAATATTCATCATATAGGTTAATATTCATAATAATGCAGTGATAAATGGTGAAAGTGAGTATATACTCCCCCACCCGTGCTTAGCTTTGCATAGTCCCTGCAGACAGTGTCAAAAGCTTTTGCTGCAGGCTCTGTCCTACAGAACCTCTCCATTGCTTGCTGCATGGTTCAGGCTGTCTGTCACCTTTTGGGGGTGGGTAAGGACAGTAATGACAGGCGGGACGGAAAGGAGATTGGAAGAGCCCTGACTGCCACGAGTGGCAACTCAATTTCTTGCCGGAGGAAGGTTGACAGCTTCAGGGCTGTGGGCAGCCAACCTGAGGCCGGCTGGGAGTTTGTATTAAGCTGGCTGATCCCACCTAGGATCTAGGAGGGTACCAGTGTCAGCCGTGGTGTGTATCATCGAGTGCCAAGTGGATTAGGGAGTAAGCCTCTTCAGCTGCACACATTTCATCCAGTGCTTAAGAAATCAAAGTAAAGTGGGCTGGTTTTCTTGTTCTCTTTCTGCAATATGACTCTAACAAAATACTTCCCTTACAAGCGCGTCTTTCTTTGGGACTGGTGGGGGAATGCCAGGTGAGACCTGCAGAACTCTCTGTTTTCATTGAGGATGTCCTGAAAGTTGGGCTACGCTGAGATGTGCCATAGTATTTTAATTTACGCTTATTCATGGCCGTGTGTTGGAATAGTTTCATTAATCCACTTTTTTCCTTGAATTGCCAAATAGGAATTTCATGGTTCTTGCAATGGATGTATCATTCCTGCAATTTTGTCACTAGCTGTTCAGCTCACTTGAGTAAAGCTCCTTATAGCCGCTCCTTCTTTACTGAGCAACTCAGGTTAAACTAACATTAATTTAATAAAACTAATATTAATTTAACAGCTGTTTAGCACCCTTGAATGCAGAAGTATCTGCTTCAACCGAGATTTGAAGTGAGAGTACCTACATGCTGACATCTCCAGAAAAAACAAACCTAATACAAAGGACAGTTCATTATTATGTGTTTAGTAATTAATACTAGTCTTCAGCCTGGAGGTCCCTGAACATCTTGGAGTAATGTCAAAAAGTTAAAAATCTGAATTCGCTTAGTAACAAAATAAGTAATTAATTACTATAACAACCGTGTACTCGGCCGTGTGCTGTCCCACCATTGCCTGCGTTTTAGCCAAAAAGAAGCCGTTGCCAGTAAAAGACCTTACAGAGTTGGAGGGGTTGGTAATGAGGAGTCAGAGTTCATGAGAAGGCAGCTTTCCCCACAGCTAATGTCTGTATTTCTGGGATTAGTTTATTCATCCACTGTTTTCTTCTCACTTGTGGTTCTCAGTTAAATTAGCCAGTCTAAGTGGAAGATGGAGTTGGTGAAGATCATCTGTCAACTATTAATCAAGTGGGACTTTCCTAAACTTTTCCTCCTAAAAAATAATGCGCCTTTTTGAAAACATATGGGACTTTCTTGGAAACATTTTTAGAAGAAAATCAGTAACTTTCATTGGCTCCTCTAAAATCTCTTCTCTTCTAAGAAAATACACTTGCTCTAGTAGACTTCTGCTAGAATTTTAAGTATTAAAAATGAAAACCTCAACCAAAATGCATTTCAAAAAATCTTTTGACCATGTACCACAAGTTAAATGCTTAGAAGTCACTATTTCACAGCAAGGTCCTCTCCCTTAAATTTGAGGGTCAGTTCGGAAAGGTAAGGTGAAATGTTTTTATTTTTTCCTATTAAAAATATCATTAGGTTGAGACTAAAATTCTTGTACAAGGGCCTCCCAAGAGGCAACGCGAGTCAATGGAGAGACAACCTAGTCTTCAGTGTGTTGGAAGAGTTGAAGGACGGCATACAAAACTGGTTTTTGAGAGTTTTCTTGCAGGCGTAGAACGGTTTGGGTTGGAAGGGACCTCAGAGATCATCTAGTTCCATTTGTTACTGCGTACCTGGTAGTAATATCTGTGAAATACTTAGCAATTTGGTTGTGTTTCCTACATAAACCCTGTTTTCTAGGAGATTCCTATAGCAGCCCTCTGGCGTTTGGTCTGTGCACTGTCCTTACACAGAAGCAGCTTTTCATGGGAGTACTCACAGCTAATTTCCTGACGCTGTGGATTTAGAGCAAACGATTTCTTGCCACCAGACTGTCTTTAATTATATGGAACACTTTTCACAGTCATACATAATTTAAAAAATGGCTTAACTTTAGAAGCTGACACTCCTTCAGAAAGCGAGGTTTCAGAGCGGGTGGGTGCTGCTTCACAATTTAACACAAACTGTCAGTTTTGAGAAGCAGTAATGATGTGCATGGGCATGTGCGAGGTGCTTGAATGGAATTTACCTGGATTGTGGGCTGTGTGCCCGTTGGATGGTGCCTGCCCATACCCCCGCATTGTCTTTTGACGTTTTTTCATGGTGTTATGTTGGCCACTCCTGTTCTAGACCGTCTATACTTAAAAAAGACATGTTATGATGGATACAGATTCTGCTTCTTACTCTCCTCTCTGACTGAACTTAAAATACGATTATTTGAAGAAATGTTTATATATTATGTTATTAGAAAATTGCATACTTCAGAAAATAAATTGGGGTGTTTTGGTTGTTTTTTAGGTAATTATGATCACTAAAGAATAATCAAGAATTGATTTAGTGTTTAAAATACAATGAATAGAAATATTACCGGGAGGTCTGGCATCTCAGCTATGCATCTCTTCAACGGGACACTTGCCCATTAGTGCCCAGATCCAGACACCTCATTATTGCTGTTTCATACCCCATACACAACAACTAAACACGTCTGTTATCCTTGTTTTGTTGGTTTTGTGCCTTGGCTGGAAACGATCGAGATGAGATGAAAGTTTTTGCGACCCAGCAATTGGCACAAAGCTGGGCTGTTCTGCAGGGACCGTCAGACGTGTTTGTGATGTTCAGGAGACAGCTTTTTTAGAAACAATTCTTAATTAGATTTTTCAGATATGAAAAAAAATTCTGAGTTTCTGGTCAGTGAGGTTCTTAAAGCATGTGACTAGAGATAGGGCAGTTGTAGTGAGAAATGTCACCGAGCGCCTGGTTTGGTTCAGCCTTGGAAACGCAATCCCAGAGCGAGACTGACGCACCCTTGTCTCCAGACGCCTATTTTGGCTGTATTGCCAGGAAAATTACACTCCTGTGGACACGTATCTGAACCGGTTCTGAATTGGAACTGAAATTAGACCTCTGACTTGCTGTGATGCTCAAAAGAAAAACAATATGAAATTCCGCTGTGTTAAGGAAGGAAAGGAAGACATGTCACATCTATGGCTCAAAGGGAGAATAAGTGAATGATGGAGAGTCATGGCCTGATGAGCTTAACTTCTCCAGATGACTGAGCACAGAACGCCGCAATGTAATCACTGAAGAGTACCGAGAGTCCTGATTTTCTCCTCCCTCTGTGGAATTTTCAGATGAATATAACTCTATCGTCCTCACTGAAATAATGCACTACTTATCAAGCTATGGCTGAAAGAATTTTGTGCTGAGCATCTTCTGATAAAACACTTAAGGGAAAAGCCACTTCCCTTTTAATCAAGAAAAGGTATAAACACATGCCTTTTGTATATCTTGAAATGACCGTATATATTGATTTTCTTCAGCAAACGAAATCTCCCTGATTTCATAAAAAAACTCAAAAAAATATAGGCTGTAATTTTTACTTCAAGATAACACTTTAATATTTACTGTAAACAAAGAAGAGACCTTCACGATCTATTAAATGAGGAGTAATACTGCTGTCATAGCAATTGTATGAGAAGTTACCATTCGGGAAACGAGAAAAATACCTCTATTTTGGTACACTTCAAAAAAATATGAATAGTTTTCTTCTTTCGCAAGTGATTTGCTGTCGACATGTTTATCACAATAGCATGGCTCAATTCACACCTGCCCTGAAGGAGTATGTGTGGCGGTAGCTATATTCTGTGCAATTCAGTAATCTTACAGGGGTATTATTACCAGCAGACATTCGCTCGCAGCTACCATTTCAGCTGCTGTTTAACACAGAACGTTACATAAAGTGTTATGTGATAATTATGTGATATTTTTAATCCTAAGGAATAGAACTGGTCAAGAAGATGAAGATATGACAGCACATTTCAGCGAAGATTTCTTTGTAATTATTTTTCATTAGGAAAGGTCATTATTACCTTTTCTTTCATGTATCAAAATTCTTGCATTGACTTAAAATTGTACATCCAATATTATCTTTAATAAAAATTAGTTTTAATTTTTAATACATTACAAAAAATCAAGAAGGAGCATAAGAATGACTCAGACTTGTCCTTGATAATAATAAATAAATGATATTGCTTTTATGATTTTAATATTTCTAATGATTTAAAAAATTGTTCTTATGTTATTCTGGAAGAGGCCAGATGGCCAACTAACGTGCAGCATGTAAATAACGTCAGCAGTCTCACCTACTTACACAAAACCAAATACAGCCTCTGACAATAATTCTGCAAGCACTTTGACAAGCCAGAAAGAAGAGTCAGGTTCCCCAAAACGTGCTTTGGATATTACTTCCAATTGCATTAGTGGTTTTAAACAGAGTAAAACAGACCAGTTTGTAACTGTCCAGGCAGTCCCTGAGTAAACCAGAACTGGAATTAGGATTAAGGATACCCCAAAGAAGAGTAAACCCAAATGATTGTGGCTTTCACTTTCTTAGGACGGCTTAGGGTGTCACAAAGCAGAGCCATTTACTTCCAAATTGCCAGCTTAAATTTTGTGGTATAAAGAAATATTGCTGAGTCCCAAGGGGAAGACTGGGTAAAAAAGGGTTCTTCTGGAGCAAGACGGCTCATCTCATCTTATACCTCTTCCATTCTAGCCAGCAGGTCACTGGAGATTGTTTTTCACTTGCTCTTGCCTGAGATTTTTCCCACTTTATGAATGTAATAATACAGCAATCCTTAATTCTGAATTTTACTTCCCATACTGTCAGCAACAAAAGGTAGCAGAGTAGATCATAAAATATGTATTGAGGGGTCACTTCATCAGCTCTGCTCTGCAGGACATGGACCGAGGTTACAGAAAACGGAGGAGGGGAAGGGAATAATAGATGTGCTCATCATTGGCTTAGAGAGTTGGGCTTGTTCAGCCTGGAGAAGAGAAGGCTCCACGGAGACCTTCAAGCACCTTCCAGTACCTAAAGGGGCTCCAGGAAAGCCGGAGAGAGGCTGGTTACAGGGCAGGGAGTGACAGGACAAGGGGGAATGGGCTGAAGCTGAAGGAGTGGAGATTCACATTAAATATTAGAAAGAAATTCTTCCCTTACAGGGAGATGAGGTGCTGGCACAAGTTGCCCAGAGGAGCTGTGGCTGCCTCTGGATCCCTGGAAGTGTTCAAAGCCAGGTTGGATAGGCCTTTGGGCAACCTGGGCTGGTGGAGGGTGTCCCTGCCCGTGGCAGGGGGTTGGAACTAGAAGATCTTTGAGGTCCCTTCACAACCCATTGTATGATCTGCTCCTGTTTAAATCAAAGGCAGTTTTAACACAGTGAGACTAATTCTGGCCTCTTTTGCAAACACTGTGCAGAGTGCAGGGCTCCTAATACTGTGGATAAATGTCCAAAGGAGGGACCTTAAGTGGCTGTGAAGCTAGAAGGCAACATCTTAGGTGACAGTAATGCCTTATAAAGTTTTTTACCTCTAGGCCACCACTCCAAATCCAGTTGAGGTCATTACTGACACAAAGTCATTATCATCTCATGAATGTCATCAAACAGCGCTCAAAACGTTAAGTATCCCATTCTACAATCGATACGTGAAAAATCTTTCCGTCAACTTTCTGATCAGCGAATAGCTCATTGTATCACTCTTCACCTGTAACCTCTAATTTTATCACATCTAATAAAAAACCTCACCTGTCAAGGATATGTCGATATCCCACAGCTAACCAGCCATCATAATTTGAAAGCTCATAGTCTCTAGGATAGGCTGAAGAATTTATTTGTTTTGTGTCCAATATAATTTTCTTACTGTCACTGTATTATGGTAACATTTCCCCTTACTCGGTCTGCTGCGGAGATTATACAACACAGTAGATATTTACTGCCAGGGGGTAAATAATTAAACTCAAACAGTATTTTTCATCTCTTTGTGTCTTCTGTTGTTATTTGCAGAGGTAGTTGGAGGGAACCAGTGTTGACTTTGGCAATATATTACGTCCACCCTGTGTTTCAAGATACGACTAATATTAGTCCAGTTCCAATAATGCTAACACTTAAAAGTAATACAGGAAAGCCTTATTAATAATACACTTAAAGTTGTTACATAAGAAAATTTTATTTTCTTTGGTGTCATACTTCTCCAACATCCTTCTGGATCCAAATGTCAACAGCTTCAGTCTTTGTGATGAGTGATAGGGAGGGGTGTTTCAGTGATGTTCATGGTGGGATTTCTTCATTCTCTGTTTTTGGCCCACTTGGGTTCATCTCTGTATACTACCATTACCTCAAGTCCTTATCCTCTTTTCAATTTGTGTTGCATCAGTTACAGTTTGAAAACTGGACAACAGCTTCTCCAGTCTCATGGGATGTAAAGGACGATGGTTTGTTACCTGGCGGCAACCTGAGTTTGTTAGCCCTTGACCAGACGCAGCCTTCACAGAGCGAGGATGGGTGAGACACATTTACTGACCGGTGCCGAGGTTTGAAACAACACTGTTACTGTTGGAAAAGTCTCTGCTGAAGCTGTAGTGCTTTTGTAAAGGTGACACTCCTTGGAGCCAAGAGGTCACTCTCTGTTACCTAGAGAAGAAATAAAGGACAGACAGTTGGAAATAATAGCGAGGAAGGAGCCAAGGAACTGTCTTTAAGATATGGACAAATTATTACCTCTTTAAAGCAGAAATGCTTAAAAGACACAGACAGAACTGAGATGAAAACTAGCAAGATTTTTTTTCCACATAAAGTAGAAAGAGCCTGTGAAGAATTTTCTTTTCATTTTTCATTCTCTCTCTCTTTTTTTTTTTTTGGTGACCCATAGAATTTCTAAAGTCATTTTTAGATGGGATTATACTCTCAAGCCTTACTTTTCCAATTTCCTTCCCTCTTAGCACTATTTCTACAAAGGCTTGTGCTGGTGTGACTAGAACGATTGCTTTTATAGACAGCATGCTTTTTCCCATCCAAAGTGCAAGCAAGGCTGAAAATGGAGAGCTATTAAAAGCCTTATTCCAAATTCAGGTGGTGAATTGTATGTTGGCTGTTGGAAAGGAAGGACTTTTGAGGTAAGCGGGTACTTCCCTTGTCATACAGAACAAAACAGTTTTTAGAGTAGAGGGCAAGATCTCTGTGCACAGCGATGCTTGGGCAATCATTTATGCATTCGATTGTGCATGCAAAATTAGATTAATATCTGCACGCTTTGGTAACTAGGTCTCTGGATAACAGCTCCCACACAAGTGTAACGCCGTTTCTATAGGACCTTCATGTACACAAAATAATGAGTGCTCAGATGCCAGTTTGCATGTGTGTGTGCTACACATGGAAAGGAGATGGGTACATGGAGTTATACAACAGCTCTTGCTTCAGAAAACACCATAAGGAGAGGAAAAACTCTGGATCTGTTCTTTGGAAATTAGTTGCCAATCTTTAATAATCTTTGATGATCTTCTGTTCCTTTCAGTACAGGAAAGCAGTAAGACTGGAGAGTTACGGATTTTCTGCCTGGCAGCGAGAAGGAATACACAAAAGAGGAGCTAGTGATACTTGCATGAACACATTTCCACTTACGTTTCCCTTTTGTATAAGGAAATTAAAGCAACCATTATGATTCAATGATATTTTGATTTTCGTAGGTTTCTGCTTCCGCTTTGTCCGAAAGTGTTAAAAATCAGCCTGATAAACTGTTCTGTAGAGCATGAGGCTTCCTTTATATTCACAGTAGTGGCAGGCCAGTGCTAGCCTAGGTGGGAATCACATGCATTGCCCAGTGCTCCCGTTACCCCAGTTTCCCTCTCAACGAGCCACTCTCAGGTCACCTCTGCTAACACTGAAGCATGATTAGAAGCTATGCTATGAAGAGAGGTCGTTCTTTCTCAAATATGAAACAATCTTCTTTTAACAGACCGTCACAGCCATCAGCCTGTCCCAGCTAACTTTCAAGCTTCTTAAAGAGAAATAAATAAATTGGAGATTACTTGGGAAAATTGGGGCGGGGGGAGCTGTGCCTTGTGGTCCACATGCAAAGATCCTAGAGACTCTTGCAAGTCTTTTCTATTTCATTTTTTTAAAGCACAGCTCATTTTCTTTTGTTTTAACTTGTACAGCTTCTTCTGAATGATTTCTTTATATAAATATATATATATAAAAGAATGGAAATAAAGGCAGCAGCTGAAGCAATATCCAAGCAAAAGCAAGAGGAAGATGATTTACTGTGAGCTGTAATGAGAAATAGACTCCCAGATTCATAAATTCAGCGTAAGTACTGGTGCATCTACCTCAATTGATGTCCTCTGCTGAAGTGCCACGCGGCTCAGCGTCCGTCCTCCAGGGGAGATTTAATAACGGGCAAGCTGGCAGTGAAGAGGGAAAAATCACTACGGCTTGGTGAACAGTGAGTAGAGAACCACTGACGGTTCAGACCTGAGATCTCCCAAAACGAAAGGCAAAATTCTCGCTACCTCTACAGTCAGATCGGGAAGATGAGTAGTGCCACACAGCACTCCTCGTTAGATCCCAGGCTGTACGTGTGCAGCACTGTGCAATATATTGATTGAGAAATACAAGATTTGTATCCCAGGATGAGAGCAGAAAGAAGGATGAGTGTTGAGGCAGAACTACGAGGAGGTCTGTTTAGCCCAGAAATTGTCATTGCCAGTTGGAGTCTCCAGGAAAGTCAAGTATCTTTGAAACATCAAAGGAAAGATTGCTGAAGATGTTTGATTCTGTGCTGCAGGTCAAAGGAAATGTGACAGTTTGTCTTAGTGTATTGGTTTTGTGTGGCAAGGTTTTGGTAGCGGGGGCTGGGGCAGGGAGGAGTTCTGGGGCAGCTTCTGCAAGAAGCTGCTAGAAGCTTCCTCCATGTCTGATGCTGCTGATGCCAGCTGGTTCCAGGATGGACCTACCACTGGCCAAAGCCAAGCCCATCAGCAATGATGGTAGCACCTCTGGGACAGCATAGTTAAGAAGGGAAAAAAACCCCCCAAGCTCAATTCTAGCCAGAGAGAAGAGTGAGAATATGTGAGAGGAACAACTCTGCAGAAACCAAGGTCACTTAAGAAGGAGGGGGAGGAGGTGTTCCAGGCACCAGAGCAAAGATTCCCTTGCAGTCTGTGGAGAAGACCATGGTGAGGCAGGCTGTCCCTCTGCAACCCACAGAGGATTATGGTGGAGAAGAGATTCCACCTGTAGCCTGTGGAGGACCCCACGTCAGAGCAGGTGGATGCCCAAAGAAGGCTATGACCCCATGGGAAGCACTCACTGGAGCAGGCTCCTGGCAGGACCTGTGGAGCCGTTGATAGAGGAGCCCACACTGGAGCAGGTTTGCTGGCAGGACTTGTGACCCTGTGGGGCACCCACGCTGGAGCAATCTGTTCCAAAGATCTGCACCCCGTGGAAGGGACCCTGGAGAAGTCTGCTCCTGAAGGTCTGCACCCTGTGGGAGGGAACTACACTGGAGCAGTTTGTGAAGGACTGTAGCCCATGGGAAGGACTCATGCTGGAGAAGTTGATGGAGGACTATCTCCTGTCAGAGGGACCCCATGGTGGAGCAGGGGAAGAGTGAGGAGTCCTCCCCCTGAGGAAGAAGGAGCGATAGAGACAATATGTGATGAACTGACCACAATAGCCATTCCCCGTCCCCCTTTGTCACTGGGCGTGAGGAGGGAGAGAAATGGGGAGTGAAGTTGAGCCTGGAAGAGAAGGGAGAAATGGGGGGAGAAGGTGTTTTTAAGATTTGGGGTTATTTCTCATTATCCTACTCTGATTTGATTGTTAATAAATTAAACTAATTTCCCTATTTTGCCTGTCACAACAATTGCTGAGTGATCTCCCTGTCCTTATCTCAACCCACCGGTCTTTCACTATATTTTCTCTCCCCTACCCAGCTGAGATGGGAGCAGTGATAGAGTGGCTTTGGTGGGCACCTGGTGTCCAGCCAAGGTCAAGCCACCATACTTGATAATCTTCTCTAGGATGTTTTCCACAATATTGAGAACTGTTTTGCCTGAAGGCATGAATTTTAAATGAGTTGTATTCTAATAATACTGAAACGTGGTGCTGGGTCTCAGGAAAAAGGGAATAAGAGGCAGAGAAATTCAGTAATTTAGATAAATAGAAGAAAATAAGATCTACATGAGAAGTTTTATTAAATTTAGAATTGGCTGCTGGACCAGAAAGATAGAACTAAGTAAAAGCATGAAGTTAACTAAGGGAAAAATGAGTTTGAAGCACGAACAGAACTCAAATTCATCTTTGCCAGAGAGGCAGGAGGCTTACTGTGACCTTGAGAGCTTTTCTAAGTGCCATTCACGTGCAAGCCCTACGGCGGTGCTAGAGAAACCTTTGCAAAAGGCAGTTACTATTTTTATTTTGGTGCATTTAACAGAGAACTGCCATGTACCTTGTCTTGCAATTTATGTCAAGTCTACAATCCAATCTGCTGCGAAACCAGGTAAACTAGCTGGCATGGGAACTCCTGAGGCCAATGTGTTTCCATTGTCTGAAGCAGCCACCATCTCTTCATGGTGTACAGTGAAGGGCACCTGGACATATTATTTAGACTGTAGCTTACTCAGTGAGGACCTCTCTTTAGATGTATTTTTACAGTGCCTACAAAAATAGGGCCTTGTCCTTGGTGATAACGTATAGGTGATAGCAGCTGGAACAGTAGTAGGATCTCTGAATTCACGTATGTATAGGTAACTGCTATCCTATGACTCTTTCTTCCTCTACTGGTTGGCGTAAAGCTCTTCGATTTTTGGTGTTAGGCTGAAGAAGTCATCCGTCCTTCATGGGCAAGCGTGACCACATCCCGGACCAACATCGACCTGTGTCCCATCAGCAGGGGTGGCTGAGCATCTCTGAGCAGGTGTTCCCCCACCTCAGTTCAAATCGACCAGGGAAGGAGGCACTGCTGGTATGTGCAGGAACATAAAATAATTGAGGTTGGAAGGGACCTCGGGAGGCCATTGAGCACAGCCTCCTGCCCGGTGCTATACGCTCACCATTGCTAATGGTCAGGCTGTTATCCTTCACTGTTGTGTGCCAAGGGAGATAAATAATCCATTAAATGCATGCGAATAATATAGTGACACTTTAAGAAAAATCCCAGACATGTAACCCTCCTGTTCGGGCACACTTCCCACTAACGAGATGGTCAGTTGTGCTTTCTTGCTGGTATACTACGTCATACTGACCCTCTATGGGTGCATTTTTCTGCTCCCATGACCTATTTTTCCCATGCTGTCCAGTCACAGACATTGTGTCTCTTTTTTTTTTTGACATCCTGTTCTTTATGTCCAGACTCTCCCCTTTTTTTCCTGCTATTTAATTGCAATTATACAGCTTTTTAAATGAGTTTCAATTAATTTAAACCTGCTTTTATGTGACTAACACTAATTCCTCCACCGGTCTTACTTTATATAGTATATTTAATTGAGACCCCTTTTGCAAATACACAATTTGCAAAAATTGTGTGTGGCAAACACAGTCCCCAACCATAAATTGTGCTTTATTCCTGCGCTTCTGATTAGATTTTTATTTGCATTACATTAACTTTTTTTTCCTAGTGAAATCCTGTCACGTACAGTTTAACCACTCCAGCAAATTAATTCATGCCATATTTAATGCCACATACAAAAACGCCTTTATGGGTCTTCTAATTGTTCATTTCAACCACTCTAAAATTAGTTCCCTTTTATTAATTGGGGAGCTATTGCATTCTTGAGAAGACAGAAAGCTCTCTTGCAAACCACATTAACTGGACAGATGTTCTGAAATAGGTTAAATATTACCCAGTAAGTGCTGATACAGCTCATCAGTCACGTCACTGCAACAATCACTCTTTCCATAATCTAATACGAGCTAAAGTGTGCTATGAGGAAGGCAGTCTCAGAAGTGATGAGCTGATATTATAGACAATAGTTTTACCTTTAGGGGCAGATTCATGCTTCAAAATAACTGGACCAATTTCATCACCCATGATCAGAAAATGAAAACCCTCTTCCTTGTAACTATCAATGATGCCACGCGAAAGGAGGGGTACTTGGTTTCTGTCTCGTTGTTCTGCCCTACAGATTAAACACTTAGCAAAGAAAATCAGTATCATTTTACAGGTGGCAAAAGGAAAGCTCAATCAAAGGAAGCAGCTATCGGGGCAAAATCATAGAATCACAGAATCATAGAATGGTTTGGGTTGGAAGGGACCACAAGGATCGTCAGGGGGTTGGAACTAGATGATCCTTGTGGTCCCTTCCAACCCAAATCATTTTATGATTCTATGATTCTATGAATCTATCTAGTTCCAACCCCCCTGCTGTGGGCAGGGACACCCCCCACCAGCCCAGGGTGCCCAAAGCCCCATCCAACCTGGCCTTGGACACTGCCAGGGATCCAGGGACAGCCACAGCTTCTTTGGGCACCCTGTGCCAGGGCCTCGGCACCCTCACAAGGGAGAATTTCTTCCTAATGTCCAACCTAAATCCCCCCTCTTTTAGTTTAAACCCATTTCCCCTTGTCCTGTCACTGCACTCCCTGATAAACAGCCCCTCACCAGCTTTCCTGCACACACTGAGTGTGCTATTAAGTCTTTCTTTCAAGAGTTTGGGTCTCTCCAGCCTAACTTACGTACCTCCTGGAAACAGTCAGTTCATTAACTGGATCATCGCCATTCCTCCCTTCAAACATCTTATCAGCAACCTATGCAAACGGATGAGAAGGTCTCAGGACATATACTTACATAGGTATAAAAATACTTATATAACCCTAGAAGCAGACAAGACATATCTCACAGACAATTGTAAATGTTCCCTTGCTAAATCCCTCATAACAGTGTTGTTCTGCTGTGTCAGCAGTTACATGACAATAAAGCACATGGCACAGGTATCCTGACAGCCAATTTCAATGACCAAAAGGCAAGAAGTGCCAAGTTTCCTTATTTTAACAGCTAGATGAATGATGTTTGATCAAAGAACAAAATCTAAGCATCATGGTTCTTAACTAACCCATCAAAAATAGCCTCAGGAAATATCTGGAGCTCTTTGTTTTATAGCAGGATGTTCAAGACCATTTAATCTTTTTCATATACGCTGCAATAAAATGGAGTTCTGAAGCCTTCCAAGACCAATCACAGCATGTGCAGGTGAAATCCCAAGTATTTAAAAATCATATATGCAAAAAAAAGACTTGAGCAATTAGTTTTGAGAGATCAGTAGCCGGGTGTCTTTGACAAGCCCACTTGCTGAGTCAGCATTTGTATCCACTTAGCCTCCCTCACTGAGCTTTTTCCATAGAATTTGCACAAACTGTTATCCCTGATGATATGTGTCCAACATTAGTTGTGACAGCAGGTTGAAAGATGAAGCACTGAAGTTTAGGAGAGCCATTGGCATCTCAATCAACTTTCATATTTACTTCCCGAAATCTGTGACCCCAGTGTGGGACCTGCACTGCTTTCAGAGGGGCACGTTGGGCTCAGAAGGCAAGATTTTGTTTTGGAAAATGGGGCCCTACATCATTACTGGTACTGCCTCTTCCTGAAGGATGATCCTAACCTCATCCCTCAAAAGTATGTTGTTATCTTGAGGAATTCCCTGGAAGTCTTTTATGAAATATGGAGCTCAAATCTAATTAGTATTACTAGATGGTGATAAGACCTTACAGTGTGATGGGGATAATGTTGTGGGCTTCCAGATGAAGAATGCCACAGCAGAGCTCTGATGAGTCCAAGAAGCTGAAAGACACGTTGAGGCTTTCAAACTAGTAGATACGTGAAAAACCGTTGATTCCAATCACGTTAAAGAGGGGGAAAAAAGACAAAACCCGAACAATTCTTGAAAAGTAAATATTGCAGAAATTTATTTTCTTCACAGTCACTTGTGCACCTCACAGCGACTGTTAAGAAGCTAGACTTGTCGCTGAGCGTACCGAGCGGGATCAGGAGGGCCAGTTTGGTGAGGACTCTCCGCTTCAGATGGATTAGCAGCTCTAGCAAACATCGCAAAAAGTCGCCCCAGAACAGCATTAGTTCTAAGAAAAGCTGCATTACACTATCAAAATACAGCACCCTGATGCTGCATTTGGTGTTTTAATAGAGAGTGATGGCATATTTATAGCTGCTGCCTCCCTTATCAGCTACAGCACTAAGATCTTTATTATGCTTATCTTTTGAAACCTATACTCTCATTCATTAAGTAGTTTTACAGTGAAGTTCAAAAGCTGTTTAAGCAGTTTTCACAGCTCAGAGTTGCTGTAATCAGATGAATTTTACCAACCATGAGTGTTTTTCGAAGTTTCCCATACTGAGGAAAAAAAAAAAAAATCATGTTTACCTTACAGAAATAATGGTGCTGAAATTGGTCACATTGAATGTTTCTGCAGCTGAGTGCAACTCCATTAACATTAATGAGATTTCCTTCTTGTATTTCTTCATGCTTGTCCCTTCACAGCTAAGTCATGAACTCTCCAGCCGCTCGAGCCAAACTCACTCAATATGGAAAACTCAGTATGTGCTTTGTTTACAAAAAGCTGAGCAATAAATTAATTAAATCACATTATGGAAAATAAGTTTCGAGTATGAGAACATTTTGATTAGCTGTATGGTCATGAAAGAAAAAAAAAAAACAGAATAGTCACAAAATCTGCTGAGGTTTACTTTTGCCATGAACATTTTAATTTTCTGTGAAAGTCACAAGCAAAAAAGACATTTGAACCATTTCGATCTAGTCTACAGTCTCTGTTGGCATCTCTGCATTTTATTATTGTGTCAAAAATTAGGTGAGAGGAATTGGAATAGAATGAGCAACGTGAATTAACAAAAAACCTCTGTGTCTTGTGTGTTACAGAAATAAATTTTCCCTGGCTCTAAACAGGCGGTTCAAAACCCCAGCAGGATTTCGATGTTAGCTCGCAAAAGAGTAAATGTTTGCTCAGCTCCGTCTTCAAACACTTCCAGCATTTTGACCACTCATTTGAAATCCTCCAGCGTTGCTTTTAACTATTCTGCTTTCACGGTGTGTTGAAATAAATGACAGAGAGATTCGTGGCTCTTTTTGGCCAGTTTTGCTGCTGTGCCATCCCAACTCTGTGGGATTCCTAACAGGTGAAAAAGAATTCGAGACCAGCTTGCACATCCAGCTGTGGCATGCTCGAGAGTCGCAGCGACTGGATAATATATGCTGAGTCCTTGTGAGGTTTGGAGCACGTCCACTATTTACGGTTAAAGATCACGCAGGTCAGAAAATGTTCTCCAAAAGCCTTGCTGCTGCTGTGGTACAGAAGGCCAAAGTCCACAGGAGGTGTTCAGGGGCGATGAAGGGCACCGTGGCTCCGCTGTGCCACTGTGATGGCAGGGAATTTTTAGGTGTCCAAATGATCTGAGAAAGGTCAGAGAGGCCAGAGAAATACTTGTACGGTATTTTCACTCCATGATTTACGACATGATTTGAGATGTCACATTGTAGAGGAAGCCACCTCAGAGCAGAGTCCTTTATCGAAAATTGGAACGTTTTGATCATGCATGTAGCTAATTGAAGATGTGCAGCCAGAGTGTTTTCTATTACCCCTGCCAGAAGTGTTTTGCTTGACTGCACTTAAACCAATTTTATGTGCCTATGACACCACCATTTTCAAACATGCAGCGAGAATTTTAATCCAGCAGGATAAAATTCCTAACTTTTATAATGACATAATTATTGCTGCAAGTATTAAAGAAATTAATATAATTACTATATTTCTTTGAACCAACATTATTTTTAGCCTTAACCCTACAGTGGTCAGGCACATTGGATCACAGTATCTTTGATATTATTTTAAAATTCAATTTAAAAATCTAACTCATTGTAGATGAACTACTATTCCTGAAGGGTGAGCTGTCATAGGTTCCTTATTCAAATCACACTGCACCTTCCAAATTAGTTGCTTGACCTTCTCTATACCTGCAATTGAAATCAGAATTTGAATTTCAGCAATAGTTTTCTGTAACTCGTTTGGAAAAGTGTGGCTTCTTGGGCTGAGCCCTTACACAGCCTGTTATGTCTTCTCCGTGGACATTAAACACCCCGTTGGGAAGGTGAGAAGTTCCATGCATCCAACAGGAGCTGTGGTCTCCAAAACAGATCTGTTAACTGCAGGGTAGTAAGGTTACCCATAACGTAAATCACTGCTCAGTGTGAGTAACAGCCTGGCCCTCAGGTTTGCACTAATCTGCAATCAAGAAAATCCCTGCTGATCTTGTTCACCTGAGGAAAAGGGGCTTGAACATCCCTACAAGCTTAGAGGAACAACACAGGAAGGCATGCAGAAGGGTTTCCCTTAGCCTGGATTTTATTTTATGTAAGTGGATAATTGTGTTTAAGCCTTAGACTTTTTTTTTCTTTTTCTTTTTTTTTCTTTTTCTCAGTGAATGGATATTTGGTGGCTCATTCTCAGAGAACAGGTCTTTCAGGGCTTTAGAGAAAAAAATATAGCTATAGTGGAAATAAATCAAGCAAGGGGTGTACATGCAAGATATCTCCTATTGACATTCTTCGGTTGAAACCCTGTATTAGGTAAGGTTATTTGTTTACTAATCATGTCCTAGAACATGCTTGCAAGCTTTTTATTTTTAATTGAATTTGTTGTAATATTGCAAGGTAGCTGGTTTTAAAATAAGGTGCTTATTAAATCTGTTAAACACAGCGTCGTTGGGTGAAGTGGTTGTGTAAGCAGGATGGGTTTAGCAGCGCTTTTAGGGAGCGCAGGTGGAAATGTCTGTCAGAGGCTTTGTGTGATTTATACACGGAGTAGTGGGTGCACGGTAAGAGCAGAGCTGGGAAATGCTCTCGGGTTCCTGGGTGCTTTCTCCAGTTTTAGGTCAGTAAAAGAGAACCTGAGCTTTTCCCCAGGGCCTTCCTCTGAACAGGTTAACCGTGATGTTCCTGCACGGAAGCACTGAGAAGATGCTGTAGATGTTTCTCCAGCCCCAGACAGGGCATGTTTCCAGGGAGGGCTGAGCTGAAGGCCCCCCGGAGCAGCACCATAACTGCTGTGCTCCGTGCAGCGCTCAGCCGGCGCCTGACAGTGCGGAGAGCCCTGCCTGCAGGCACCGTCCCAGCAGGGGTGGGCCAACAGAAGACTGCTAGGGGATCCTTTCCATGGCAGCCTTTCCTTCCTGACTCTTCTGGACAGCAGACAGGAAACTTTTCACTGGGATTTTAATGCCTGGGCATCCGAATCTGGATAATTTGATGATCTGTTTTGGTTCGGTTTGCGTTTTTTTTTCAAAGCAGGGCACAGTTGTGTTTTGTGCTCACTGAGTTGGGTCAGGAAGACATTTTAAGGTAACAAAATTTTTGCTTAAAAAAAACAAACCCCAAACCAACAAAAAATGAAACAAGAAAAATAAATACACTAAAAAAAGCCAAATAATATTTGGAAAGACATTGCCTTTCACAAACTCAGGAGAAAATCAGCTGAATTCCAAACTGGAAAATTACTATCCATATTTTATTAGCTGAAGTAATGAGGATGGAGAGAGATTTAGATGGCACTGCCTAAATCCCAAGGTAATTTATCCACTGGTTAACAATCTTCAGTGGAAGATACCTCTAGTAAGAATGTAAATCAAAGAAGAGCTAAGAGAGAAAAGCTTCATATCTTATTATATAAGATTGCTGAATGGGAGTTACAAATGTATTAGCATAAGCATGAAATTATTGGAATAAGTGAGATGTGGCTGAATAAAAGGAGTGATTGGGGATTTAAAACATCAAGAGTTTACTGAGAGGGTGTACAAAATGAAGTAAGAGACATGGGGTTGCTATTGATAAGGGATTATGGAGGCTTGCAGAGAAATGATGTATGTATTTAGATGATATGGCAGAGACTCTGCGTTGAGGTTAAGAGCTGTAGAAGTGGAGAGATGGCTTTAGCATTTTGCCACTGGTCTCCAGAGAATGGAAGTCAGGATATTTTGTTTATTATATTTATAACAAACAAGGTTAGTGCATTAACTACTGATCAAGATTGATAATGTACATACTTATAAAGGAACAAAGTCTAATATGAGTTTGCCCCTGGAATAGTCTGTTCAGTGGGAATAGCTGCAGAGCCAGGTACTACATAGCAAGTGAAATGGAGATAACATGCCCCCAGTTTTCAAACACAAATGGAATATTACCCTGATCTGTTTGCTTTGGACAGTGTCAATACATGGTATTAAAATACTCAGCTCCAAACCTGTAGCAAGCCACTGCCTGCAGGTGATGGGCTTGGAGCAGGGAAGAGGGTAGCCAGATGATGAAAATGTCTAAGTTACAGGCCTTTTCTGCCAATACTCACAAGCACGTTTCTCCTGGTAATTAGCTAGCCAAGAACTTTTGTAACATCTCTTTGTTTTCAAGTCTGTCAGGTACTCAAATTAACAGTAATGACAATAACAGTAACTTGCCTTCATTTTACTTCGGCATTTCTCCATAAAGTGATAGACTAAGTCATCGCTGAAATGTAGTGGTCCTCTGTTTTCTAGGCTAAGAGTATGCTTGATTTTTCACTGAGTTCAATAACCAATTGTTGGAAACAGAATAATAATATATATATGTGTGTTTCTATCTAAATATGTATATGAAAAACAATCCTGAAGTCTTTGTAGATGGTAATTGAAACCCACGAGAAGGTCTGGCTCATTTTTAGCTGTTCTACAGAATCCACAGGCTAAAGCAGTTTTTCCAACATAAAGCGTGTCTGAAAGTCCCCAGGTAGCGTGGGTGACAGCTAGCATTCAAATCCCAGCCTGTAAGTCCTAAAAAATTCTAGCGGTCTTTCCAGATGATCTCTGGAAGAAAAAAAAAATGTAGTAGTGAGGGAAAACCCCCCACCCTAGTTTCCTGTAACGGATCAACAGTTTACTACAAACATACCCCCCTGTGAGAAGTCATCAGTGCATGGAAATAAGGTTACTAAATTACAGGGAGATTTTGATAAAAGCCTTATTGCTACCTCAGCTTTGTATCTATTTCAGAGACACTAATGGGCCATCTGTATCACAGTTTTGTAAGCAAACTTCTTAACAATTAAATACTTTAGTCTCAGAGAGTGAAGTTGCAGCCCATGTGTTTTCAGGTTGGGTTTTTTCTTTTTTTTTTTTAATTTAGTATAAGGTTATTCATATACAGAGAAATAAATATAGGTAGGTATGTATACAGGACTACTAGTTAACTGCTAGCAAAATCTCTCCCTGAATACCTGTATCTCCCTTTTTCCATATTTGTACAAATTTGAGAGTTTGTGCGCTCCATAACATTTTTCTCCTAATCTTTAAAGCCAATGGATCATCTTTGCTTTTGCCTAAGAATTACTGTGCAATTGTTGTGTAAGTGATAAGGCTGATGGCAGTACTGAGGGAAGCATTTCAATTGTTTGTGTCAGAAAAAAATTTGGTGCAAAATATAAATTATTTTGCTTAATCGGACTTACTAGACTTAGAGGCATCGTAGTGCACTCAGCCATCCTGTATCCCAACGGGACAGGAGGATGTTACAAATAACTTGCCCCTTCCGTGTTGCTTAGGTTTTCTATGTTTGGGTCGGTTTTCTTAAATCACAGTTGTACCATCACTTGTGACGTAAGTGCTCTCCGTCAGTGCGGTAGTGGGAACTCTAAACTTCCTTGAGTGCTTGAAATGTCAGTTGTCCAATATTGACGTATTTTCCTGTGCTTAACATCCATGTTTTCATTTCCAAATGCAGTTTGATAAGGGACCATGAAAACTGCAGCAGGTTTATTGGATTGATTTGGTTCCCACAAGTGGGGAAAGGCTATTCAGACACAGCCGCTGCTGGCAGGCATGGAAATACAATATTTGGTTCCATCCAGCAATGAAATTACAAAAACCTGGACTTATTTGGTGGGTGTGAGAAAGGTAAAATCAAAGCAGACACGTAGGTCAGGTTGCCAAATGTTCCAAAGGGTTTGGGTGGTGGTGGAGTTTGTTTTTCAAAGGACATTTCACAACCCCAGTCCCAGATTCTCGGCTGAAGCCAAAGGAGTGGAGTGGTGGTGATTTGTCTGAATTGTAGCTGCCTCCTTGGATGTTTTACACAGAACATTCGAAGCTGTACGCATGCAACCTACAGTTTTCTTTGTCTAGGAATAAGGGCTATCAGGTTTTTTATTTCCCATTTTTCTGTTGGTTCCCTAATCTGTGCCTCAGCTCCTCCACCCCTTGCTCTTCCTTGCGTCTTGTTTGCCTCTTAACTGGCTTGCCATGGAGCAGGGCATTGATCTCTCTTGCATCTTCTGAATTTCATTTCTTACATTGCTTGTCCTGCTTGTTCAAGCATGTCGCTCTCTTGTATTAATTTGATAGTGGTTGTTATAGCAAAGTCAGCTGGTGACTCCCTGTTCCTAAACCTGCTGCTTTCAGCCATGAAACATTTCCCTTTCTCCTTTTCTGTTTATCTTTGTTCTAAACTGATTCATATCAAATGATTGCCCAATCCATCAGTCCACTAGGCTCTTTTATAATCTCAGAGAGATTTGCCACCACTTTAGCTCTGTTCCAGCTACTTCATTGTCTTGCTTTGAGAATTAATCTCTCCAAGCACTTTAACTTCTCCTCCTCTTTATTGCTTTTCTCTTTTGCTTATTATTTTCTCTAACATGCATCAAATTAAGGAATGAAAACCTGACAGTGGCCTTTCAAGACACATAAATATTGATGTTGTGTTTTCCTTTCCTTGGATGTTGACTTATGTGATGGTTCATACCAAAAGCCTCTGTGAGCATACCTGTTCTGCCACCTAATGTATCTCTGTAGAGGGTGACAGAGGAATTGTAAAAATGGAGGTGGGAGCTCTGGGAAGAGGTGAACTTATTGATAAGTTTTATTTGAGTTTCTTTCAGAGTTTCTGCATCATTTCAGTTTGCTTAGTAGGGTAACTCGACCAATATGAGAAGTCTCATAAACTTTACCTTGGAAGAACAGAAAAGATTTGTACCTCTCGTGAGGTACAGGAGAATTAGTTCATGATGGCTCAGAAAGGGAGCGACTAAAAGCTTTTGGGACCTCTTCTTAGCCTTCCTTCTGTGCCATGGCTCTATCAGTGGTATGGACCATCAAAAGGCAAAATTGGCCAACACTGAGGTATCACTCAAAAGAAATGATGCATTTTGTTCAGCTTGAAAAAGTATTCAATCAAAAATAAATAGGATTTTAAGGCGATTTTTTTGTGGGCTAATCTATATTTCTTATGTGCAGGTACTTTTTTTTTTTTTTGACACATTTGTTCTTTTACCAGGTGTTTAAGGAAGAAGTTGAATTGTAAATGGGTAGATATGTAGGGGTTATTCCCTGGACATAAGAAATCCCCCAGTCAATGAGTGGGAAAAATGTTGTGCTTGATAACCAGCTGGTGTGGGATAGGGGGCTGTAGTGCAGATAGAGTGGGCCCGTGACTACATCCTGCGTTTGAAAACATGAGGTGTAATCCTGAAAACTTGGGTTTAGTTTTCAAGTAGGCGTGTGGCCTCTGTCTCACTAAGTGAGCCTTGTAATGTTCTTACAGGACACCGTCATCTAAACAAAAATTCGAAAACCTGTTCTCTGCATCTGACAAGTGCGTTATGCTTATTTTTTTTCTATCTTTCTTAGACCAAAATGTTCAATTTAAGTAATGCAAAATGGGTAACTAACTCTTTCCAGTTTGATCAGCATTCGTGGTTGAATGTTAGTGATCAGAAAGCATATTTAGTTTTTACCAGATGTTGCCATGTTGCTTCATTTTATCTGCCCATAGTATTTCATTATAAAAAGAGGCTGGGGAATTTTTTATAGATTTCCAACTCTGGTGTGCGTTTTTAACGTGATGAAAAACCTGCTATTTCTCAGTGCAGAAAACTGGTGTCATTGCTCAGGACTTCATGTAGTTTTCCAGTGCCTCAGAAGAAAAGCAACACATAACTCCTGTTTAAAAATGATACGTGTATTTTGTGTAAGCTCTAAAACCAGTATACCAGACTCAAACCTCTACATGAATTATTTGATGTGTTTGTCTGCATTCTTAAAAATTGACAATTGGCTGAAGTGTTACCATGGTGAAACAGGAATGAAACAAAGCAGATTAACGTGGCAAAGTAACAAATAGATGTGATTTCTTTGTTTCATTTGACCAAGAATTACTGCATTACCTGAAAGCTTCTTATGTACTCCTGGTAAATGAATGTGAGACTTGAAAATCATTGATTAGAAACAGTTGGGGGTGGGATTAATATTCTAGTTCTATATCTTTTTCTTTAGTTCAGCTCATAGACTGGCATTGTCCTGTTTAATCACTGCACTTAAATGGATTTTTTCCCATTCTGTAAGAATTTTTATTTCTGCTGTTGAAGAACAGCAGAAAACCTGATAGAATAGAATAGAATCATTAAGGTTGGAAGTGACCTCAAGGATCTGATGCAGCCTCTTGTGGAATTGCTCAAAGGAGAATAGTTGTCTCGTCTGTGTGATGTGGGGCTGTGGGGAGCTCCTGGCATGTGGCTGCAGTGTGCTGCTCAAGGGGGAAACCTGGAGCTGGGTGGCCCTGTGGTTCTCTGCGGGGCTGGCACTGGGGAACAGGCTCTGCCTTGCATGGAGCCATGTCCAGCACTGAAATCTCCATGGGACCTTCTGAGGGAATGTGAATATCACATTTTTTTCCTTTTTTATGGCTGCTTCATATGGCCCCTTGGAGATGCTCTGAGCATCTTCTTGACAAGAGCAGGTTCCAGTGCTCTCCAAGGCGGGAAAATCACAAAGCTCGTGATCCTTTGAAACCCCACCATGCCAGCAAAATGAGATCTAAGTATGATGAAAGTGATATGTTGGCATTTCACCCAAAGGGCTGAGTAAGCAATATTTCTGAGGGATCAGACTCATCTTTTTGAAAGTCCCCATGCTCTGTTTCCTGTGTTCCTTTTCAAAGTTCCTAATGCCTAGGGTGTACAGTAATAGATGGTAGAATACACATCTGCAGTTAAATATACTCTGAGGTTAACTTGATATTTCTGATTCAGTTTTAGCACATAAAATAAGAATTTTAGAAGCTCAGAACAATATGAAGATAAAGAGTTCTTTCAGTTGCATGGTTTTGTATGAAGAGGTTTACAGGACAGCCCATGAATTGGTATAGCAATTTTTGTTGATTGATACGTTATGTTGCTTGATACCTTCAAATTAAAAAGAATGCCATATTTTTTCAGTCTTGTGTTGCCTTTAACTAGGGAAAAAATAATTCTGTGAATACATAATTATTTACGCCAAGTTGAACATCTCAAGTCGCAGCAGAAGGTACTTGAAAACCAGAGAAGACAGTTTAGCTCCTGATCAAGTGACTGCGGTAAACTGTTGTTTTGCAGTTTGTTGGGGTTTTTTTTGCCTCAAGATTTTTGAGGAAAAAAATGAAAGGTTTCATTTTTGCTGAAGTGAAGAAACGTGAAAACTACGTATCTTTTCTTTATGAAACTCAGCTCTGCTTTTCCCAGCCACAGCTATCTGCTATGGCCTTGTGCGAGCAAGATGACAGTGTAATCGCTTCCTCTGGCACCCGTGCATGTGTGAGGGTCACCACCTGGGGTGACGACCCATGACACTCCTGCAAAATCTGAGGTGGACCAAGGGAAATTCCTGGCATAGTATCGGCATGTAAGTAAATAACGTTTTTAGGTAGTGCATTCTTCCATGGTCCTGCTGTGTCTCGTTTCTGAAGTGATTGGCACACTCCTCCCAAGGCAGAGTCTGCTTCTGTGCCCTCCTTAATGCACCTTTTCATGCAGTTATGACTCTGTCAACCTAGGGTATGTCTTAGCATTGAATTTTTTTTTTTAACCCTGGCTGTACAGACAGCCTGGGGGGTGAGACGCTGGAGAGCAGCCGTGCTGAGAGGGGCTGGGGGGTCCTGGTCGGCAGCAAGGTGACCACGAGCCAGCAGTGTGCCCAGGCTGCCAGGAAGGGCAACCATGTCCTGAGGGGCACCAAGCCCAGCATTGCCAGCCGGGCCAGGGACGGGATGGTCCCACCCTGCCCTGCGCTGGGGCGGCTTCACCTCGAGTGCTGGGGGCAGGTTTGGGCGCCACAGCACAAAAAGGGCATAAAGCTGTTGGGGAGTGTCCAGAGGAGGGCAACAAAGGTGGGGAAGGGTCTGGAGGGGCAGGCGTGTGAGGAGAGGCTGAAGGCCCTGGGCTGGTTCAGCCTGGAGAAGAGGAGGCTGAGGGCAGAGCTCATGGGGCCTACAGCTTCCTCCTGAGGGGGAGCCAAGGGGCAGGCACTGATCTCTTCCCTCTGGTGCCCAGCGACAGAACCCCAGGGAACGGCCTGGAGCTGCCCCAGGGGAGGGTTAGGGTGGAGATCAGGAGAAGGTTCTTCCCCCAGAGGGTGGTGGGGCCCTGGCACAGGCTCCCCAGGGCAGTGGTCACCGCCCCGAGCTGGGCTGAGTTCAGGCAGCGTCTGGCCAATGCTCTCAGCCATCTGCTGTGATGGGGCTGGGCCTGTGTGGGGCCAGGGGTTGGGCTGGTGGGCCTTGGGGGGCCCTTCCAATTCAGGAGATTCTATGATTTTTTAAATCAAAAGTGAAATGACCAAAATTCTGAGTGTGAGGCCAAATACCTGCTTGCCTGATATTTGTTATTGCAGGTTATTGCCTGAAACCAATGAAAGGATATCATCGTTAACCCTGTTAATGGTTGCCACCAACTGCAAAGATGTTGACATGCAGTAATAAACTATCTATTGTTATTTAATTATAACCACAAGGCAAGTGCACATAGTTATACTGATTATTTATCAGTGAGAGGTTGATGGCTTTAATAGGCTAATATCTTATAATGAATGCAGTTTAATTATATATACGGTGAGGCTGTGTAATTGTTATTTAAAGTGCAGAATAATTTCTGAATTTGGAAAGGCACAGACAAACCAGTGCAAGCATACTTCAGCCGTCCTCTGAAATGGAGCTTCCTGACACCCTGCCTTTATGTAGCATATTAAACTTCGGTTCAGTGAACCACGGGTCAAACACATGCGGTAAAAAACAGGTTTTATGGCCTCTCTGGCTTTTGAAACACTTTTTTTTTTGGTGATGTGTTTTGTTGTTTTGTTTTTTCTTGTACTGTATATATGAATGTTGCTTGATTTACAGTATAATGTTTTATTATAAACGATGGCCCCGGTAGGTTTTTGCTTACAGAATATTGAAACTAGAGGGAGTATTCATAAACACACATTTAAAAGCCAAAAAGTAAGCCCAGTCTCACCACCTGCTCTCCTTGGGACCTATAACTGTCTATAAGTTTTTGGTGGATCATAGTAGAATGTCATGGATTTATTATTTTATAATGATTTATGTTAGTAAATATTTTTAATGAATTTGTGTTTCAATCATCATACCAAGTTCTCCTTTTGAATATAGATGTGGGTTTTGTGTTTTTTTTTACTAAGATAAATTAGCGGCTTAAAAATCTTTCAGAATATTTTCTGGTTGGAATTGATCTACATCCTTTGGAGGTCAGCCAGCATCTACAGTGAGCATCATATAAACATCAAAACTTAGCTCTTTGGAGTATTTCTGTAAAAATATTTAGGCTGCATGTCTTCTATATGAATATCATGATGCAGGAGTATCAAATTCCCACAGTGTGTGTAAAGAATTACACTCTCTGGCACCTGCCTTTCTTTTTCATTGCTTCAGTATCTTCAAAACCTGGTGCTTTACATGTTTTCATTGGCCTCTTCAAAAGATTGATTTGTGGTTAAACTTGCACATGGATCTTTAAATGGAAAGCAATCATCTTTTCATGGAAAGCAGTTGATACCCAAATCAATTTTAAAAATGGGCATAACAAATATACCATCCTTAAAAACTAATTAGAGAAGCACCATACTCAAAAGCAAAAAGCCAAGATTGGAGCACACACAGGCTTTAGCACTTGCACCAGGGGAATGGCCCTGTGTGGTTTCTTGGCTGCCTTGTGCTCCAAACTTTCCTCCGGTTCTCCGTTCCCATTTAATACTGGCACATATTCATAGCAGCTTATTTCACTTTTACCCCCATTAAAGCATCCATATTTAAAAATAAAAATATGAAAAGCATGGAGTGAGTAGGTAGAAATCCTTTGTTGCTGAGCCAAATTGAAAGATGGACATTCTGTAATTTTCTGACACAGTGGGAGCTCTGCATAGAGGGAAAAAAGAGCTCTTGAAGCTGCGTTTCTCTTTATCAGTTTATGTGCCTTGAGTGTACTTTCTAGTTAAAAACTTTTAAATAACTTTAATTACAGAAACTAAAAAGGGCTGCCGCAGAAATCATTCCCATGCAAGTTAAAAGGTCATTAAAAGTTGGGGCTATCGAGCTAATTTGCGAACAATACTGTGCGCGAGGTGTTCGAACAGCAGTAATTACATTGCGAGAGCTCCTTGCTGCCGCGGTGTTTTCCTACCCCGTCCTGCAGCCCCTGGCAGAGCGCACTCTTCAAACTCTTGCAATATAAATAACGAGCGGTCATTATCGCAGCTTAGTAATTGCCAGCCTTAAATAAAACCACAGATGCGTGGTTCTGTAATAAAGCTGTGGCAGGTCAGGCTCTGGTTCGATTCACCTGAAATTTTGTGAGCTGAGCTCCATCAAGGAGGAATCTCGTGAGACGGGGTTTGCCATCTCTTCTGTGCGCTTACTTTAGAAAATGCCAGTAAGTCCGAGCTTTGGCCAAGCTTTGACCTTTTCCCTTTTAGTTCTGACTAGGTAAATAAGATATATCTTGCTGAATATCTATTGCCACAAATCTTTTGGATAAAATTAGACCACTTGACAAAGTTTAAATGGAAAATCCTGACCTGTAGCAGAGCTGATAGTTGACTTTATAAACATTGCAGAAATCTCCCATTTTCTTCAGCTTCAGGTCAGGCAGTTCTGTAAGTGTAACTTCAAACCTCTGATTGTGACCTTTACCTGTCCGTAGGATTTGCAATGTCATGCAGCATGCAACACCTTCAAGCAAAACACTTTGGTGTACCCAAAGTTTGCTTGTAGTAACCTCTTCCACTGGGTCCAGCAATTAGCCATTTACTGAAAATTAATTCAATGTGAAGTTATTCAGCTCAGCTTGGTCATCCAAATATACCACAGCTTGCAGGCAGGAGAAAATCTACAGAAAAGATCATTTAGTGTTATTTTTTAATTCCATGCAGTTCTTGGGCAACTGTTGGAGATCTACGGTGCAAGTTGATATCAAAGCCACACACTAATTATAGAATCATAGAATCACTAAGGTTGGAAAGGACCTCTGAGATCACCGAGTCCAACCGTCAACCTAACACCACCGTGCCAACTAGACCATGCCCTGGTGCGCCGCATCTATGTGTTTTTTGAAGATCTGCAGGGACGACGACTCAACCACCTCTCCGGGGAGCCTGTTCCAATGCCTCACTACTCTTTCCGTGAAGAAGTTCTTCCTAATATCCAATCTGAACCTGCCCTGATGCAACTTGAGGCCATAATGTCGTTCACTAATTATCCTAATCAAATTCTGCCTTTTTCATCACATTTAAAGGCAGTCTACTCCAGGTTTCTGATATATTCAGAAGTCAGGCAGAGCAGATGGGGATGTGAGACTTGAATGAGGATGACAGCAATTTATTTCTCAGCTCTGTATAAAGAGATGGCAATCCTTCTCAATGTATTGTATATGCCCAAAGCACCAAGATGAAATGGAGGCCCTGCTGTGCACTGCTCTGATGCCTTTAACTAGCAGAAATGCCGTGACTAGTATATGTTGTCTAATGACCGACCAAAATCTGTTTCTTAAACTCAGTACTACATATGTGAGCCTGTTTGGGTTTTTTTTTGTTGTTGTTGTTGTTATGGGGAAGGTGAATGGAACAGCTAGGATATTCGGTCAGCAAGAGCACTCTGTTTATGTATAGGCAACAATTAATGTATTGGTATTGTTGATAGGAGAACATGAAAAACCTCAACTGGTCATTAAATTCATTGGCTTTCTTACCCATTATTAGCCAGTCTGGATTATTATTATTTTTTTCTGAGTTTCCTGGGTTTATAAAACAGGTTGACTGATAGGCTTGCAATAGCCTTTTATTTATACTATTAATAGTATTTTTATACTATTAGTAGTATTTTGCTGTAATTTACAATTTATTACCAAGAAAGCAGTCTGAAGGTTTTCAGCTAAACTTTTGTTTCACAGAATTCTGCAGGCTTTTTGTTCTAAAATGTATTTTTGTGAAACATGCACGATGCTCTGATTTATTTTGCTTTTAATTTTTGGTTTTTGTGTGTGTGCATTGGAGACCTGGTCTTAGTGAAGATGTCAAACATCTTACTGAGCAACTTGCAAGGCTGAAGATGATAATTTCACTTCAGAAACATTAATCAGTGTTTCTGAAAACACTCTCCGAATTTTGAGAACTCAAACAGCAAAATGTTAACAGTGTGAAGATAATCAATTTTCTGTCACGTCCTGTCTACCTCTTTCTTTTTTTTTCTTTTTTTTTTTAAAGGCATTCAGAAAACTTTCCTTCAAAACTTAGTTGACATGAAGTAATACAACCTAAATAGGGACATTGGTGTAAAGGAGCTTTTATGGAACAATATCCCGAGTAGCTCAAGCACTGTGCTTGCTCATTGCTAGAACCCAAGGGAGTGGCATGGAGCTGCGACAGGAGAGGGTTAGGGTGGAGATGAGGAGAAGGTTCTTCCCCCAGAGGGTGGTGGGGCCCTGGCACAGGCTCCCCAGGGCAGTGGTCACCGCCCCGAGCTGGGCTGAGTTCAAGCAGCATCTGGCCAACGCTCTCAGTCATCTGCTCTGCTTGGACTGGTCCTGTGTGGAGCCAGGAGTGGGACTCAATGATCCTTATGGGTCCCTTCCAACTTGGAAGATTCTATGATTTAATAATAATAAAATCATAGTTCAGACTCTACTGACTTCAGTTAAAAATACTACAAGTCCGGTTTTGTAATTTAGCAATAATATTTTGAATATTTGAAGACTTACTTATATTACAGAATAACCCTGATCTTCTGAAAGCCCAAGTGAATGGGAACCAAACCATGCTTTCATTCACTGGGTTTCAGCTTGGCCAAACAGCTTCTACCCCCAGTTTGGAGAAAGGAAGGGAATGAGACTGCTCTTCCCGTTCCGTCATGCTGCAGCTTCAAATTCAGTTTGGTTTGTAGACAGGTTATTTTATCTTTCATTCAACCTGTATAGGTTTGTAACTTTATCTCATGTCATGCAGAGTTAAATGTTATCATTCATACAGCGGCTTATAAACTAAACGTGTGAGCTGATAACACGTTGTACCTCACTGCAGTCTCTGCTCATTTACAAGAAAGAGTAGCATCTCCCTGGGTATGCGAGCAGCATCCTTCCAAACAGGGATGGATTTTGAAGACGTGACCTATTACGGCATGAAAGGAACAAAATGCAATGAAAGACTTGCTAGCGTAAGGTAGTAAAATAAATTGAAGTCACTGAAGTACAAAACCACCTTGGAGTATCTCATTTCTTTCCACAAAAGAATGTGGCTAAGTGTTGGCACTAGTTAAGCTAAAATGTGCCCGTTTTTCTTTTATACATTTATAAACATACCTGCATGTACACATGAGAAATAATGATGGGCTACATTGCTTTGATTCCCAACTCCTTGTATATACAATTTTTCAGTCTTTTTAGTGACAAAATAACAAAATTCTGTCTTCAGCATTCAGTCATGACAAAATAACAAAATTCAGTCATTCAGGCAAACTGTTGCCTTACCTCAGATTTGGTAGAATTTATTTTTTTTTCTTAATTTAAAAAAGAAGAGATTTATATAGAAAGGTAGCTAGTTCACAGAACCCACATACATGTGGCTTTTTTTCCTCAAAGCATCTAGATCTTTATATATTTTCTTGTGCTATGACATAAGTTGCTTTTCCTAAACGTTGGAAAATGTTTTTACCATGTTATTTTTTAAATGTATGTTTATATATATATACACACACCAAAGTAGGATACTGAATTCCAGCTTTATTGAACACTTAATGTGTTGTTGGCAGCAAGGGATTTTTTTTTTAAGCACTTGTGCTGGGTAACACCAGCAAAGTCCTTAAGTGTGGTAGAAGAAAACAAGGTTGAAAAGCTTATTTTATCCATCTTGTAGGTAAATGTTTTCTACCTCGAAAACAAGCCATGAAATATGAAATTCAAAGCATAAATACATAAAGTTTATTTCAAATCATACTTTACTTAGCAATGCCTTCAATATTAGAACAGAAGTTGCCATGAGGCCATGTGAGTTGTTCGATAGCAGAGCTCGCTCGAATCCAGTATAAATGTCAAATTGCAGCTGGGCAATAGGGATGGATCTGTCTTCCCATTTTACCAGAAACCTTATTTGACTTATAGGACTCTGGAAAACAAACAAACAAAAAGTGCACAATTTAAAGCTTAAATTGATATCTCTTTCCAGAAAACTTCAGGATTGTTTGAGTTTTCCTCAAACAAAAAGTTTATTCTCGGAAAAGGTAGAAAGGCGGGAAAAAACAGTTTGCATCATACTGAGATATGCTGAGGAGGCCAGAGCAAACCTACAAGCCCTCCTCTCCCTTCAGTGTAAGGACTTCAGCAATAAAGACACAGCAGTTGGTTTGAAGAGTTTTAGGGCTGGGTTCTGCACCTTGCTCGTGCCGTAGCAGGGGATGGGGCAGCTGATGGCATTATATATTTCTTTAATGACCCAACAGTTTGGGTGCCTGCGGATCGTTTTCCCCAGAGCGAGCTGACACTGCTTCCTGTAAGGTAGATTTTGCCTCGTCCATGTTTTCTGCCAGCAGGAACTGTCCTGTTGCAGGCATTGGTACCCCTGCCCGCACATCCCACGCGTCCTGAGGCAGGACGGAAGCTGCCTGGTGGTAAGAGGCAATGAGGGGTAACAAGGCAGAGGGGGGAAGGAATATTTTCTGGTTGCACACTTAAGAAATGTCTCGTATGAAATGAAATTTTTCCTTGGTGCAGCAGGGCACCCTTGGCTGCTGGGCGTGCAGGGGTGGCAGCGCTGCTCCCACATCATCTCCATCAGCAAGGTTGTGGCATCCCCCAAGGGAGCCAGAGAGTCCTTTAGTTCAGAGGGTTCAGAATAGAACCCACTTTTGTTTCTGCTGTGTTGGAATTCGGTTTTCTTTTCCCACGATCCTGATCTGTGCGAGTACTCCGAGATGCCACGAAGCTTCTAGAGATTATTTGCAGTTTTGAAATTTTACTTAGTTCCTCAGATCTTTAAGCAAACAGACTATGTTGTCAGGCCCTGCACAGTATCAGAGAATAGCTTGGGTTGGAATGGACCTTGAAGATCTTTGTCTTTATTTTTTAAAATATAATTTAATTGCCATATTTTATTATTTCTTTATTTAGAGTTATAAAACAGGGGTTTTAATAATTAGGAAGGAAATTTAAAAAAAAATACATTTCTATCATTGTACTTTTTAGCAATCAGGCAGAGTTTTACTTTTCAGAGCTGTGTTAAGCCTTCATTAGCTGCTCCATTGTGGTAATCCTTTTCAAATTGTTTTATTTTCTTTTCTAAATCCATGCTTTCATTGATCTGCATCTTTATCCTCCACAAAGTTTCTTTAATAGTGACCCTGCTCATAAAAGCTAATACACTGGAGCTTTCTGTATGTCTGTGTGGAGCAAACATTTAAGCTGGTATTGGGTGAGCTTTTGGTATTTAAGTTGCATCATATATATATATATATATATATATATCTGCACATTTTCTCCGTTTCTGGTATGTATTCCTGAAATGTGCAATGAGGAAAGCTAAGCCTCATCTCTTTTTCACTAAATAATACTGGTGGTGTACAATTACTAAAAAATAAATTAACTTTGCTAGCCAAACTCAATGCTGATAGATTTCTTACTAGCTATGTCAAGCTGTTACAGGTCACAGTTCCTGCCAGTTCAGAAAAAAAAAGCTGAAGTTTTCTTGGGTTGAAAGAAATGTGTCTGCGTGTATATGTATATATGCATGTATGTACTCTTTGGTGCCATTTATTCATCACATTAATTGCCTGGTTTTGCAGAGTGCACAAGAAAATAATAATACCAATCCAGTTTTCTAGATCACTTATTCATTGTTTGGTTTGAACAGTTTCAATAGAAAACAATTCTGAAAACCTTTCATTACTTTAATGAGGGGTTTTTTTTGTTTCTTTCTCAAATATTTCTACTGAAATAAAATAAAGACCAGCTTTAGGAATCAGTAAAAGCAAAAATAATTTAATTTCCTATCAGAATAGTCTGGCTGGTCAGACATTTCAGTGGAATACACTTCTAAAGAAAGCTATAAAAGATAATCTGGACAAAACTTCTACAATATACTTCAAGGAGAATGAGAAGGAATGAAAGGAGTGAAGAAGTCTGTTTCATGTTTGGTGCCCAACTTTTTAATACATTTTTCATTCCCAAGTCCCTTTCAGGTGAATATTTCTGCTTTCTTAAGTAAATTCTGACCCCTCTTTTGTGTCTGTAGATTTTAATTAAAGCTGCCCAGGGAAAGGGCTGTTATTCAAGAGAGAAGCAGCCGCTGAGGGTTTCCTGGAAGCAAAACTTCTGCCTTTGTTGGGGATGCGCTGTTCTATCGCTGCTCTCTGAGCAAGAGCAGAGGAAATAGGAAAGGCAGAATCAGTGCAGCTCTGTGGATCGACCCGCGAGTCGCCTTGTAAAGAAATAGTATAGCTAACGTAAGCAGTATAGATATTAAAACATGGCACATGGTTGGCAAGATTTCTCTTTGCCGGTGTATCTCAGCAGTCGCTGCACTTAAAATTCCGCTATTATTACTGCTATAGCACCAAATCTGCCGCTAAGAGATCCACATGTGTGCATTTACAGGTCTTTTCTTCTGCATAGCGTGGTTCACACCTTCAGCTGTGGACAGGGTAACTTACGTTCTTCAATTCTGTTTTCTTGCTGTGTTTGAAATAAGTTGGGGGGGGGAAAACAAATATTAAAACATGTTATCGGTAAAAGTGGCAGGAGTGACAAGCAATGCGTGTTTTGCCTGAAGTTTGGCTTAACTTCAAAGGTAGAACTGTGAACTTAAAATGACACAAAATTTGAGCTGAAAATGTCAAGCCGTTGCAGAGGTGCTGCCGTTTGAGATGACAGCAACTTTCAAGGAAAGGGAAATTGAGTTACAGGTGGCGTGTATTGAAATACAGCACGCAAGGAGCTGAGGACTTATGCAAGAAAACGGAAAACTGTAAAATCTGTGGGAGATATAACGTTGTATTCACTCCGGGGAGAATGGTTCAGACTAGTGTGAATGTGTCGGAGCGTTGTACATAGCGCAGAGCGTGCGCTGTTGTCAGTGGGGAAACGGGATTTGTTGAGCACTTGTGGGATGCAGGAACTGCGGTGATCCCGCTCTAAGAGGCTGAAATCATTCCTTGCAGGTATTTACATCTTAGATATCCTTACTTTAATATGTAGATACTGATTTAGCTGGCTTATATGTTTTAAATTAATTTTTAACACAGATATTGGATCAAATGTAAGACTCATGCTTTCAGGCATTGAACTACAATACCTTCAGTGTTTTGTGGGGAGTTAAGAGTTGTAGGGGGAGCTGATAATATGCAAGGAAGTGCTAAGTTAGCTTTTTGGTACAGAAGAGATGTCATGGTGATAATCATCCTGGTTTCAGATGTAGCAAGTTCTCCAGATAGTGCAGCTTAGGAAAAGCATCAATGCACGAGAAGCATTTGAGGGGAACAGGAGGAGAGGGCCTATGCAAGAAAGAAAGAAAACTCTTGCTGTTCAAAGAAAAAAATACTTGTTTTTACTCTCTTCAGCATCATGAAAGTGGGTTTAGGAGCGCTGGACTAGGGGAACCTGCAAATATTTGCCCTGCAGTTATTTTATCCCTTGATCCATACTCCTGTGGCAGGGTCACACAGCTGACCACGAGCAGTATTGTAGGCAGGTAATAGCAATTAAACCCCGGAAAGTGCCCACAGGCGCTGAGTCCTGGGTAGGAAGGCTTCAGCTCTGCCAGCGCATAGTGCCCCTTCTCACTTTCCACTGGGAAAGCAGGCGTTAGTCCTCTTGGCTATCACTTGTGAGCAAGCATTTCATCTAGCCGTCATTTATTATAGTCATGTAAATCTCTGCAGGCACTGGTAGCACAAATGTTACCCGCTAGCTTTACATGGACACCATCCAGAATGAGTCCAAATCAAAAAAGTGCCAAAGTCATCTCTCCTGCTGGAACCGATGTGCAGCATCTTGGCTCTTCAGCACTGATGAGAGGGAAGAACAGGCTGGAAGCTCTACTCGAAGGATACACATAACGCTTAACACAGGGACCAGGGCAGATGCAGCGTGGGGTTTTTATGGGAGCTTTTTGGTGGAGTGTTTGGGTTTTTCCCTCCCAACAGTAATACTCATCTTGGACCTCTGGACGCCTGTTAAAGGGATCGGGACATAGTTGTTATCTTTCTATCCTCCTTAAGAATTCCATGTACTTGATGCTGGGGAAAATGCTTCCTTCCAGTGTCAGAAGCCAGAGAGGAGAGTCAGCTTTTTTTTTTTAAATTGATGCTTTATATAATTTTGGGTGAACAAACTGTGTCAGGGCTTGTGGTGCTGACTTCTCAGTAAGAACATCTGAAGCAAAGCATTAGTGTGACTTTTTGTTCTTAATTTTTTTTCCCTCTGATTTTATAGTCTGAGAATGCCAGGAGTTTTACATAAGGTGTAAGAAATGCTGAGCAGGAGGAAGGAAACCTGCAGTAAACACTGGCTGTGACACTACTCAGAAATGATTAGTGGGATTAGAACTGCCAGTGGTAAAATTAATGAAGTCTCTTTTGTGCAAAGAGTCTTGGGGCTTTTTCCTACCATGTCTCAGTCCCCCAAACACTGAAAGCCTCAGGCAAAACCAGGACCTTGGGACTTCCAGGTAGCCAGCTTCAGAGCAAGACGGCTGCACTTCTGGGTTTATTAAATAGCAAACTTCTAATTGCTTGCTGAGAAATGTGTGGGCAGTCGTAGTCTTGACAGCGCTGCTTTGTACTAAATTCTACCATTCTGACTTTATAAGATGCGTAGCTTTTGAGATGACAACATTAGATAGGAACTGTATCTGGTTTTGTAAATTGTCTATACAATATTCATAAATTAATTGGAGTTGCCATCCACACTAAGTAAATAGTTTTTCCCATACACTTGTTCACAAATATTTTGATGCCTCCAGCTGGGAACTTCTTCAGACTTAAAATTGTTTTCCTACGCTGCATGCTAAATTGCAAATCAAAGGCACTGACGTCAGGTTTAAAGATGGGTATCTCTGCTTTCCAGTGCTTTTAACCAAACCCTGTGCAAGGACTATACAAATTCAGCCAGGAATATGACTATGAAAATTATTTAGACCAAATGTAATCAGGGGTGAAATCTGGCAGATGTAATACTACTGAGTCTAAAATTTCTATGTAATGTTTCGCTCCTGAGTGCAATCTGCACTAAAAATATAATGAGGTGTCATTTTTACCCACTCTATACAAGCTGATGAAAGATATTAAAAACGTACAGTGGTTAGTGGTTAATATTTGAGTTTCATGTTTCCCTAAACCCCTGTCCATCTCGCTTGTTTGCTTTCCAGCTAAATACTGTGAATGAAGGCAATAATGACTGATGAGAATAAACAGTAGTTTGCAATATGCAAAGGAAACATGGATGAACTGGAGTTGTAGAGCAGCAATAAAGGTCACTTCTTCTCTAGAGACTGTAAATTTAAAAAAAAAAAGGTTACCTTAGTCAACCAGAGAGTGTCTTATGTTCTGATGACTGTTAACAAGTGAAATAAAATTCTCCCTGTTACATGTGTGGGATGCAGAGTGCTGGCCCATGAAGTGTAATCAGGGGAACATAACCTCAGAATTATGCTTGAACTACGAATGACAAATAAAAAGACTAAATTACTATTATCACTGGCCTGAAAAATATAGTCTATTTACTTTGCAATCAATGGAAATATCTCTTTGAATATCTCCTCTCCCTTCCAAATACTTGTATTAACTTATTTTCTTTCCTTTGGAAAGAAAATTCAATTATTAAATTCCATCCAATGGCAGCTTACCCCATGATGTAACGTGTGGAATGCTATTTGTAACACAGATCCATGAAACTATGACGTAGTCATAGTGAACACGTAGGTGGGGATATTAAGAAGGGGTTTTGGAGGAGTCTGTGTTTTGGGGAGAATTCCTGTTTGAACTGTTGTTCCGGGGACTCGTTAGATCGTCATTAAAAGTTAAGAGCGTAAATTGAAGGAATAAATGGGTTCCTTTCATTCATCCCTGTATAATAGGCTCAGGATCTACATGCCTATTTGTTATTAATTCCTTAGGATACAGGTACCCTTGAGAATACTGTATTTTATTATATAGATGGTACAGAACATTCTAGCTTTGAAACGTCCAAGAGACCTGATCTGACTAAATGTAAAGCAACTCTCTCCAGAAAACACTTTTTTCTACTGCTTTTGGCAAGTACCTGGAATGTTCGTGATTTTCTGGGCTGTTCACCAGTAATCATCCGTTCCTGTGAGGCTGGTGTATCCCACAAGAAAAATCCAGTGCAATAGGTGGCATCATCTTTGGAAGACTCCAGTATTTAACAGTGTTAAAGATATAGAGGTACTAGAACAAATTTAGTTATCTAGTCTTGGAGCACAGGATTTCTTTGAATAAGGCAATATTTTAAATCAGACCTTTTGTCGTCTCTGACTTTGAGCAACCTTAAAACAAAGCCGACATACAAGCAAGAAAATAAAATTTTCAAGTCACATAGACTCTGCTCACAAACGTGTGTAAATCTGAGGGTAAAAATATAAAGTTTTTTTTAATAAATCCCCAAAATATTTTATGCCTAGAATACTAGATAAAGAAAATATTTGATGAGTTATAAATTATTTCAGAAATTGGAGTCTACTGGGAGGAGTAGGGGGAAAACCCCCACCTAATGCTAAGTTTGAGTTATTACTTATTGTGTTTGAGATGTACCTAATTCACAGTATCTAGCTCTCAAGCGTTGCATTTAACACAAAATCGTGTTGCTGCTGGTTTCCTCGATTTCCCTCACTGCTTTGGCGCAGGGAGTCCCGACGCTCCAAGCAATGAGGAGGTTTGCTCAGTCTCACGTTAGCGACGTGCGTGCAAGCAGGGAAAGGCGGATCGGTCTGGCTATGACGTAGCGGTGTCTGGGTGAGATCGCAGTGACCATTTTCATACGCTGCTTTTCAATGAGTGGAATTAACTTCAAGAGAAAATTGTAATTGCCTCTGAAACGCACGGGGTGGAGTTACTGTGGAGCAGAGTGCCAGCCCAATTTCCAGAACTGCGTACGAGCCGGTGGGAGTAACCTGCTGGTGGCAGTTGGAGGTCATCTTCTGGTGTGATGATAGTCTCTCTAGGCTGCTCTAGCAGTTTGATATTTTTCTGAAGTCTCCCTTCTGAACTTAAATGGGATGAAAATCAGACGTTACGCTTGTCATTGCTACCAGGTGGCTTTAGTCAAAAGCCTTGATCCTGAAAATATTTCTACTTTAGTATTGCTAATATTTCTTTCAGAGATAAGTTTTTTAATACAAAAAACCCCTCAGTAACTAGTCTCTTCAATTTGTGTGTTTGTTATAGCAGAAGAAAAATTATTTCTAACAAGAGACCCTAAACACAACACTTGTGTAAGGATTTCAACGTGTGCACTCCTTGTATTGCCAGAAGTAATTCTTTCTCCTGCCTCACTGTGACTATACAGTACACTGTTGCCATGCTTAATCCAGGTGTATTTAATTAGGTAATATTCTCAATTTAGCCTTCTTCCAATTAATGGAATGCATAATTGGTATAGCATTAGCAGTAATCTCTGCTGTTGAAGAATCTTGTGCAGGTTATTCACTTGTGTTTCATCAGGTGTTTCAGACATAAATTTTCATCATAAATTCCATGTTAATATAACACAGGACTTGTCAGCTACACAGTGAAAGAAGAAATTAGAGATCACATACCCGTAAAATATAAAGATGATTTTTTTATTCTTCAAATTGTATTACGTACAGTATTCTAAGCCATGTTCTTAATCATGAAAACTACTTAATTGCATTGAAAATCTTGTGTCCCAGTTCTCTTGCTTTAGATATTTTTTGTACTGCATTTTGGAGCATATAAGCATTTATGTGACATCTAAATATGCACAAAATGCAAGGACTTAATTTAACAATGAGTATCCTGATGCATTGGGCGAACTGTAAAATATACTGACTATAAAAAGCAGTAAAAATAGCTATAAAAGCTATAGAATTATTAAGTACTTGAGATTTCTCGTTTCTTCATATCTGCAGTTTTTAGAGACCATTATGAAATTTTTGGTCTAATAGTTTATATATACTTTCTGAACTGGGGTATATTTTCCAGTCTTGTTAGACAAAAATAATAATAAAAAACTAAAATAGTGAATTTTAAGAACAACTTCTTTTTGTTCTGGTGTGGGTTAACTATGTTCTGAGGTTCACAACCTGTAATGATATTTTATGGAAAAAAAAATAGTGCAATGACTGGGTTTTTGTTGTTTTTTTTTTTTTTTTTTTTAAGTGGGTGTTATAGGATATACTGTAACACAGTATTGAACGGGCTTCTAAATCGGCAAGCTAGGAAGGCTCTGCAGAGAGATCTGGCCAGGCAGCATCGATGGGCCGAGGCAACTATGTGAGGTTCAACATGGCCAAGTGCCGGGTCCTGCCCTTGGGTCACACCAGCCCCAGGCAGCGCTATGGGCTGGGGGCAGAGTGACTGGAAAGGGCCTGAAGGAAAAGGCCCTGGGGGTGCTGGGTGACAGCAGCTGAACATGAGCCGGCAGTGTGCCCAGGTGGCCAAGGGAGCCACCAGCATCCTGGCTGGTATCAGGAATGGGGTGGCCAGCAGGACCAGGGCAGTGACCATCCCCCTGCGCTGGGCTCTGGTGAGGCTGCACCTCAAGTGCTGGGTTCAGTTTTGGGCCCCTCAGCACCAGAAGGACATTGAGGGGGCTGGAGCATGTCCAGAGAAGGGCAATGGCGTGGGGAAGGGTCTAGAGCACCAGTCTGCTGGGGGCAGCTGAGGAAACTGGGATTGTTTATTCTCGAGAAGAGGAGCCTGAGGAGAAACCTGATTGCTCTCTGCAACTCCCTGAAACGAGATTGTGGTGAGGTGGGTGTTGGTCTCTTCTCCCAAGCAACAAGTGATAGGACAAGAGGGAATGGCCTCAAATTGCTCCAGGAGAGGTTTAGGTTGGATATTAGGAAAAATTTCTTCACTGAAAGGGTGATCAGGCATTGGGACAGGCTGCCCAGGGAGGTGGTGGAATCACCGTTCCTGGAGGCGTTCAAAAAGTGTGTAGACGTGGCACTTCGGGACATAGGTTAGCAGACATGGTGGGGTTGGGTTGATGGCTGGACCTGATGACCTTAGAGGTCTTTTCCAGTCTGAAAGATTTTATGATTGTATGATTCTAAACTATTCTGTCAAAACAGAAATAAATTGAAAAATTCAAAATAACTAAGTTTTGAACACTTAAAATTCGTTCTTTGTTTTGTTTTGTTTTGTTTTTCCCAGTTAGGAATGAAATAATTCCTTTTCTTAAGTACACATCTGAAGTGTTTTCAGGTAGAACTTTATTTCTTCGTCATTCCTATTCTGCCCAGAATATTTCATTTAGGTACTGTTCTTTAGATTTGATCCTTATGACACTTGAAGAGAAAAATAGCAGAAATCTCACATGAGCAGGTAACTAAAAATGGGTAATTAACATGAGTTATGGGAATGATGCTTTTTTTCAGTCTGCCATTCTTCCCATCTGCTCTGATCATGTTGAAATATTCTTTCTGCACCCTCTGTACATGCTAAATTAATGACTTCAAATTTTTAAGTTGAATTTTTCAAATATTTTAAACTGAAATAGCTATATTTACTTGTAGGAATAATAATAATAATATCACCTTGAAATTAAAGACAAATTTGTTGGTCTAGATGAAAAGAAAGGCTTACCAAAATAATACAGGATGATGCACACTGCGATTATTACACCGTCTGAGTTAGCACTGGGGAAAATCAGGGTGTCTTAACAGGAATTATGTGATGAAACTAAAAAGACAACTCTTGGGAAGTATTTCCTAGAAGAAATGAACACTTGCCTGCTGTTAAGTCCAGGACTTTTTTGGATGAAAATCACGTTTCAGAGTTTAATGCAGAAATACTTAACTGGAGATATGTAGCCTAATCGTTTCTAGGAAAACACCTCAGAGGAGTTTTGTCTGAATTCAATATTCACACCTCCGAGAGGGTCAAATGCAATTTTTTTCAGGACAATGTTGCTATTATAGTCAAGAAACAAATACAGGCAGATAACGGGCAGCATTATCTGAAAGGTCAGGGACAAATTAAATAAAAGATTGGAGCTGCCAGTTTTGTAGATTGCTGTGTGGAAGATAGAGGGGTGTGTAAAAAACCATTGCATTGATATAAAGACATTATTGCTGATACTGGTAGCTGTGATATTTACATGCTAATGGTGATATTTGTGCTTCTTGTAATGACTAAATTATTTTCTCAACAAATAGCAAGGTAAATACACTTCTTAAATGTATTTTAGCACAGATGTCCTCCTCAAATGCACCTTTACCGTGCACTGGCAGATGCTCTTCAGAGCGGTGTATTTTCCCACTGCGGCCAGGAAGAACAAGGTGTGAGGAACCAAAGCGAGCAGCCAACGCCACAGCAGTTCTGTCCAGTGAAATGATTCTTCCATTTCCCAATGATATTCCATTCTTTTAATCCAGCTTTACATGCAAAGCCTTACCAGATGCCCTCCCCATACCTGGAATTGATTTTTATGACATTTATAGCAGTTTTCTGTTTAAGGTATTTGCTGTTCTAACGTAGAAAAGCAGAAAACATTCTTTTATTGAAAAAACTGTTTCAGTCAATTTGTCTAAATATAATGGAACATTTTACAAAACACAATTGAGAAATGGATGAGTAACTATGCTTAAATATAAACTGTTTAATGTGGGAGGTAAAATATTCTTGATTTCACTTGTAAAAATTGAAGGAAAAAATGAATGTAAGAAACCGCTTCTGGTTTCTGATTTTTGTTTTTATTAAAAACAAACTGAAAAGGCCATTGGAGGCCAGTTACCGTTTCGCACCAAATGTTTACAAACAAAACCATAGTATGTTCAAACATATCTGAGGCTTTCTGGGAAGACTCTGTTCTTAGGCTTGCTCTGTAACATCTAAGGAAAAAAATAGTTTTGTCCCTAGGCTGGAAAAGATTAAGAAACAAATTTGCCTGAAACAAATCTGTTATGAGGATGATATTTTCTTTTTCCTATGTGATTTTTTTTCTTTTTTTAAAGAACTTAACATACAACTTTCTCTGGTAAAAGGACATATTGACTGGAGCAGTCAGTTGACTGCATCATTGAGGTGGTTCTTAAGGTGTTTGGAGCTTACCCACCTGGATACTGTCACTCAAAAGTCATTAAACTATATACATTTTATGTTATCAATCCCAGTCTGATAACTTAAATGGAAAATTAAATTATATGCTGAAAAGTGAAACTAGATCTCACAATGCTATTAATCTTCCTCATTTTTTATTTTTAAACTTTTATATTTCTTTCTTTTGACAGTCGGGCTTCAATGAAGTATCAGTTGCTAATTTGTTGTTATTAAATTATTCAGGAGACCTGCTGAAGAGATCATACTTTTTAACTTCAGTAAACAGCAGGCAAAAATCACGGGTAGCAGACAAAGAAAAAGCTTGGTTTGCTATTCCCGATAATTTGTTTGATTTTGTACATTCGTTATTTCATAGTGCATTTGTATACTATGTAATACTCTGAAAAACTAATGAAATTTGTTTTCTCTATGTCTGGGTAAGGTGGATATGATCCCATTAAGATTAGAGCTATGTGGTGCATGCTCATATGGTGAAATAGAGGGGTGGTTTTTGAGCTAGTGCAAGTCAGGCTGATATGTCCACATGGTAAAAAAATCATGGAATCACTAAAGTTGGAAGAGACCTCCAGGATCATCCAGTCCAACCGTCCCCCTACCACCTATTACCCACTAATCCATGTCCCTAAGCACCATATCCAACCTTTCCTTAAACACCCCCAGGGACGAGGACTCCCCCACCTACCTGGGCAACCTGTTTCAATGCCCGACCACCCTTTCTGAGAAGAAATTTCTCCTCATCTCCAGCCTGAACCTCCCCTGGCACAACTTGCAGCCATTCCCCCTTGTCCTGTCGCTAGGTATCCATGAGAAGAGGCCGACCTCCCAGCTCTCCACCACTTCCTTTCAGGGAGTTGTAGAGAGCAGTAAGGTCTTCTCTGAGCCTCCTCTTCTCCAAACTGAACAACCCCGGTTTCCTCAGCTGCTTCTTTTAAGACTTTTGCTCCAGCCCCTTCACCAGTTTCATTGCCCTTCTCTAGACATGCTGTATGAAGACAACTTTATTCTGCCAATGGCACCAAAATAAGTAAAATAACGTAGTCCGGCCTTATGGTGGCTTATCGGTTCCAGATCTAACATGACCTCACTAGTTCAAGGGTGTGCACATGCTCTTAGAAAAAATATGAAAGTAGATACGATGGACATGATGAACTAAGGAATGACATGCATTAGGTGGCAAAGCCAGTATCGCTGCTTTTGAGAGGATTAATGAGATTTGTTCTGTGAAAGAGCCTGGTGTATTGTCATCTGTGAACTGTGGAAATTTGGATATCTGTTTTCTCCATTTTGAATCAATGACATTTTATGTAAGATACGTGTCTGAACATGTGTATATAGACATGATTATGTGAGGAAAAACTAAATTACAGCTTATGGCTTCATAAACTATTACAGCATAAGGAGCAAATAGCTGTGGTATGGCTTCAGAAAGAACTTGCTGTAATAAAACATGAATAGGAAAATCAATATGCAATATGTGGTTTTTATGGGAATTTGTTGTATGCTTGGATTAGAGAGATTAATGTAACCTGGACAACAGTGACTGGAGTGCCTGCTCTGTGATTTGAGCAAAGTCATTTGCTGGGTTTACTACACACACAGACTTCGTAATGGTTGCAGCACTACAGCTGAAGTACTTGCAATGTGGGTGGACATGTCCCATGCACGTCGCATGGGATGGCTGGTGTGGGCATTCTGCAGCTGGTGCTGCTTGCAGTGATGCCGTGCTTCCAGTGTTCTCTAGCAGAAAGACCTGCAAGATGAGTTTCTCTTCTCCAAGTTGCCAAGTAATTTGGTTTGCCCAAGTCTTTTAGTGTTTTCTTGTGGGTACCTGCTTTAGCCGTGTCCTTCTTGGTTTTGTTGCTGAAGCATTCTGTCTCTGGTTACATCTGCGCTTTTGAAGGTTGGCAGAGAGGGACAGAATGTGAAGGATTAATATAAAAGAGCATTTACACCCTTTAATTTATTACAATGAGAAGCTTTAATAACAGTGTAGATACCAGAAGCTGCACTGACGGCTTCCCAAGAAGCGCAAAGAGATGAAATGTAACGTGCTGTATACATGGTTGAAACCTCATTGCTACTTAAAGTGCAGCACTTATACTCTGAGTGCTCTCTAATCCATTTGAAATTGAATATGAATACTTCAGTGATAATGCCATCTTTTTTCATCAGTGTGTTGGATTTGCTTTTTTTTTTTAAAAACACTATCATTGATCCTATATAAACCCCACATTTATACCTGAGCCTCTTCCCAGACATGCTTTTGTATTTGCTGTGCATATGTATTTGCTGGCAATGTATTTCAGGTTTTGTAACAGCACGGGGGTTGATATATTAAATAAAAATTGAAAGTTGGGGTTTACTTGGTGGCACAGAAAGGGCTTCCGCCTCCCTGTTGACTCCATTTCCCTCTCCCCTGCTAAAGGTGCTGGGCAGGAGCTGCCCTGGGAGCTCCCTTCTCAGCTGGGAGGCCGATATATCCACCCCTAGCAGACCCTGTTGATTTTATTGGCCTAAAGAAGCCCCAGAAATCTCAAAATGAGACACTAAAATACCACATTAGGTAGAATGGAAAGACCAGGGCAAACCCGGCATGGTTTGTGAGCTCTGCGATGCAATTCTTTCTACTCTTTGCAAAGCCTTGCCTGCTGTTAATATATGCTTGGATGTTCTATAAATACCCAATTTTTGTAAATAAATTTAACCCTAAATCAAAGGACAGCATTTTAGATGTGTTGCCTAGTGTTGCAAGCACTTGGTCTTTTTTTTTTGGTTGCACAGAATTTGTCACGGGGCTCAGCTGAGTGTCCATTCCTGTAAGGAAGTTTTTAGATCCTTTGAGAGATGCGGCTTTATTTCTTGTCTAAGCTGCTGTCATCTGAAAGGGTGTAAAGCCACACGTCAGAGGTCAGAAGTGCTGGTTACTCAGCAGCGATCAGATCAATGTAGTCTGCATTACAATTTATTCTAGCGCTGCTACTCAAACTTTTGAAGTGGATTCAGTGTGCAATTTGTTATTCCCTTTCTATTCTTAATGCTGCAGAACGCACAGAAACACAAACACCTAAAAAATGTGGTAGTCGTTGCTGAAGGCAGAAGACATTGTGTGATAGTACATGCCCATGGGTAGCTTCAAGGGGGCTGGAGCAGGTTGCTCAGGACTTTATCCAACTTGAAACCCTCAAGCTAAATAACTTAAATCTCCCCTCTTCTACCACTTACTGTCTTTTGGCAACCTGTGTCCATGTGCTCATCTGGAAAACATCTTTCCCCAGTGCAGTCCAGGGGTTTGGGGAGGGCATGGGGCTTTGAGGCTGAAGTTAGCAGGATCTCACAAGGTTTTCGTGTACAAGCGTTGCAGTCACCTGCCTCTGTTTCTGAGATCCTGCTCTAAAAATACCAAACAAGCTGCTTACAGGCATGAGACAGAGGTTAGGCAGGAGAGGGGTGGTTGAAATTGGTTGTACCTGTATTAAACAACACATCTGTGAATTAATAATTAATAACTCATCCTGTACTGATCATCCTACCTGTCCATTCCTCCAGAAGGTTTTCTTGAGAATAAGTGGGAAAATTGGTCTGAGAGCAACACCAGCTGTACAGGACCTTCAGACCTCTGACCGTTGCTGGTTCTGTTGTTATTGGAGAGGAAATTATACAGCAGGTGAGAAAGGTTCCTGTGTTGTGAGAGAGTGTGGTTGCCATCAAGGTAAAGCATTATGCTGCTGGTTTGGCAATTTTTGTGTTTTCAAAACATCTGACTTGTTATGCATTTGCAAATGCTCTGGGTGTGTGTTTGCTGCTGTGGAGACAGCAAGAGACCCAGAGCAGCACGCGGGCTCCGAGCAGCCTCAGTTTGCTTACAGGTATAATTTATTTTGCCATAGACCATATCAAATAGGGTTATTGTTTTATGGGTCCCCCTTCTGGTTGCTACAGACAAACACAGGTTTTAAGTTTTGGGCCTCTTTTCTGTGTCAAGGCAGGATTTTATGGTCCCTCTATGCCAAGGGGAAGCACATCTTATCGCTTACACCGACAAGGGAAAGAAAACCTTCCCCCCCCCACCCCCCATTTATTGTGCACACGCACAGGAAGGTGGGTCACAGCCCCTACCACGGTAGTGGTGTTAAGACATCTCAATATTTTGACAAGTGTGATGGGGTGCAATTTATTTTTTTAAAAGGGTTCTTAAAGTCAGGAGGAGTTTACTGAAGGGAAAAAGTAGTTAAGGTGTGAGTATTTACACCAAAATCTACTAGAGCAAAAAGAGCCATTATTCTTCATGTCACTGTATCCTGAACAATTATTAGACACATTGGTTTTCATTTTGTCAGCAGAGGCAAAAAAAAAAAGTGCTTATAAAACTGTTTACTGTCAAAGATGCAACTGCCTCTGATGAAAACGAGCTACTAAATGAAAACAAAACCTGCTCCAGGCACACTCCTGTACCAGCACTGCTCCGTCTTTTCCATTTTTTCTGAAGTGGGGTTTTATCCATCCCTGTGAATGGCCCATGATCGCTGAGATTTATTATCAAGGTGAGCTGGCTCCTGTCATGTGAAGTGTTATTAATGGCTTTGTGACAATTCCCACGAACTGCATCATGTGAACTTCCATTATCGCTCTTATCTGTAACCTCCTAAAAATGCCAAGGTGATTAGTTATTTATACTCTTCCTCTTATTTCTGTGACCTCTAATTATATCATTGCTTTTCATTTCACAACAGCTTTTGTCCTTCACAACAGTTTCTATTACTTTATGTGTCATGGAAGTCAAGCAGATTAGTAAAACAATATCCTCACCCAGCCCTACAGACTGGTCAGGTTTAAAGCGTTAGTCCCGCTGTAAACCAGCTGTACATTTAAAACGGCTCCTGCAAAGCAGCTTACGTAGCTGTGTTTACAGCTCTTGGACAGCTTAGCCCAGCAGAATTAATTTCATATCGTTGACATTGAACAGGCAGCGCTATAGAATAGGATCTAAAAATGAGTTTCTCAGTGAAATACCTGCAGGCTGAAGGTGCTACTTGAACACCAGATTGGTGAAAGCATCTGAGCAATTACTGTGAACACAATACCGTGAGGTGCTGGAAAGGCATAGGTGCAGATCTTGATTCGTTAAGATCCTGAGTAAGTAGCAGTTCTGAAAGCAAATGTGAGCAGGACTCTTAGCCGAGCAGAGAACGTGCCCTTGGCGTGGGTGGGAATGGCAGCATGGAGAGCGGTTGGGAGGGTGTGAGTGGTTGGAGCCATCACACCTATGGCAGTAGCCACCACACAGTCATGGGGTCTTGCTGCAGGTTGTCAGAGGAATGGTCTTGAACAGCTTTGTTTTGAATCGTATTTACTCAATTCTGTCCTTTTTCAGTGTATAACTTACATGACAACTAATTTTGCCCTGGTGAACAATTAAAGGGGTGCTATGGATCAAATAAAGTATTAAACATTATTGAATACTAATCCAATAATGAACACTACAACAGATTTTTGTTATTGCTGGAGTAATGATAGTGGCTGTTGGAGGGTATCGGGATAAATTTATGCCTGTTTTATGTCCTGGGAGCAAAATAAAGGCAATGCATACCTGACCTGAGGACTTTGCCTGAGAAAACTGTAAAAATGTGTAAATATTTGTATCCCCTGTCTGTGTGTACTTTAGTCATAATTATGAGGGCCACTTGCAACTGTAGCATGGCATATATAAACGTTTGCAGTATTGGGACATGGTATTGTTAATATTTTCCAAACAGATGTTGAAAGGTATAAAATATCTTTCTTCAGCCTGGAGAAAACAAGGCTCCAAGGAGACCTTAGAGCACCTTCCAGTACCTGAAGGGNAATATTCCTGTGTAAATATTTGTATCCCCTGTCTGTGTGTACTTTAGTCATAATTATGAGGGCCACCTGCAACTGTAGCATGGCATATATAAACGTTTGCAGTATTGGGACATGGTATTGTTAATATTTTCCAAACAGATGCTGAAAGGTATAAAATATCTTTCTTCAGCCTGGAGAAAACAAGGCTCCAAGGAGACCTTAGAGCACCTTCCAGTACCTGAAGGGTTCCAGGAATGCTGGAGAGGGGCTGGTTACAAAGGCGGGGAGGATGGCTTGAAGCTGAAGGAGGGGAGATTCAGATGAGATATTAGGAGGAAATCCTTCCCTGTGAGGGTGCTGAGGCCCTGACACCGGGTGCCCCGAGAAGCTGTGGCTGCCCCTGGATCCCTGGCAGTGCCCAAGGCCAGGCTGGATGGGGCTTTGGTCAGCCTGGGCTGGTGGGGGGTGTCCCTGCCCATGGTAGGGGGCTGGGGCTGGATGGGCTGTGAGGTCCCTTCCAACCCAAACCATTCTGTGAAAATACACCCTGTCCTTGGACAGTATTCCTTTAAAGAAAATTTTGAAAGGAAAATAGCAAAGATGGGTGTCTTAAAGCCATTCCCCTGGGAAACACTGGGAAGCATTAAGCTGTGCAAAGCAAGACCAGCAAGAGCAACTTTTTACACCTGTCTTTTAAGAGTATTTCTGCTGTAGCATTTCTCAGTGGCAGGGGTTCTATTAAAAGCACATTTAAATACAGTATTGTAGGACTGGCTGCATTTGATTGATATTGACTCCAGCACCCCAAGGGCTTTGGTGAGGAGCAAAATATTTTGGAATGCGAGAAAGCTGGAGCAATAAGTGCCTCTTCCTTCCAAAAGAAAATAAATCCAGCTCTCATCCAGCCCTTTCATCATTTCTGTCCTGACAGTACCTTGTGCTTCCACTTCAGCCTTTCATACTGTGAAGCTCTACAGTAAGACACAAGTAGATGGGAATGCAGTCTAAGTGAGAACTTCACTCGCACTTCTGAGAGCTGTTGCAGCAACATGATCATCCTTTTCCTCCTTTGTGCCATCATTTGGGGTGGGAGGTGTATCCGCTCCCTACCTGCCTGCCTCCATGGAATGCCTGGCTGCCCCTCATGCCCTCACCGGGATATACAATGTGCACTCCCCTTCCCTCTCCTAACTCACTCATGGTTTATTCGTGAACCAAACCACTATTAAATGGGTAGAAGTAGTGTGCCTCTGCCAAAACGTGGCCAAATTTATTTAACGGATGTCACACAGCTCCTGTGTCCCTGGACCGCTGAGAAGCAGCAAAGCCAAGGAGCGAGCAAGCCAAGAGGCACAGTACCTGGCACACCCCAGTGTGGCATGAGGAGAAAAAGATCCTTCCCAGGGTCCCCAAAAGGTGAGTGGTAGGACATCCCAACCAGCATGAAGCTCCTGCTGTGGCTGGCGCTGCACAAACACAAAATGAGATATAGCTCCTTCTCTGAAGAGGCCACAGCCAAAACAGAGCAGATAAGAAACAAGAACGAGAAGGGAAAGAGAGGTGAAATGTTTTCACCAACTCAAACCAGATGTTTGGCAAAGCAAAATACAGAACTCAAGGTTTCAAGCCGTGTCCTATAGACCGTGTCTTTTCCCTGTTGATAACACTACCCAATACTTAGGAAAACAAGTTCCATTATTTAAAATTTAAAAATGCTTTTTTTTTTTAATTGTGCTGCCAAGATATGCAATTGAGGAAATACATGAAAATCTACCAAAAATGCTTGATGGACTTTCAATTACAATGTCCTACATACCCTCAGTTGTAGTAGTGCTTCAGAAGGACATGGCAAAATATGTAGATAATCTCTAGAAAAAGTCACAATTTCTCAATAGCCCTGTACTGCCGAACTTGGTGAACACTTAAAATGATTGTATAGTTTCTTGATCATGAATTGCTGACTTTTTTTCCTACTATTTCATATAAAATAAGTTTTCCTTAATAATATAAGGCTCAGAATTGAGCTTCAGTTAATATACAGTTTATGATAATATATAATGCCTATATTAAATTCAAAGAACTCAGAATATTGTGAGTAAAAGTAGGGAATCAATTCTGAGATGATAATTTTGTTTACATTTAGAAAACTAAGTGACAGAATTCAAAATAATTTTTAGGGGGAACTTGCTAAAGCATGGAGTTCACTCTTAGCTTGTGGGTTTTTGAGATAGGTAGATGATTAATTAAACCAAGCTCCCTGCCTAAGATATACAGCTCAGCCACCAGCTTTTGGGTGGATATTCAATAATGTCAGTGCCGCTTCAACCAAAGGCAAGCTCTCCAAGCTTTCTCATGTTTGCCCTTAGCAGGGGCCACGACACGAGGCAAATGGGATGTTCACAATATGGTGTAGAGAACTGAATAGGAGAAATAGTTCTGGTCAAGATCAGCTGAAAAGGAATTTGCTTTTGTGGGACAAATCCGTAGGAGAAACAAAGAAAAAACCAATCCTGCTGCTGGTGAGAGCAGTTCCTGTGGAACGTGTACTTGCTCTGTTTATTAGATTATAAATCAGGGTTGAATGAGCTGTCACTCTCATGCAGCCCTTCTGTTTATTCCTTCCCTATGCAGAGTATTTTCTCCACAGAACGTGCTTTCCGTAGGCTTCCTCACAATACGAATTCCTGAAATGGCTCGAGGTACGCTGGCAGCCTCACAGACTGAATTTATTTTCATTAGAAAGACATTTCAATCTGCAGACAGACTCTGAAGTTTGTGGTGAGAGCAGTATGCTCTGAAACCCAACTGACTGGTTTTATCAGGAAACTACCGTAATGGTCAAAATATCCTGGGTTGCTTTCACCTCTTCCTTTGCGGAAGGTGATGCAGAGGAACCAGACAGTGGCTATTGCATTGTCTGTCATCAACTGTTAGTTCTCGCTTCTGATTTTCAATGCTGTCATACACTGCTATTCCTTAGCTTCTTGCTAGTGGTCTTCTCACTTTTTTTATTTAAAAAAAATAAAATAAAATAAAAATCCACAACTCTTTGACTGGATTTACAATTAAGTCAGCAATAATACTGCTCTACTGCATTTGTCCTCATATAATAACACCTTTCATTAGAGGACCTGAATGTGAAATCTGCAGATAGGCATTGTCCCCAGCTGAGCACTCGAATGGGAGAGCAGGAGACATTTTCACTGTCTTTCTACTCCCTCACACGTTTGCCCAAAAGGACAGAGAATAATGACTGGGCTGCTGCCCCCAGAAGCAGAGGCAGAACCAGAGCAGTTGCACCTCAACTGCTCTGCTTGCAGCAGCTCTGCCCTCTCCTCTTGCTGTGTCTTACAGCCGGGGACAGTGTCATGGGATGCATCGTAGGTGTCACTGCATGGCAGCTGAATGTTGGTATAGCCATTATAGAGAGCACTGGTTTTTTGTTATACTCCATAGAACACAACCAGAGGGACTACAGTGTTTTAGGGATGGGTGATGCTACCTCAGATACAGACACATGTTGGAATAAAATTAATTGTTCACAGAAATTCAGATTATTGCTGGCGGAATTGGAAATAGAACACGTTTGGGTTACGTTTGCCCTTCTGTAATTGCCAGTTTAGATGATATTTTGGTGGTGGGCTTGCAGTTATTAATTATTCCGGAGTAACAATCTACCAAAAGCAGGGTGAGAGAGGGTGACAGCAGAGAGTTTGTTAAACTCTGCAAGTTGCCCCTAGGATGTTTTTTTTTTTTAAATGCCCAAAACAGAGGGAGCGCTTCCCTCCTAGACGTACTGCTGACTCCTCCCTGAAAGCCAGTGCTTTGGAGGCACTGATGCAAGGGCTGCCTGAACCTGCAGATGTTAACCTCCAAGCGAGCTCTGCCCAAGCCCCAGCCATCCTGCCCACACCCCTGTCTTCCCTATGGCACCGCAAAGCTTCTATCAGCTCCCTGGAAGCAGGTTTGTCTCCAGTTTTAATTCTTCCCCCCTGCCCCGCAAAGTATCTGCATTCCTATGGATGTTGTATTTTCTTTTATTAAAATGAATGTCTTGGCTCTGTACTTGGTTACTCCTTGAGCATGTGAAGGATGGCACGATGGAATGATTCATTTATAAGGTTTTGCAAGAGCCTACTGCCCTGTGCCAACTTTTCCTTAAAAAATTCAATATAATTTGGGGTTTTTTTTTTTAAAAAAGAGGCTTGGGAACCCAATTAACTTTTTATCTATTTATTATTGTTTCACCTTGAGATGGGAACTGCAGGTACTTTGATAAATGGGTTCAAAAGTTTGTTTAGCTTCAAAACAGCTTTTGCAAGGCTGTGTGCTCTTTGGTGGTGCTTTGTTTGGGAACTCATCACAGGCTGCACTTGTTGGAGTCAGGCGATATTCCAGGGTTTCCTACATGAACTGCACATTGAAGGGGACTGTTTCTCCTCTTTCTCAATTTAGGAATAAAGTTGTCATCTTCATGCTATGATAGATCAGGTCTCAACCCTCTTACCAGTGCTATCATGTGTACTTTAATACATGTTTTCCTTCATCTTTTTGTTTTAGAGGATTTATTTCTGTTCCTAAAGAAACTTCATAAATTTCTTTTCTTTCAAAAAAGTTTATTTATCGTGGAATCATACAGCAGCAGTTCGTTCCTTTTTTTTTTTTCCTTCATTATTTTGGATTTGCCATCTGAAATTATAGAGCTGTGGTCAAATTGGCAGGCCTGCTTTGCCCTTGAAGTGGGTACTTCTCCCTGACAACAGGTACTTCTTATTTTCTGTAGCTATTAGTCAAATTATTCCTCAACACCATTGTAGCCCAGCATTAATCAGTAGAGATTTCATGGAATTAGTGGAATGAGTTCACATGGGCAGCGAGGAAAAAGTCCCCATCTAATGATGGTCTGAGAGATGCAGTAGATCTGGTTATATCGAGGCGGTTTTCTGTGCGTTGTGGAAGGAGCATTGTGAAGGTAATCTGACTTTCCCTGAGCCCTTAGTTGCAACAGGATTCTAATAAACTACGTGCAGAGAGCAATTTTTCATTTTAAAGTAAAAAATAAAATGACATCTCAACAGCAGTATCAGCTCCAGTGACCTCAAGATTGCCCGTCACAGGCCATCAGTCCCTGAGCACCTGTCACATTCTGGGATTTCGTTAAAAAAAATGCCATAGTGTCAACACATTTACCATATGAAACTTTTCTGTTAGTGTCTTCCCTTGTTTTATATCCCCATCATTCAACTCTAAAGCGTTAAAATTCCAGCAAATGCTTTGGAAGTAGAGCAGTGATGTTTGGTAACAGAATGCTCATTTCCTTTAAGTACTTCCATCCAGCCCTGAAGAAGTAATCACTTTACAGAAGCTAATAAAGAATGGATTAAGCTACAGCTTTGAAGAACTCATCTCAAAAGGGCCCTGAAACCACTGTCTAAAAGCAATATTATCAGTATTAGAAGCTGAAAAATTACACCAACAGATCTAGGTCAGTGCATTATAGGGAGAAACAATAGAACTGATGTCAGAAATATTACCAAAAATCTGCCTCTAGTAGTCCGGGGGGATTTAAGTCATCAACTTTGTTTTCATTTGAAGGGTTTGTGGCATGAGTGTACGTAAATGTGTATCCTTGTGTTTGAGACTTGGCTCACCAGGGACAGTTCTACTTTGGTGATTTGTTCTAAAGGCCCACCATTCTAGAGATTTCCATCTATGTACATTACCCTGTGTAGACTACTGAGAATATCTGTACATGCATACGTGTACATATATAAAGTCTCGGTTTCCTTTAGAAAGGTTCTTTATGGTTTTGTGCTTGTGTGTTTTTGTTGCTGTAGCTCCACACGCAATACATCATGGTGCCAGTGACATACCTGGATGCCATGCTGTACGGTACTCTTTGGCAGCCATTCTACCCAGTGCGTTTCCCAAAGTCTGTGCTCTTTCTGTTTTTTTTAATGCCTGAGTGGATCAATCAAATCAGTGCCTGCTCAAGGAGTCAGGGCCTGTAAAAATGATCTTCACTTAGAAGAAGGTTTCATGGTCCTTAGAATCATTAAGGTTGGAAGAGACCTCAAGGATCATCTAGTCCAACCATCCCCCTACCACCTATTACACACTAAACCATGTCCTTAAGCACCAGATCCAACCTTTCTTTAAACACACTGTTTAATGAAACAACTCAAGTAACAATATTGTTAATTATTGTTTAGAGCATGAGACTTGCCACACTGCGAAGGCAAGCATCCAGCCCAGAACCCTGCTGCCAGCTCCATCTGAAAGGAGCTGTGTAGGGAAGGGTACGAGAACATGGTGTTGCTGCCCCACGCTGTTCCTCTGATCTCTAAGGATTCATAGCCAAGACAATTCCATGACTAGAAGTGCTAACTCTAACTTGGAATGGAATAATCCCTCACAGATGTTTTCCTCAAACTTTCCCAAGTTGCCTATTGAACCCATATAAACTTGTACAGCATTTGGTGACAAGGACTTTTGCAGCTTAACTACATTGCATGTGTAGACCCATCTCCTTTTACACTGTGTTTTTTTCTTTAGTGGTGGGGTTTTTTTTCAGCTTTGCTTCCTTTGATGTTTCTAGTTTGTCTCGTGAAAGAAACAGTGAATGACTTTATTCATCTTCTCCATGCATGATTTTATAGATCTGGTCATCTAATACTTAAGAATACCAGCTTACCTTGGTGTTCCTGTTCCATATGTTTGATCATCTTCATGATGCCTTCCTAAATAATTTTTTGGTATTATAAGCCCTTTAAGCATAGCTTAAGCTTTTCAGGGTGGGGCTGCTGCTCTCTGGCCACTTGCTATATAGCTGCAAACCTTTTTGGTAGTAATATCAATTCACAGTTTTGTTCCCTGTTGCAGAATTAGAGAAAAATCCTTAAACATTCATGGTATGTTACCGATCTTCTGAATTATGTATTTAAGAAGGTATAAAATTTTAAAAGAAACAAACAAAAAGACCCCCAAACTATTTTCTGATAATCAGTTGCTTTAGTATTAACGGTGGTGTCTAGTGTGCTAGTCCAATATTAAACATTTCCCTTTGGTGCGTTGCTTCCTGATGTACCTGATGTCTACGTGACACTGGCTTCTTGTGAACTCAAAGTTTTATCCTTAATTTTTGAGCAGCAGATGATGAATAAGATGGGTGGAGAAAACTAATGCAATATATGACAAATAAGTGATAAGTCAAACCTTACATTATTTTTAATATTTTTGCTGTCTAGGTTGGCAAAATATTTTCCTTAGCACTATGTCGGAGTAAATGGTTTTTTCAGGGTTTTCCTCCTTCCCCACAACTTAGAGTCAATACTTAAACCATGATTTTTTTTTTACGTGCTACTACTGTTCAAGTGCTGCCTATGTTGTCCATAAGGAGTTTCCAAACTAAACTCATCTCCTCCGTCCTCATTCCTCAGAAATATCCCTTGGCAAAGAGTCAAGTGAGTGCAAGGCTCTGTTTTGGTATGTCTCAAATGGTCTCTGTAAGCTAATTCCCCTGCCTGGAGGTTAAAAAGCCCAGCAAGTTAAAACAGAGGAGGATCAGACAGCAGCCGTGTGTAGACTCTCGACATTAAGGTTGCAGCTACTTGTTTTTACTAAATAAAAATAAATGGTAATTTCCCAGCAGGAGGTGCTGGAAAAAACCCGCTATGAAGGGCCTGAAAGGGAGGGAGAGGAATCAGCAGAGATGAGGTAGATACGGGCAGGTTTGTGTAACCACTTCTGTATCCTTCCCAAAGCATCCGAAAAAGCGGGGACTGTATTTCTTTAAAACGGTTGTGAACATTTGGTTTCCTTTGCATCTGTTTACTCAAAGGGAAGAAGCCTGGGAGATGCTGGATGCTGTGAATACATTATTTTCATTGATTTGTGTGCGTCTGTGTATTTATAGCTGAGATCTAAAGGCTGGAGGATATAGCCTGTTGCACTGGTAAGTGTCTGCAACAACATACATCAAGATTGGCTTGAAGATTTGAAGCGAAAACATAAAATTATGGGGTTTTTGCTCTATGGAGGTTAAATCTAGTCACTCTGAAGCCTCCTGTGCTTCAGGGGGATTCGGAGGAATATCATATATACATTATAGCACTGAGTCGTGTGAAGTGCCTAATCACAAAGGGATGTTGATGCAGGCAATGCTTAGGTCTTGTGCCTAATTTTTTGCTGTTAGAAAAAACCTCAGAATTCATATCTGTTTAGCACTTTTATTGAAAGCATAATTTTAATAATATGATAATGAAGGGGGGAAAAAAAAGGTACCTGGAGTGTCTGTTACAAAATTCTGAAAGCATTCTTTTCTTTTGTGAATGCTAATGGGTACCAGGAAACTACCTATCTAGGAGCTGTGTAATTTGATTGTGTATACTACTGCAAAAGGTAATTAAGCATCTGAGAGGAGGAAAAAAAGCAGCAAAGAAGAAAAAGCGCCGGAACAAAATGAGTTGTATAGCTACAGGAAAGCTATTTTAAAAAAATCAATTATTCTCTGAAACATGAGAAGCTCCATTTCAGAAATTACAACAAAAGGAACTGCTGGTAACCACCCCACTATATATCCATTTCTCAAAATAGTACAAGCACTTCCACAGAGAAAGCCAAGTCATTCATTATAGAATGCCCCCAGGACGTATATTTTCTCCAAGTGAACTTCACATTCCTCTTTCGCAGAGGAAAGCAAATCTGAAATAAAGAGAAATGCTCAGCAAGGAAACTATAGTGGCCTTAAAAGTTTATAAGAGCATAGTATTCATGGGCAAAATAGTGATTTTTGTGAGTCAGTTCAGATTATTCATTTACGTATTTAGATTTTTTAAGATCCTTGTGTTTGGACAAACCCGCTTTCTCTGCAGGAGTAACTGCATCATAGTCCATCCACTCTCTTAGATGATGAACCCTCAGTGCGCTCAGTAATGCACTGAGATGAGTAGTGTTAAAGCACCAGAGAGGAAGAGGCTGTATCATGGATTTGATTCATCACTAGAGACTCTTGCTTCTGAAAAATGACAGTATGTTATGCAAAAGTCTGGATATAATTCATGGAAAAGCGGCCAATACACACAGTAGTATTTTCCCAACGTAATGGGTTTCCCACCAGGGAAATTACAGTTTTGCAAAATCGGCAAGTTAGGCACAGAAAAGAGCCCTTTCAAAATTGATTTTTTCTGCTATTACTTTTTGATAATAAGACAATAAATTACTGTGTTATACTAATTTATAATTTGGCTTCTAAAGCTTTAACGTTTGTGAGGGATTAGCAGAGCTGATGTGGAGCACTCGGCAAGGTAAAGAGACTTTCCTTTTAACTGTTTTCAAAGGGATTTGATGTTTGACGTCTCTTCAGAGCTTTACCCTGTAATGGTTGTCTTAGTGCGTTGGAAATCTGGCCCTTTGCAAGACAGATTAACTCCGGACCTTTGCTTGACAGATTAGCTCAATGTACAAGAGAACTTTGATCAGTTTATGTACAATGAAGAGGCCTCTAATTAGTTCATTTTTAAGTACTTCTTCAATATGAGCAAGAAAATAATAGCTTCTGCGGTGTTTTTCCTCAACTAAAATGTTGTCCCTCACTGAGATTTATTTTCTTCTAAAAGATCACTTAGTTGGGAACTAAGCCAACAACCCTACTACCTCTTTGTCCTCCCTCTGAGTGTCTCCCTCTTCGAGACCTCTCAGCCCTGCTGACCAACGTTCCCGACAGCAGGACGAAACAACGTATTTTTAGTTACGATAGTGCGCAGCATGAGTAGGGCGCCAAAACCAGAGCTTTTTCCAGCTGAAACTTAATGCAAAGCAATTGGTGATGAAAAATATCATGCTTTCGATCAAGTAAAAGTTGCTCAGCACCTTTAACCAGGCTCTCAAAAAATAGCTGCTGGCAAAAAAACCCCACAGCCCTCAACATTATCTGTCATCCACTCTTTTGTTTGTATCCCCCCATACACATATGGGGTTCATCCCCCAAGGGGATGTGGAAGGACGGATGAACCTAAGTTACCCTTCTATCTTGTAGTCCAAAATGCATAACTGTGATTATTGAGCCAAACCAGGGCCACCGGTTTCATGAGTGAAAGCTGCTGCGCTTTGGTTGCATCATAGAGGCAGTTACTATTATTAATTAATAAGCAGCTGGTTTAGGTTTTCCCAGAGACTCAGCAGAAACAGGTTTACCTATGAAAAGATGTTGGCTAGCTAGCTTTAGCTGAAGAAGAGGCAGATGGAGACTGGGGGGAGAAGATGGTCACAGTGAACTACACAGCTTGGCAAACACCATGTTGTTCCCTTGGTTTGTTTTTCTTCTAGCCCTTGCTGGTTCACGAAGGAGGCGTTGCTGGATGAATGATAGAAAAGAATGAGAGAAGGTGGTCAGAGTAGTCATTGTGAGGATTGTTTTCTTTTAAAACACAGTTGGGGAAATTGGAAACCACCAAACATCACCAAAACCTGGGTCTCCTCTTCAGTTTCTCTGACCTGGGTCCTGCAAGTTTCTTGGCAATGCCTCTGCAACTGCCCGGAGGGGACTTCTGACCTGCATAAGCAGGAATTATCTGACGTTAGATGGAGTATGAACCTATACGAAATAAAAGCACCTCTTTCTTTCTAGTGCAAAAGCAAGGGAGTATGTTATGAAATTAAGGCCCCATGAGTATGCACATGGGTTTTTCGCTCGGTGTGGACGACGTCAACTCTCATGAGCCATATAGACTTATTTCAAGGTTGTCGCAAATCTGTAGGAGTGAATGTATGTTGCTGACGAAGCTGAGAGCTTTCTTTTGAAGAAAGGGCATAGTCCTACACCAAATGTTGCTCATGAAAGTGGCCCCAGAGCTGTTACCCCAGATTGAAGGCTGGTAGCAGCTCCTTCACAGTGGGCCCACACAAATCCTATTTCAGTAGCTATTAGAGAACAGATGTCAAGTGTATGCATCAGCAGGTTTATCCAGACGCCCGTCGTCCCGAGCGGGATGACTGGCAACCTGAGGCCTGACATCTGCCTGTTGCAGCAAAATTGAAAGACACCAACGGGCTTTCAGCATGTGGGGACCGCGTAAACAGACCTCAAATTATGAAGGTAGGTGTTTGAGGCTGAACTGGTGAAAGCTGCTTGCTAAAAAAAGGGTCAGATAGAGGGTAGAAGAGGCATGACTTCTTTCCTATCTTGGTCCACCAACAGTATCTGTGGGAAACACGTGTGACAGTTCCCTTCAGCACAATATCCACAGGAGCGAGTGGTTAAAACCCCAGTTACGCTGCTTGGGCTGCTGTTATCTGCAACACTCTTCACAGAACAAAGCACTTTGCGTAGGAGACTGAACCACACGATTGCGGTGAATTCAGAAAAACAAGGCAAAAACCACCAGCAGCTATGTGAGGAATTTTTACTTTACTTTCTCTTTCATCCCTATCGAGACGGAGGGATTTGTGCATGTTTATCGTTTTGGGGAAAAGTGTCATTAATGCTTTTCTAAAATGGAAGACTAAATCTTCATTAAATTGAATCTTACTTTTAATTAAGACTCCTATTGTGGACTTTCAGCATTGTTCACCTCTCATTTAAATGAATTGAAATGATCACGTGATACATTTGTATGGTGGAATTGAGTGTGGTGTTAATTATTAAGTCATTATGGCTATAGAAATCAAGTTAGTCTCTGTATTATCCTGAAACCAGTCTTTTTTGCTCTAGCCAGAGAGTAAGCTCTCTTAATTGGAGTGCCAAATGAAGAATCACTCTCAAGAATGGAGATCTTACTTGAGATGCTTCAGGTTAAAACCTCATTATCTGCTTTCTCTAGTTGTTTAACGCAGGACTATTCACAGCCAGTTCTTGTTCAACTTCACAAGGTGATTACCTGCTTTATTTACATAATGGTAAGATATATGGATGGTCAAAGCAAACATAGCAGCTATTCTCTTACCGAGTCTCAGTTTTGATTTGCCTGCATGTTTTCATTTCTTGTTAATTAATGACGTTAGGTTTACCTCCAGTTATGCCTTAATTTATGCTTCATATGGTTAGTAAACACAGTAGAAAAATTGATTTTCCCTTCCAAATTGTATCACAGTCCAAAATCATGAGAAAGATGGGAAACAACCCTTACTACATGAAAGATGCTTGGGCCTCTAGGTAAAGCTGTTATCCAGCCCTTATGATTTGGCTTATTTTTCCTGCTTTACCACAGAAATAGAAGTCAGATGGGAAAAGCTGTAACAAAGCTACAAATACATGTGAAGCTCCCTATTCCCATTAATTTCCAGGAAGACTTGGATGCCTTAACTGCTTTTGTGCCTTTGAAAGTATCACCCCAACAGCTTCTTAATTGAAACAGAGATTCAGGCAATGAAACATTATAATGGGGGCCTTTCTTGGTACATCAGAGAAGTGATCTGTCCTTTGTGTTCATAGACAACAGAAGAACTTTCAAAACCAAGAAAACAGCAGAAAATGTTATTTGTTTTTCTATCTTGTTCGTGTGACCTTTGCTATCAGTGGAGCCTCTGAAGTAGGGCAAAGAAAATGAAATCTAGCCCCAGTGCGGCTAATATTCAAAACAACAGCAAAAGAAGATAGTGGTTTTCTTACTTTATTTTTTCCCCTCTTTCTTTTTTCTGTTCTTCATGTTAAGGCTCTTTTTTGAGTTGCCATTGTGAAATCAGTCTGGCTAGTAGTGAATGATGCATGAAAGGGAAAAATCCCTGCCCATAGCACAAATAAACAGATACTGCAAGAAGATGGACATGGCTATGCTTTGCTGTGCTGTTTGCTGTGTCCTTTGTGCACAGGCTCACCATTAAGTTTGAAGATAGAAAGAAAGGTCTGTTTGTGTGTATACCTTTAAAAAAGGAGAGAAAAAGGTAAGAAGGCAACTTTGAAAGGTATTTCTCACTCATTTTCTTCTTACTGCTCTTCTGCCCTTTCTATGGAAAGGTCTGATAGAGTTTGATATTTTGTTCTGATAGAATAAACATGGATAAAATAATAATAGTATTCTTAGTTCTGGGAAAGCACAGAAAAATTATAGTCACAGTGTCCATCAATCTGTAATTATAAAATGCATTTTATCACGCAGTGAGCCACGTAATTCTTGAAGGGACTAAGCATTAAGTGAATGCTTATTTTCTTTCAAATATTGAAGTGAGCAAGAGTCTGTTAGGTGAAATATTTTTAACTAAACATGCTGACTTTGCATATGCGGAATAAGAATAGCATAATGAAGGTGATGTCTTGGCAGACACTGGTGTTACGGGGAGGCTCGCTTGGAAAGTAGATTTCCTGGAGAAATCAGAGTGAGGGCTTCCCTACTAGCACAAGACGCTATTTCTGTGATGATACTTGTCTCTGCTTCCATGATTATGGTAAGTACAGCCCTGCTTATTCCTTACACCATTCCGAGAATGTTTCTGCAATCTATAAAAACCTGCAATTAACAATCACATCATCAAAAGCAGCTATTACGTAAAGTTCTTGGAATAATTTGCTATCAAGGAGTCTTTTTGATTCGGTTTTTGCGTATATGTTGAAGAGATTCAAGCAAAGGTGGTATTTTATAAACAAGAGCAGGTTTAACATTAGACAGTTTTAGGTATTCTTGCATATAGAATCATAGAATCTTGAAGGCTGGAAAAGATCTCCAGGATCATCAGGTCCAACCGAAGGTTCATACACACCATATTGCTAGAACTGGGATGTATTCCTAAGGTCAGAATTAACCTTTTCCTCAAAAAAGAATGAAATTCTGAGCACTTTAGAAATTGTAATGTTCTGCTGCTATAAATTAATATTTCTGGTTAGGTTTTCTGTATTTTCTATGATTTACCATGTGTGAGTTATTGTGCCACCAGAAACTGAAAAGAATGAAGTGACAAAGATGTCTTGACAAGTGTAGAATAAAAAGGTGGTGGGATGAGGAAGAAAAAAAAATGCAGGCATTGCTGCTCTTTTTCATGTTGCTGCAGAGATGAAATCTTTAGTCTAATGTGTTTGTTTTTGCTGTATCACTGCCTAGAAACCTTAATCATGAATGTGAGTCCTGCTGGGCAGGGTGCTCTCTGAACGGTGGAAGAGAAGATGATGTTGCTCAACAAGCAAATAAAAAAGGGTATTGTAGATATGACTGAAATTCAAAATCCCAGCAGAGTTTCTTCCTTCTCCCCTACTATTTCTCTCTAAAGATGGAAATATTTGAAGAGTCGTGCATACCAGTTATTTTAACTATGACTCTGGTTAAAATCTCAGTCTTCTTAAGGAGAAACAACTAGGAAATGCATCAAAACATAATCCAAAATTAAACAACCAAAAAGAGTCAAGGTAGAATTTTCCCTATTTCAGACACAAATTTGACTCACTGTCACCTTAAGTAGGCTGAGGCAATACCCATAGTTTTTAAATTTTGCTGTATAAAGTAGTATTTTCACTTAGAAGCATAATATTTTATTAGGATTCAAAGCTCACTAGATCTCCCCCCCCACTCACACACACACACAATCTGTATGATGGCCAAATGAAATGCCCTTTGGTGTGTCAGGGAGAAGGAAAAAGGAAGTTGAGGCAAGTGAAAGATATTTCATATGGCAGAATAAGTAATGCTGTTTAAAACTATGTTCCGTCCTTTTTGATGAAGTGGAATGAAGTAAAAACAATGAATCACTTTAAGTCCAGTGTAAGTTAATTGCAGGTTGGATTCAGCAGCTACAATAATCTAATCCGCAAGGTGCTCGTCGGTCATGGTACCTAGCGTCATGGAAATGTGTACATCAGCAAACGCTGTGGGTTACTGCTTATTACAGGCATTGAAGTATTGAAATATGAAAATATGAAAATATTTTGCAGCGGAGCATACGTGCCGCTTGCCTCTTGTGGATTTTAGTTATTCACGCCTTCTGTTAATGGAACTGTGCTTTACTTAAATGATTTTTTTTTTCTCCTGCGTTCTTATCCAGTTCAATGGATTGGGAAGGTTAAGGTCATGTTAAGCTACATCTTAGAATTCTGTCCAATATACAACTGAATTTTCTTTTTTTTTAAAATCGACACTTACAAACGCAGCAACATTCATTTTACTGTTGAAGCAGAAGCAACGTGAATTTATTTAGTTCTCAAGACTGCTCTTATCAATGCCTAATTCATTTATTCACCATGCAGAAAGATAAAGAGAAGCACTCTAGTCTCAAGGTTACAGCTATCCTAATTCATTCCAGGTTTCTGACTTGAAACAGGTTACATTTGCACATTTAGGAATCAATCACAATTTGTTAGAACAAGATATAATTCCCCATCCATTCTTTGCTTCTGATTTATAAATGGGTTACGTAGTGCCATCTGATATGTACATACTGTTCTTACATTTCAAGAGAATACATGTATTTTGAAGGCAAATTTTTGCTTAATAACATGTCAGTCTTATACATGGCTTGCATAAAGAATTTCTTCTGACAGCATGTTGCTCACGCATTAAAAAGTTTTCTTCAAATTGTTCAAATCAGTTTCACTCCAGATTGAAAGTTGATGATGTACATGTTACACATTTGAATTTTCTGTTAGATATTGAAACCTCTTGTTTACGAAGTGGCTCTCTGCTAGTGCCTATTCTGGGGCTCCTGACCTCTTGCTTCTGTGGTGCCAAACTTCAGGTCACCTTTGTACGTGGCAATGCTGAAAAATATGATTGGAATGGAAAAGTATTTATTTCCAGATCTCTCAAATTCATCCCAACGTTGGCTGAGATCAGTCAAAATGAGACTACAAGCTACAGGAGACAGGGAAGCCATATGTTGTTCTTCATTCCAGCGTAGATTACTACTCTGCTCAACTCACTGGTTTGTACTTCAAGTCCTTTCTTACACATTGGAGATGCATTTTGTGGTGCCACTAAACTATTCTGGCAACTACTGGGATGTTTTCAAAAGGTACAAGCAGAAAGTAATCTTCAGACCTTTAAGTACTTCCAGTACAGGTGTCTCTTGCTGGGATGTGATGGTGTCCTTTCCAGGGCTGCAAGCGAGCGCTGTACTCCAGGCTAAGCAATCCGTCCTGTAAGATTAATTAACAAAAGAGGAACAGACTCTATAAATACCACAGGTATAACATATGAAAGCATCTAATGACGCTTTTGCCTTTCTGTCTTCACTGTCCTTGACTCCGGCAGAGGTAGGAACTCCCCTGGAGTTACTGCAGTTGCATTTTCTTGCAGCAAATGCTTGCATTGTTTGCTTTCTTCATTTATGTATTAAATTACATCGGAAAAGAACGCAGGAAAGTGCTTTGAAAGCATTGCCAGGTTCCTTCTAGGGACTTTTTTTATTTGGTGTAGCAGAGAATGACTGGCTTTTAGGGATTGCGTGTGAAGTGATAATGGCTGCTTGACAATGAGTGACAGCAGTGCAAAAAACCAACCTCAGCGTGCCCACGTTCAGGGGTATGAGAATGAGAACCTTTCTAGTTCCTAAGCATTGTTGCTGAACTATTTACATTTGTAAAAATGTTGGTACTTGAATGCTTCCTATTGGAAAAAAGAAAGACACTTTGTATGTAAAAAAAAAAAAAAATTATATTATGAAATGGAATGTTACTTGTTAGAATCACAAGTATTTTCAAATATTGAGGAAGATTCTTTGCTGCCTGGAACTGGGCAACTTCCTTCTGTATCTACATGAAGCTCCAGAATTTGTCATGACCTTCTCTCTCGTTCTTCCTCGGGATAACAGCATGGTTCAGCTGTTCTTCCTGAATCGCTCTCAGACAAGCTGAAGGAGCTTTAATTTTGCTTACACTTGTACACTGATGTCCTCCAAACTGAAACTGTGGGTAGGTCAGCTGTACTAACTCGACTGATGTTTCTATTATTTGGAGTCCTTTCATGTGTTTTAAGAGTCGTGAAGATGTCTCTGCAGCCATTATTCTCAGTACGTGTTTCCCAGCTTTTCCTCACAGTCATGAAAAGAAGAAAGTTTGGGGGTTTTTGGTTTGTTTTATTTTTTTGATGAATCAAAGATTTCAGTAAGTTTCTGAAACTTCAGGAACTGGGAGAGGACATGTACGTTTGAAATCCTTATGTTTTATTTCTCTTTGGTGGAGCGGATGTAAGTTCAGGATGCTGGCTGCTCCTGTTCCTCAGGATGTTTAAAAAAATTAGAAATTTTAAAAAAAAGTGTATCCTGTGAAACATATGAGATCTGCTTAAATATTTTCGTGCAATGCAATGTTCATAGCATATGTTTAGGGAGAAGGCTTACACATCGATCCTCCTCTGAGTCAGACACGAATATGTGACGTGGATCTAGCTGGAACACAGCAAAAGCATCTTTACTTGTAGCATGGATTTTTGTTTTGGTGGAAGAGATCTCTGAAAGATTTCCATCAGAACTGGTGTCTCCCCGCACAAAAGGAGCTAAAAGATGTTTCTTTATTCAGTGAATTCACCAGCTGAAAACCAGCAGTGTCCAGAGCTGAGACAAGAAGAAAGCATGCAAGCAAGCCAATCCCACCTTACACTAGGACAGCTTTATTGTTTATGGAGTTTATTATTGATGGGTTTGGGAGAATATTTACTAAATAAATTAAAATACTTTCGTTAGAGTTTATACTATTATGTGTCCTTGGAGTGTGTTTGTTTCCTAAATAAACGCACACAAAAAATGAGAGCTGTAGTATGACAGTTACATAAGAAAGACCTTTTTTTTTGTCCCCAAATTCCCTTTAATTTGCTAATAATAAAATAATAATAGTAAATCTCTCTTACTACCATCAGCCACACTGAAATCACTGTGAGTATTTTATTAAAAGGAAAGACTGCAACAAAGTAAATTTAAGGCAGCAGAATTTAAGTCAGTTCTTGGGGGATTGGACTGCTGTTCTTTGCTTCAGTCTGTGATTAATTTTTAAATAAATGAAGCTACACAAGCATGAGACCTTAGAGGCCTCTGATTTCATACTCTCTGAAATGTTTAGACTAAACAGTAATGCAGAAGGTCTCCAAAAATCCAAATTTGAAAACTATTGTAAATATTGCAGTCTGTTGTCCTCCAGAAACTTGTGATATAATGGGCAAATGCTGTGATGCATGTTATATTCCACGCTGTTATCAGGACTGGTGTGATACGAGTTACCTGAACCAGGGAGGACCCTTTATGCGGGCGCTGCAGAGTGAATTCAGGGCACTGTCACGGCGCTGACAGCTCCGTACAGCAGCTCTGTAGCCCATACCCCATACACCCACGCCTCTGCTCCTTTGCTCACACAGGAGGACAGCTAATGAACGGATTCAGCTCCAAGTCTTCAGACTAACCGTTATTTTTCTGCTGCTTTACGACCCGTGGCAGGCAAAAGAAAAGGTGAAACCGTGGATAATGTTGCCTCACTGTTCAACCCCTCGCTGTCGTGCGGTTTAGCGGGAGCTGTCTGTCGTGACCGGGCGCACGATAATACTGGCGGCGTTCGTCAGGGTGGCTTTACGTGTTCATTTTTGGGAGAGGTTGAAGCTTTGATTTAAGCTGAACGTCAGGTTTCGGTGACTCAGATTGGTATCTGAGCACTATAAATTTAGAAAATGTAGTCCATAATCCTCAAACCAGCAGATGTTTATTATATCTGATGAGAGTCTGTGGTGCGCACGCTGCAACAGCATATATAAAAAATACCTTAAGTGGCTTAGGTTTGTGCCAAATCTTGTTTGGTTAATGTAGTTCATCTCACCGTTACTTGGCTTACAGCTTTGGACCATTCTCAATAACAACAAAAAAAGTCTCAATAGAAACTAATTTTAGTGCATGTGCAGCATCTCCTGATAGTGGGTTCATAACAGCCTATTAAAGCTTAATTTACTTTCCTGTCTTAGACTGCTTATGAAATCTGAAGACCCAAAGTTATCACAGAGGACTTCTTCTCCCCAAAAACAATCATTGTACATGACTAATTCAATCACCTTTTTAAAAAAAAATTCTGGTGCAAATACATAAAGCAAAATTGAGCAAAGCTTTTTGATTTATTGCAGTTGCCAACTGTCTGAGGTATTTTTTCATCCTTAATCATCTCTGCATGAAATCAGGAATAGCATGTCACTGATCTGCTAAATGAGTCAAAGTGGTACAGTGCTCCTGGACACTAGATGAAAGCAGTGTTATGTGACTGAGCTGATCTATTTTAGCAGACTTTGTGTGGATTATAGACTATAAATCTGTTATATGGTATGTTTTGTTCTGTTCAATATGCTTTGCATCTAGACTGTATTATTCAACATGCCTTCTATCACAGATGGTATCTGATTCATTCAGCCTAATGTGGTTTGTAGCCATTTGGCTATCCATTAAGTATAGATTTTTTAAAAAATATTATAATTTGTCATTTTATGGGATTAATTAGATTCAGACAATTTGTCTTTTGAATTATGTGGCAGCTTTGTGTAACTGTGATAAGAACTGAGTTGGCTCAATATTAAGAAAATTTAAATATCTACCCCTTAGGCGGTAGAAACAATACAAACTTCTAAGGGCTCCCTACATGGATTTTGTGCTTTAGACATCTGCTCCGATAGCAGAAAAGCCTGGATAAGTGATTAATACTGTGTCAAGGATTTGGAAAGTTTTTGCTTAGAGTAGAGCACTTGTGACAATGAACCCACTAATCTGTTTGCTATGTTGGAAACAGTAGAACAATCTAGAAAAAGGATAATTCTTATGACTCCCAACCTCAAATCCCAAAATTGTGCTACTTGAAAAGTTACTTACAAAAACTTGCTAGTTTTTAATCCTAAGAGGCTTGGAATGGCATAAAATATGTGATGCTGACGAACAGTTGTTCCACCATGTGCAGGCTGTGAGTTAGCGTTTCTGGTGTCTTGAGTAGGAGCGATGGTCTCTAGATTTCTTATCTTACAATATACAAAATGTTTCAGCTAAATCCCCCTGTGCGTTAGTTACATTACTAACAGATCGTTTCGGCTCTTGATAGATGGGCAGCTCTGCGCTGCGAGCGGGAGGCACTGACCCATACGTGGTGCGGGACAACAGTAGCATCTCTGGTAGTTACTTGCGTAACTCAGGAAAATGGGGTTGTCAAACCACAGTCTGTTGATAACGTTGCAACAGGTTGTGTGCAATAGCATAATAAAAAGGAAAAATGGAATTAAGGGAGGTATTTGAAATAAGAAATGGTGGTATCAAACTGGAGATATCTGTATTACCTTCTCAGGTAGTATCTGAGAACTTACATAGAGAAGGCACCAGCTGTTGGAGCATCATCTCTGCAGGCTGCAGGCTTGTCTCTGAACCACCCCACTGATGTCCACTCTGTGTTAGACATGGGTGCCATGAGTACAAGAGCCACCGTGGAATAGCATAGATGTTAAGCCAAACTTCTGCTAAATGGTGAAAAAAGTGAGAAAAGCAGGGTGGTTGGGCTCAGCAGACATCAACCATAGGTGCGTATAACAAGGCTGTGTGGATGGGGGCAGCCCGGCTGTGGCCAGCAGTGATACTGCAGGCAGACTGAAGCTATACACCAGAATACTGCTCAGACACAGCGAAAAAAAGAGAAAAAGTGAAGCAGTGAAGTCATTGATGACTGCAGCGGTATTTGTAAGTTTAAAAAAAAAACCCAAACATCTACTTGATATAAGTCTGTATTATGTTTAACAGTAGCTGTTAAGCAAATACCATCAGAGAATATACAAACTATGCAGGCTATTCACTGGGGCGCAAAAATGCTTTTTTGCCAGCATTCAATGAGTGACAAATCGAGTCCAAGAATCTCCAGTTGAGAAAATGATATGCCATCTGCTCGTCATTCATTTGCGAAGTCTTTTCATACTGGGATGGGAGAGATAGGATTCAAACGATTGCGATGCGATGGACAGAGAAACACTCGTGTGTGTTTTTATCCTTTTAGGAAATCACATGGAAAGCCTCATACTTTGAATTTTGTATAAATATAGATTTCAGATCTGAAAATATAGTATTTCTGTTTAAGGTGATGAATCTTAAGAGGAAAAAGGCCATTTTTCTTCCTTGTAAAGTCTCCCAAGTTAATCAGCTGGATTCCTCTAATGAATCCGGGGGTATTTGCCGTTGACCAACGGTCTGTTGGCATCGACAGCAAAGGACTGATTGCCTAAAAGGGTAGCAAGCAGATGAGTCAAGGGAATTAAGTTAAATGTTGACTGCTAATGAAAGGGACAAGCATTTTCCTCCTCCCCACAGGTCTTCCTTGAGGCGTCTCTAGAGACAACTTCCAAAGCAGCAAAAATTGAACCAGCATAATGAGGAAGCGTGATTTTTTTGTAGAAATCATTAACATGCAGAAGGAAATGCTACAAAATGCTTATTGTAGGGCTGTTGATTCTAAGGCAGAAAATTACAGTTGTGAAGATGCATACCTTTGCCTTTGCTCAAGCTTGGTAAGTACCATCAGGTATTAGAAATAATTCCATTGTTGTTACGTTTGAAGTTTCATTACAGTTCTGATTTTGTTCCTTTCTAAAACATATCCAAAACCATAGCAGACACCAGCTTTCAGCATAAGTTTTGAAGGATTAAGTCTTATTCTACTCAGATTTGAAATAAAATAGGTAAAGGGTTTCTGAATTCCTGGTAAATCCTATCATAATTTAAAAAAGGAGAATTACTTTAAGCCTAGTTTAAAGGATTTCTTTAGAATGATACTGCTGTAGTTTACTACCCACTTCTATTCCGATTAATGATATAATTACAATCAAAATGGATCTGAAGTAGGAATTACTGATAAGAAATGATGACTCTGAAAAGCACTGTGTATCACGGCAAAACTTGCTGGCATGTGACAATACCGAAGACTTTTGTCTCTCACTTTTGCCATTTGTTTGACCAGACCTGGGAGATGCAAGGCCAAGAGGTTAAATAAATGCCCTTATTTTACAGAAGTAAAGTAACCAAGTGACTTCACAGTACTTGTCAGGGCTGCCAACTCCACAAATGAACCCAGTTTAGATGATGTTACATGAAGAATCTACAGGAAATTAAATTTAAATGTTCTCCATGAATAAATACTTTCTAAAGTAGGTATGCATATAGCTTGCTGAATTGTTTTTATGATACGTTTGCCCCGACCTTCTTGTATTCTACAGAAACAGTCTTTTTAAGGAAGGTCTCTGTTCAGTGATTACTATGAGCCCTTGACTCCAACAAACACAAATTGCAAGGTCCAAGCATGTCTGTGGAAATCATGATTGACAGACAAGGGAATAAACTCGAGCTTCCACCCTCAGTTAGGGATAACAGCTAAAGTCTTGAGATGTGAATTGTTTGCTTTCAGAGACAGGATAGGTACAGTATGGCAAGAGGAATGGTAGCTTGTTTTCCCTGGTTTTTATGAATGTTTGCCGTGCCTCTGAATGTAGCTGGTGGATTTCAGTGAATTATTGAAGCCTTGTTCAAGTGTTGAATTCAACAGAAAAGATAATTTATGTTAGTAAGGAATCACAAAATAAAATATATATATACATGCATGACCAGAAGAGTCAACAGTGACAGAAAACTGCTCTGTTAGATACAAGAATTGGACCAGGTGAGAGAGAACTAGAGAAAACAAAGTCTTGAGCCAAGCAGTGCCTTTATGGGTAAAAAGGGGAGCTGTACTGGCTGTCAGAAGAGGAAGAGAATGAGATTAGAAGAGAAAATGGCATGGCCTTTTCCTGTTCCTCATGGTCATGGTTCAGCTGGCTATCTGAATTTTGGAATCAGTATTATCTTAGGATAACTATGAGTTGCTGTACATTAAAGGTAATATTTAATTGTTGGTAAATTTGCCACAAAATATGAAATGAAATCTAATTCTCAAGCTCTCTTTGTAATCCACGTCTTTCTTTTTTCTTCTAAATAAGCATGTAATTTGTTCAACATAGATTTATGAATTGATTATAAACTCGTAAACTTTTCACTGGATAATTTATTTAGCAAATAGTTTTTGGCAGTATTTGACTGGCTGTCCAACTAGTTGAATAATAAACAGAAGCAAATTCTGTTTTGCTATTAATTGGGATTAAATGGCATGGGATTTGTTTGTCACAACTGCCTCATGAGTAAAATATTTGAAGTAACTAAGATATGAAAGTAAATAGGAATACAAATGTGTTACCTATACATCCTCATGCACGGCTCCCGAGGCAGCTGCTGTACTTGTTAGATACAAGATCTATATGCAAGAGTAAGTAAGAAAAAAAGATCAACACCACAGTTACCTTCAAAATAACTCCAGGCAGGAGCGGTTGCACAGAAGGGGTTGCATTGTGAGGGGAAAAACACCGTGGAGAGATGGAGTGAGTTAAGACCAGTTTACAACCCCGTGAAACACCATTTAACGACGTCAAAATATTGTCACACAATCTAAAAAACTTCTAAAGGAATTAGGTGCTGTGTAATATTTTGTTCTTCCAAGTAAGGCGGGATTCTGCCAAAATATTATTTTCACCTTTCTAATGCCGCAGAAATCTTCTTGGTCAGAGCAATGTGCAGGCTCTGGTTTAGATACCTGCTTAATAAAGCTATTTCTGTTCCATCAGCTCTCCGATAAGTTTACCTAAACCGTGGTTCTGTAGTTCTATAGTACGTGTTAGCGTATGCGTTTGTGTACGCATACACAGGAACGCTGATGAAACACAAGTCTAAACTGGAAAGCGTTGAGGTAGAAAAAATACTGCCATCGGCCAATTAGTGGACGATATGCTAAATTTGCATTATGAATCGCGGCATTGTCTAGCACAAAACTTGTGCTATCAAACAATATTCAGTTCGGAAGAAAATTATCTTGTGTTCACGTAGCCACGTAGCACGTATGCCGAGCGCCTGGGCTCTGCAAAGTGCTGACTGGAAAATCCGGAGCGGTGCAAAGTACGTTCTCAGTTCCACCGATTCCTTGTCTGTATTGCTAGCAATCTGATGGTAAATCTAATGCTGGAAATGCGGTGATATCTGCAGAAAAGAAGTGCTTGTAAGACAAATTCTGATAAATTCTGTTTGACATCACAATATGAGATAGGAACGGGAACGGTGTCTCTCGCTCTGGCAGCAATAACCAAGCGTGGTTGTTGGACGGGGATGGAGGCGCTAGTAACGCAAGTACAGGACGAAATAGGTCCTCTGAAAAAAAGGTTTATATGAAGTCTTCCTTACAGAGCTATATCTCGACCAGTCCCATTATAGATTTCCATCACAGCTTAATACACACGGCTAGAAAGGAAGTCAGAGCAAAACAGTGCTTGAAGGTCACAGGCTGACGTCACCTAAGAGGTCTCTGCTGTGGTCAGTACTGCAAAGAAGGACGAGCCTGGGGAAGACGGGGAGGAATGGCTGTTCCTGGGCAGGTGCATTTGAATGCTGTGTTGGACAAACGGAGACAAGCACAGAACCAAAAAGTCAGTTTCAAAGTGATCACCAGCCCTGTTCCCAGCCAGCCCTGCCGCTGTGGCAGTAAATACGGTGTCTGAAGAAATGCCCCCAGGTTAAGAGTTCTTCTGGACAGGGAGCGGTGCAAGGCCTCACCGACAGATGGGTGTATGGGCCACCATATTCATTCCTTCGTATGTACAATGTCTGCATGAAACACCAAAAGGAACAGAAGAAGGGCTTCTGTAAGCAATATTATATTTTAATTAATGTAAACCCTTAGAAAACTGTAACGCTGATGATCAGGGGAATTTTATGGGATTTATTAAAATGTTACTTTCCAACACAGATCGGGCTTTTGGCTTTTGGGGGTGATGTCACGTGGAAATCTCTCCCTGTGAATCTCCCGTGCCTTATTCCCACTCTTAAATGAATCTCTCTGAGACAGAGGAGATGCTGTCTCCCAAAATATTGAATGGTAAAGAGAAATCTGAGGCTGTGCGAAGAGAATGAGGCAGAGAGCTGGACCGTGGAGTTCAAACCATGATTATAGAGCCCTAGCAGGCACGAACAGCGGGACGGGAATGTGCTGACAACCTTGAAAGAAAAGACTTTGTTTTTATGAGGTCAGATGAAGCTATTCTGCTCTTTATGGGTTTGAATGATCTCAAGGAGGTTTTTGGAAGAGCAAAGATTGCCTCATGGTGTTCATTATCCCTTGATCTGCACTAAATGTTCCTATTCGTATCAGTGACAATTTCCTTGGCAGGTTTCTCTCCCGTGCTACTCCGCGGGCTGTCGGCGCTCAGCCCCAGTGAGCCCGCGGCCCAAGCCCCCTTGGCTGGCTCCTTCTGCTCCAATTTAACCAGCGTACGCTGAGATCTGTGAACTGCAGAAGACCAAATCAGCTGGTTTTGTATTTACGTTATTATTATGGATGTTATCAGAGACCCAGGAGGTCCTCGCAAGTCTCCCCATTTGATTTTATGGTAATCTTTTCTAAATGATAATTTATGTGAGAAGTTCTTTATCCGTGCCAGTAATAAAGCATTGGCACCACATGCTCCTCTGCTACATTTGCCCAGAGAGATCAGGCTCAGAGTGGTTTCCTAGGGAAACCATGGAGACAATTTATAGTTTCCAAATTTGCGAGAAGCATTTTGCCCTCAAGTGCAATGCGTTTGTTATTAAAAATGAACAGCAATAGTTCAGCTCACGTGGAAATGTTCCTTTTCGTGTCATAAATAAAATGGGGTGGGAGGGGGGACTACACTGTCATTCCCAAATGTAATTATTGTTACACTTTAGCATAATTTGGAATACAAATCAGTGTCCTAAATAGTCAAAACTGCAAACTTTCCGTCCCTTCTGTCAGAGGAAATATCATTATAGCTTTTTAAAAAGTCGGCAAAAGTCCTGGTGTTCTAAAAACTCCTTTTGCACCTCTAGGTAACTTTAAAAAAAAAATAATTCCTTGTAATACGTGACATCTCATACTTAATCTTAGTACAACAATGAACTTTTGGGAAAGGTCTACAAATTTGGATCAGCCACTTTTTTATTATCATCAGAATACGGAAAATACATCCCATTTTATATTTGAAAGAGGTTATTTTAGGGACTCAAGGCAAAAAAGGGCAGTTCTTATCTAGGTTGTACTATATTTAGACCATTTTCTTCTTGCAGGTGAACAACTATGACAGATTTGAAATTAAAAATAGGTGCACAATAACTATAATAACACAAAAATTATAACAGGACCCTGACATGGATCTTGCTGGCCATTGACAGTACCTCATAGCTGTAATTGTGGAGGAAGATGTTTCAAAGGACTAATGCCAAGTCCCGCTGGTTTTAAACTCCACGGGCATAGAAGGTCCTCGCTGTAGTGAAAAGGGCAGTAAATTGTGTGCAAGTGAACTCTGCTATTATATGTACCATGACCCCTACCATCAGCAGCTTCTACTGCGGAATTCAGGGAGGCTGGGAGACAATGAAAGCATTTCAGATTGTTTTAGTTCATTTCCCAGCTGAAAACTTCTCTGTTTCACCTGAGTTATTGCTTTAAAATTTGAGATGTTGTTAAGCCTAAACTGTACCCTGGTTTTTGTTTGCGTTTTTTTTTGTTCCTCCCCCATGCTCCCTTGTGCACACACTTTTAAAATTATGTAGTTTGAATACAAGTAAATAACCCATATGGATTAAAAAAAAAAACTCATCAAAAAAACCAAAAGATTATTTTTGTCTTGTGATCAATACCACCTGCCTGTTAATATTAGATACAGTTTCTTGTTCAGAATTTCTCTGACCCAGAAATTTCTGGAGGCTGGGAGTTTATTCTAGACAAGTCTTATGATAAAATTATTCTTTACATTTTTTCAGCATTATCTGCTACTAGCCACATGGCTAGATGGCTCATTCAGTTTGAGCCAATGCTTCTTGTAATAGTATCCTTTTTTATGATCTTTTTTTTGTTAATGTGCAGGCATTGCATTTGATTCTGGATAATTTTAGCACATTTATATGTATGAAAATATACACATGCATTTGAAATTTTACTAGAAGAGAAATGAAATATGAAATTGCATTGTACAGACAACCTTGGCCCTTTTTTTTTTATAGGCAAAGTATTGCTTTACACTGTGAAGATCATTTGTTTGGCAAAATCTTATACATTCTCTTCTTGTTTCCAAGAGAATAAGGTAAGTGGGCAAAATATTATGGGACTTTCCAGTAATGAGATTGTTTTCCTCTTCCATTCAGCCTTATTAGTGTGAAACCCTACAGTGCATCTCTCCAATTGCCAGATTGATTGACTTAATGCAAAATTTTCTATAAACGCTGTACATTACTTAATCTAGCTCTTACATTTCTAATTCCTGAAGACTAGAGATGCCCTGTGTATTGTTCAGTTTGGAATGATTCAAATTTAACCCTCTAAGTAACAACTGGATGAAATATCTGAAACGTGAATGAACAGGGATCAAAATTCCTCCGTATATTAGGTTTTCTATGAAAATGTACTGGTGTACCTTGCAATATATCTCCTGCACCCAGATGGCAGTAACATGCTCTTTATAATAGAGGACATCGCTTTGGCTAGTAGGTTACATATTCCCACATAGGTTTATTATGATTATGCAAACCACTTAAAAAGAACAAACACCACCCACAAACTAATAACTGTAAGGCACCTTAATGATCTTGTAAAGGCTCAGTTAAATACAGCTGTATATTTTCCTACCACAAAAATCTATACAGAAGGAGAATAGTTTTGTGAGTCCAATTAATTTTTTTAAAGAGGAGGAACTGTCTTAATGTTTAGGGCTGTAATCTATTCTTGTGGGATTTAAGTTCAATTATCTGCTTTTCAGGAGGGTTTCTTGTATCATCTCAAGTAATTTAGCTCATATCCACACTTAGCTCATGTCTAGTTAGTTTTGGAGACCTTGATCTTACTGGGCGATGTAGATACCCAGGCACGGACAAAGGTGTTGTTGAGCCTTAAAGGTGCTGAGTATCAACTAAATACTGGTTGCGTCGGTAGGATTCTGGCATTTGGGAGGTGTTTAAATAGCTTCTAAAGGAAATCTGAAGTTCTGTCTGTTAACTTTGTAATTTAACACCTGGAAGAAGAAAACTGCAGGTATAAGGAAAAAAAAGAGTGATCTGGTGATAACAGAAATAAAAAAAAAGACTTTGTTTCGTCTCTTGCCCATATTTTGATATTTTTTGCTTTGGGCAAATGCACCATTCCTCCTCAGACTATAGGAAAATTCCTTGCTGTTGGCTCCCCTGCAATGCGAAACTAGGTAACGTGTTGACAAATGGTTTACAAAACCATTTTCAGGAGGCTGGGTGTTGGCTATAGAATCAACTACTAATATTATGTGTGCATAAATTCTTAGAAGATAAGATCCTGAGTTGTCTGCTTTGGGGAGCCAGTTTGACTCTGAGCCCAATATCATGTCGACCAACCCTTTAAAATTCAACTATCTTTTGTGTATTCTAATACATTTTCAGAGCATAAAGAAATGATTGTTGTTCCCTGCTGGGGACTGTGATTTACAACGGTCATTTTAGCTAACCATAAATGTATGCTAAAGCTCCTTTAAAGAAACCCGGTGTATTGTGCCAGTTCAGTTACTGAACAGTTACTTCTAAAATCGAAGTATAGGATCTTCTCTTCCATACGTTCAGCGCCAAACCCACCAAAATTACTTTTAAAAATTCTGAATATGACTGCTTGATATGCACTTTCCCAACAGGAACATAATGAAGATTCGAGAAGAATTTGGACAAGGCAGTAAGAAGCTTAAAAAGGATGTGTAAGATGGGTAAAAATGATGAAAGCAGACTTTTTTTAACTATCATAGACAGTCCAGTCCATTGCAGTAGACACGACAACACGTTTGCTTGAGCATTGCGTGTAAGCAAAGCATGACTTTGCTCGAGCACCAAAGAGGTCCAGAGCATCAGAGACAGAGGGGTGCCCTGTATTTTCAAATGAATGACTCAAATATGACTTTCCTATGTACTTTTATTTTATTATGCTATAATAACTGCATCTATGTCACATTCATATTTTATTTATGTTTCTGTTCTTCTTATCTACTAAACTTCTCAGCTCATTCTATAGTTTTTTTAGGATTTAAAAGTATGAGTGGCAAAGAGACAGATAAGGGGTGTGAGTCATCTGTGGCTTAGTTTGCCCTGTTGCATCTAAACTTTGGCGAGAGGAATTGCCCCTTATGGGATGGTGCCAGGGTCTACACTGCTGCAGATGGCATGGGATAGCTGGGAGGAGCAAGGAAGGGCCGCTCCTACTCCTTCACCTGGCTGGAGAAGAAAGTCACTTCATCATGAAGTGAATTGTCTCACCTATTAAAGGTTTAAAAGTTTCAAGGCCACTATTACAAAACCAGAAGCGTAAGTAACAAAGGCATATTTGGACTGCAGCACTGAGATGATCAATCATTGATGACAAATCCAAGTTTTCATGTTTGGAAGTGCAGAAGCACATTGTAGACATCTGTTCTGTGTGCAAAACGAATAGCAAACACTTATTTTCTCAGTTCTTTTCAAATGAGTAATCTGCCAGAAATTGAGCTGAATTACATGGAATATAGTCATTTTAGTATATATAATCTGGAAAAGAATAGATCTCTAAACAGATGAAATCATAAATTATGTATTTTTGACATTTAGATACATCACAGGGACCCTATAAATCAGACTCCCTCTGAAGTTATAGTGCATGCAAAACACTTGTAGACCAACCATGCTGCAGAACTTCAACCTGCCACGCTGCCCTTCGCACCCCTTAACGTTCAGCAGTCTTTCGGACTTGCACCTATCCACCCGACCTGCTGCTACGGCACTAAAGCATTTTGCTGTTGAATTCTTTTTGTAAGCCAGGATTCCTAGTTAGGTCTCCTATTTTTAGATGTTTAAGTTTGGTGTGGATTCAGTAATCGGAATCGTTCTCTCTCTATAAACCATGTATAGCTTATTCACTCTCTATAAATATTCTTATATTCTCCATATATGTTTATATATGCTCTATATAGATATTCTCTCTATATAAAGTATTTTTATAAGTGTTATAAGTTTCTATATCAATGTAGAAGTATGTAACATTTCTATAGATGATGTTTTTATATGAAGGTAGGATCAATGCTGTGGCTCTCAGGAAGGATGGTCTCAGCTCCCGGCCAGGAGCCTCGGATGCCGCCTACAACGTGTGGTGGGGCACATGTGGCCTGCAGACACAGGATCCGGCCAGTCTTGGAGTCTTCGTGTCCATACAAAAGGCAAGTCTGGTCCTGGGTCCAGGACCGGGTCAGGATTTTATACAGTTTTCATTAAAGGTCTGAGTGCAGCAGGGATTTGATTTCCTTTTCCACAGCCATCTGTAAGACATGTGAGAACAGCTGCTCCTGCGGCGGGTGCCAACTCCTAGATTTCCTGGGAGAGAAGCTAACAAGGTTTTAGGAGGTCTGTCTTTTAGATCAACCACGGCTGTCATTGGATATCACTGGTTTTGCTTTATTAAACAGGTAAGATATTTATTAAACATTAGTAGATAAACACCTGGAACAAAATATCTTCCTCAAAATAAAAACGTCTTTACAGAGACTGGAAATTGCTACAGAGAAGAACCTGTACTGAAAGTCTGTGTGACAGAATTTCTGATCATATTTTTGATAGTTTAATCATAATTTTATCTATGGAAGCAAGAGCAGAAGCAAACTGACTATATAAAAATAGATAAATATGAGTAAGAATGTTCGAAACTGATCTAAAATAAATGGAAACTCAGCTCTGCTGATGTAAAGCATGGGCACGTGTCGTTTTACACGGCAGTATCCAGTATAATCGTTCAAATACTGCAGTTGTGTGTTCAGACAAGTTCCAGTCATCCTGTGTGTGTGAACAATTTAACAAATTCTAGAGTTGAACTTCCAGCATTGACCCACTGCTTAAGATCAGAGCAGCCTTGCTAGGTGAACAGGACAGCCGCGGCTTGGCCCATCATCTGATGGTCCTCACAGTGGCTTAAGATCTCTGTCCACAGCATGCTGTTGATTTTCTTTTTTAAATACTCTGTCTGGCAAAGTGCTTTGCTTCATAATGCTTCTATTTATTCGTGTATTCAGTATTCTATTTATGTCTTCTTTTCTTTTGTAGAGGCAAACTTTTTTTTCTGGCACGCTCTAATTCAGGGGTTATTCCAGTTGTCTTCCAGGTTCAAGCGATCGCCCTGACCAGTGTTTCAGATCACCACCAGGTAACTGAGCTTATCAATTTCCACTGAGTGCAATGCTCCAAACTGTAAAGTTCACAAACTACACAATAGTGTATCTTATCTCCAAAATTTGTCCAGACTCAAGTGAAATAAGATGGTGTTTTGCACAGAGAATTTCTAGGCTGATTGTTTCACAGTTAACGGACCGTCCAGTTACAGAAATCTCATTAATTCTGAAGGCAGTTCCAGTTTTCATTCCTACTTGTTTAAGTACTAACAACAATAAACATATTAATTTGCTATCATAGTAATTCACTGAATTGACATATAATTTTATTAGGTCAAATCAAAGATTTGTCCTGAAAAGGACTTATACGTATTAAAATTTGACATTTCAGTTTTGTTGATTTTATGAGAAATCTATAGATGGTAAACACTGAACATTCTGTCTATTTAAATCTTCATTCTCAGCTAGCGTGCACAAATATTTCAATGACTACCGTAGCTGAAATGCAGATACCAGAAAAAAAAATTAATAATCTTTCTGGGGGTTCATAACCCAATTACTTGTGTCTTGGAACTCACAAGATCTTCCCACTGAGCTCTTTTATTTTCCATGACAAAAATCATGCAAAGCTGAAGGTCTGTATCAAATAACTTATACTTGCATTTTATGATATATGTTGCTAGAGATTTTCTGTGTATTTTTACCATCTTTTTTAAGACATTAGGACTAATTTCTCTCGTAGTTCACTTACAACTATTTCTAAGATAATTTTATAACAACACTGTATTTGATACTGAAAGTTGCCTGGAGGCTTGGAAACAATTCAGTGGAGGCAGTTTCCCAAAAGAAAAGACGACTTTTTTTCAAATAGAATCTAAAGGTCAGACTGTTTCAGAAATATTTTAGCTGTTAGTAGAGATGCTTAAAAGCTTGAAGGAAAAATCTGAACCTGCCATTCCGAGTTCATAGTTGTCCTACCGTTCATTTGATTTTAAGATGGTCTCACTTTCATCAAAGTTATATTCTACAGAAGACTTGAAGATAAAAATGTTACAACCAAATAAGTTAATTGTCCATGACCTTAAATTTGAGGATTCCATGCATTTTTGCATTCTAAGTAGCAACTGTTTTAACACTGTTTTATCTGGTGAGAACATTTGAACAAATAAATATGAGCTCAAAATACAGCTTTTGGGGAAAAAACAGTTTATATTCCTATGTAAGAAACTACTGCTGCAGTGTATTGTGATATATAAGGTCACTGTTTTTTCATTGTTTGTAAGAAATTCAGTGGAGCACTAATTACACACGTGTGATGAGCCTGAACATATACTTTTCCACAGCTGGTGTTTTGTAACTCTTTTTTCTCTAGAGACATTTGAAATTAGGCTGTTCTTGAGGTTGAATTAGAAGCCCTCCAAGGCATACAGACACATTGTCTGAGAGTAACTGAGACCATGGTGAGGGATTCTTCTCCAAGAGCGATAGTCTAAGGCAGTGTCAGACAGGCCTTTGAGTTCACTGGACTGTGGTTAAGAAGAATTAATTTCTTAAGAAATAATACCTAAAAAGCAATGCAAATAAACAACGTATTGAAAAAATATTTTACTGTAACTAGAATTATATCTGCTTCAGTGAACCTGAACAGGTTCTTTTGTTATTAATGCCTACTAACTAATTTAGTTGCTCATACCTGCTAATTCCATTTTTATCAGCTCAGAAAAAAAAAAAACCAAAACCCATCATGAAAACACTGCCCATAGTCAAGTAAACTCTCTCATGGCACATTTAAAAACGGTTACATAAAACTTCAAGCTTGATGGATATTAAAAAGAAATAGGAAAACTGTATGGCAGTCCCAAAGGGTTTCAGCTGCTCACTGCTTAGCTGCACTCAGCCAAACAAAGCGTCTGAACCTCTGAAATAAATTTCGAAGATTAAGGCCAGAGGATGATGGAAATCTTTGACAGTCAAGGATGATGGTGAAAACTCTGAGCACAAAGGGAAGCCACGTGCGTGGAGTTACCCAAAGCCTGTCTCTGCAGTGCAAACCAAGACGTGTCGACATGGCAGAGAAGCAGACGGCAGCTCCGCTAGAGGAACGGCACCCAGTCAGCGAGCAGCCGGCTTGTTATCGGGGACCTTGTGTACAGGCAGTCGATGTGTGAGCACGTGTGGTCCCTAAGCCATCTCCTTGGGCAGGACTAACTGAGCAAACAGGGGACTCTGATCACAGTGGCCCTGCTGACACAGGGGTGCTTGCTTCCTTGTGGCTTGGATTAGGATGACTGGTTAAAAAAAAAGGAAAAACCAAAAGAAAAAAGTCTAATTCATGAAAGCAAAGAGAAATCTGTAGCCACATCAACTTCATCTTCTGCAACTGCAGAACTGTTTTCACAAAGCCTCTCCAGAGCCAAGACTTCTAAATCAGCAACCTACTGTTCTGATCTCTTCTGCTTCTTACAGTGTATAGCATGCAAGTAACGTGATTTGGCCTTGGAAAACGGATGAACAGAGCATGGAGCTCTCAAAATTTTCCTGAATTTTTAAATTGTTTTTTTATTTCCAGAAAACCACGTGGCCTACGTGTTGACACAGCCTGGACAGATGGTTCTGAACAAGATTCTGCTGGACTTCTTGTGAATGCTACAATATAGATTTTAGTCTCATATTTTCTGTATTCATTTAACTGATTTTATTTATCCTGTTGCAAGGAAATGCTATTACCTGCCAAAAGCAAGCATCTGGGAATGTTTTCAGTGGATCCAATGTCATCTCCTTTCTGTTTTTGTCTGCTAAGACCAGGCATTGAAAACAAAGCAGGTTCTTTCCAAAAGCAGTGCCTGTATTGCCTATCCACGTGCACTCAGCCGCAGTTTTAAGACCACGAAGGAAGGGATGGTGTTATCATGTCCCAGTTTTACTTGTCTCCATGTAAATTCCTTTAGCATGTCCACAGCTGAGCAAGCTCCGCTCTTCTCAAACTGAGGTGAAAAACGACCTTGGCCAGCAAAACACCAAAGGTGGCTTGGCAGAAAGAATAATTTCCAAAACATAGTGTGACTTTTCTACAGGAAGGCTTGAGACCTGCGTGGTCACTGAGCTGCTGAGATTAACAGGGGTTTGGGTATAAACCTCCGTATTATTGGCAGGAACGAGACAGTGGTTTGGGTTTTTTTCTGAAATGACTTTTCACAATTTTTTCCCCACTGTAGTTGATTCCTCTGTAATATATTCTGTGCTACTTATTGGCAAGAAGCAAAAAATGTTAAGTGGGAAACTTAAAGCAAAAAGATGTCAGGAAGACATCAGGCCTTTCCCGACTTTTCCACATGGTGCCGTCACACCTATTCAGAGGGACCATGGTTCGGCTTCTAAAAAGTATGTTTATCAAAAGTCAAATCAGGCAGCTCTGTTTATAGCCTGCAGTTACCTCAGGACCCATAAATTTGAATGGAATTATGTGTTAATACCTGTCTATATGAGTAGTGCAACAGGGTATCAACACTGAGTGTTGTTACGTGAAGGTAATTGTTGACGCAAGTGAGGTCTTAACATAGTTATAAAAATTTATTTTTACAATCACTGTTAGTCTCCAATTATTATAATTTTGTTCCTTATTCAGCACGTGGACTATAACCTTAGAAAAGATACTTGTCATATTAAACTTGTCACATTGTTTTTTAAATATGTAATACATGTTTTAAGCATGTTTTATTAATCCCAGTACTCATCAGTATAGGTTTTTTTATGAATGATAACCTGATTTCCCTCAACTGACAGTACAGGAGCAAGAGATGAGAAGGGGTCCGAACTTTATTTAGACAGTTCTGTGGCACTCAGCAGATTACCACATTTTCTTCATTCTATATGGAAAAAATATAACTTGCAGTTTCTGCAATCAGAAATGAAAGAGTGTAGAGTTTGCTAACAGCTGAGTAGTGAAGGTTATAATAATTTCTTTGGAAGCCTGACTTGTAGAAAAAGACTTAGTGCCAGGTAAACACCCTATCATGAGACAAATAAAGCTTTTTTTTTTTTTTCTGAATACCAGAGCTGAGGAAGCAAAATTGCACAATAAACTTCCCACAGTCAATAAACAATAAGTAACCTGTCAAATGTAAGTAAAAGGGGAAAAAATTAGGCAATGTTGGCATCTACAAACATCTACTGGAGCAACAAGGCATAACAGCAAGAAAATTAATGCCAACACCTCTTACAGAAATTACCAGCCGCTTCAGTTCAGTTTCTCACGGGTGAATGTCAACTGAGTCAAAGACAGAAAACACCTTTGTAGCTGGCATATTAAAATTACTTAGAAGGCAAATTGCCTCAAACATAGAAAGAAAGGCGCTAGACTTTAAAATGAGTATCAGTGAGGAAAGCATTAATGAGTAACAGCTGATGAGAAGCAAACCATAAGCCTAGGAGTTCTTAGTGCTTATGTGCAGACCTGTGGTCTCATTTTAGGCAAATCGCTTGCTGGTGGCTGGATCCACCTCTGCTATGAATTGGTGGGACACCGATGACAGCAAGATGGAAATCCACAGAAGGATCATCAGCCACACTGGAGGTAGTTTGTGTTTACACTCCTGTAGCCAAGCTGGGGATTTGGTTTCCAGCATTACATAAAGCAAGATTTAATTTTCATTAAATTCCACGTTGACATAAACAAACCCTCACTAGGAGTCCTTTCTAATTTCTATTTTGTTAGGGCAGGTTAGGACTCGCTAAAAGCATTTTTCCTAGTTCATCTGCTCATTGTAAAGCTTTTATTACGCTTTAAAAAAATAATAATCAATATTTTCATTTGTATTGTCAAGCTTCTTCCCCCAAAAGGTTTTTTCCTGGAAAACGTAGCTGATGAATATTCACAAATCCTAGTAAGAGCTGTGCCAAAGATGTGGTTAAAAACAATAAAGCTATAGCCAGAAAGCCATATAGCGTGTGAACTGCTTGTTCATCATTTGTATGTATCTCTCCTCCATCTCAGACCTACTCAAACCTTTCTGTATAATTTCCATTTTTTTTCTTTTCCAGATTCCGTTCCTTTTGCTGGATAAAACCAAAAGGAAAAGAGTAGGACAACACCTTCTATGCTCACTCTCATCAGGAGATAACAACCAACCTCTCAATTTTTTTCTTGAAATCAAACGTGGGGGAGTTAAAAGGAGTAAAACCGGATTGTTTTAAGCCATCCAGAAGGTGCAAACCAGAACCTAGTTATGCATCACCCCATAAGAAGCCACCGTCTCATGCAAAAACTCTGGATGTCTGAAAATCTACAAACGTGATAAACTTTCGTGACTAGTTTGAGTGTCTGCTTTCTGGTAAGATTGGCTGGGTGTGAACACGTGGGAAAGAGAACGTGGATGTTTTTCCATTGCCAGAAAAGGCTGAGGTTGAGCTTTCTCCACTTAAAAATTGATGTGTGTAGGACTTGAGAGGTAGAAATGCCATTAAAATTATGCTAAACAAATAATATGCACATGTATCTACAGCAAGGTGAGTTAGAGGACCAATTTTATGTTAATTTCTACAATACTGCATCTTTAATTATTGTGAGCCAGCATCATCCACACTATAATCAATCAAAATCATTGGAATTATGACACAAATTAATATGCTACTGTGGCTGCCACTTTTCACTTGTCTGTATGTATGAGTTTATATAACAGAATTCTCATAATACCTTAAAGGAAAAAAATAGCAGGCAAGAAATAGATGTGTCTTCTTCTTTCATCTAAATTTAACTAGAAAAATAGTTGCAATGAAATTAGAGATGTGCTGAACTATCCGTAGGAGATTCCAATCCATTATTAGCCTACTCACCCTGCAACTTATCTTCAAATGCACACACCAGCAGCAGAAAGGATTTAGGTTACATTTTAGTAATCCAAATCTTGTAGGTAGTGGGTTTTAGCGAAAGTGGAGCACTTGTTACTATAATTTAACTACAAAAAAACAGCATTTAGTAGAGTAAGAGGTCTGACTTTAATGCACAAAAGCAAGGAGTTTGGTGGCAGTATCAGTAAGGTTGGAGTGTCAGTCTGGATTTTCAGCCTCAAATCTGAATTTCCTTGGTCTTGTGGATTTGTCAAACATTTAAGAGTGCTTAAATGTAAACTTTCTTCTTGGTGATATTCAAACCTGCATAATACAACCTTTTAAAGAAGGAAAAAAAAGCCAGGAAGACTAAGTAAACTTGTAAATGTTGGCGTGACTGTGGTAAGGAAAACGTTCTTGTCTTGTAGTTGAATGGCCCCAGTGAGAGTCAGGCTCCTGAATTCCTCCCAGGTCATCAAGGGAGGGCAATCTGGGACCTCTTGCGAGGGCTTTCACCTCTTGTCCCGATCTGATGTCGGGGAGGTTTCGATACGATCGCAAGAGATGAGATTAAGATGCAAATGAGATGAAATGTCATATACCAAAACAGCTTTTATTACAAAAGTAAAAAGGAAAATAGAAGAATAGTAGCGATAGCATAGACTAGAATAAAAAGACAGAAATTAAGCAAGCATTTGGAACAGAGTAGCAAAAACAGTCACCACCATAGGTCTACAGCGTCTGGTGGGTGAAGGCGTGGGTCCACAGTGTCTCGGGGGTCCAAATCTCGCAGTGTTCGGTGGTGGGCAAAAGCTCACAGTGGGCTCTTCATCCTTGGTTCTTACACCTTTCAGAGTGCCAAGTCATTGCCAGCACACAATGGAAGCAGTCGAACGCATGGCTGGTCATGTGCGGATCATGCGCAGACTGTACCTATGTGTAGGCCCCACTATCAGTTTGGGGGTCGTTTCAGTCAGTAGCCCTCACAAGTACAGCAATGGCTGCAAGTTGTGCCAGGGGACGTTTAGGTTGGAGATGAGGAGTTTCTTCTCTGAAAGGGTGATTGGGCATTGGAACGGGTTGCCCAGGGAGGTGGTGGAGTCACCGTCCCTGGGGGTATTTAAGGAAAGGTTGGATGTGGTACTTAGGGACATGGTTTAGTGGGTAATAGGTGGTAGGGGGACGGTTGGACTAGATGATTCTTGAGGTCTCTTCCAACCTTAATGATTCTATGATTCTAATGGGATGCTAAGACTGCACATTGCCATGTGCCAGACTGCTCGTTACCGGTCTGATCCATTGCTGTCACTCCTCCACACATCTTGTTTGGCAACCAAACCGATTCTAGGCAATCCTTGAGGCAAAGATCACCTTCAGTCCTTTTCACCTCTCCTGAACGATAAACTGAAGATCATATCTACAAGTCTCAGCAGACTTTCTAACTAATTAGTCAATACGTAATATGTGTAAAGCGGTTTGACACGCTTGAGTGGAAAGTGTTACGGGCCATTTCAGACGGGATTTTAATTGCCAGTGACCAGACAGGACCCTGACGCAGAGTGTGTGTCAGCAGAGTTTGCCCCTTCCGAAGATCTTCAATTAAAATTGGCCAAGGACACCAACTCTGGGATTCTCATTCCTGTCAGTTTCTTATGGGAAAAGTGGACTGCACACCCGCAAAATGCATATTGGATTGGAGGGAACACATCTGGTTTTGCAAATGCCGCAAATATATTGCGAAATATATGTGCATGTTTTCTCATATTCTTGTGCCTCTCAAAACAGCTCTTGGGTTTTGGTCTTGGTTCATGCATAACCAAAACTGAAATGCTGCCAAAATTAAGTGTTGCCAGCTGTGGGCTTCTTTGAGTTTTTCATCTTCAGCATAATTTATACAAAAAAAACCCCAAACCACAAATAAAAACAAAACAAAACAAAAAAACAACACACACCAAAACGAAAAAAGGAAATATACAGGCCTATGTTTCTGGTGGTAAAATTGCCATTTAACTGAAATGAAGCTATATGAATAATATGATTATGTGGCCCAGTATGTCTGAATCTAAATGATCAAAACTAATTACTGTGATGGAAAAATTAACTGGAAAATTCATTATCAGAGATACAAAAACTATGTCTATTTCTCTACTTAATCTGTGGCCTCTATTTTCCAAGTAATCCAAATTATTCTCAGTCCCATTTACTTTATTGGTGGTGTTATATGGCAGGAGGAAGCATCACTATGTACAACACAGGTTACGAAACGTTATAAAATCACATTGTGTGGTGTGTGAAAATGTTCAGGACTGGTTTTAACTCTGTAAAAACTCACCAAATACTGGACAAGAGCATACTTTTACACACATGGCTTTAAATGAGTGCAGTCCTCATTTGTATGTGTCCTCTTGACAGTCTGCTGTGAGCTGCTCAGGCGCTGATTAACAGAGGTTACTGTAAGGGTCTCCCAATTAATAAAATCAAAATCAAAATCCCGTGGTCCAGCTGTCAAACATGGAGCTGCATTTCTGATGGCGTATTCATTAGTTAAAGCACTCTCAGTTACCACTTTCTATCTTACATCACGCTTGCTGAGCTAGGCTGTGAAGACAAAGTTCACTCGGTGGTGGAATAAGTTACTCTAATTTGAATTTGAAATGGATGACATCCCATTATTCAGCTTAATCTAAATTCAGAAGAATATGCAATTAAAAGTGCTATGTTACCTACAAAATTTAAATGCTGAACTGTCTCTAAATATCCAGCTCTACAAGGTAATATTTGGACCATATACAAGAATATAAGAAACGGTCACTGAGGACGGGCAGACAGCAATGGTTTCAGAGGACAGTAAAAAGCGTCAGAGAGTATTTTATTGCGTTTCCCCCAGGATAAACAAGTCCTCAGAACGGGTAGGTCTCACAAGAAATGCTGTAGGCGTTGAAATATATCGCCATAATTAATTCACATACAAAACCTTTATTTATTTCTCATTGTTCATGAAAAAAGCTACAGAGAGGGAGTGCCGAGCCGTTGCGCAGGTAATGGTGCACGGCGAGACGTGCGGCCCCGCGTGCTCTCTGGAGCCACTGCCGTTTGCACGCGGGTGTGCCAGGGTCGGAAGGACAGAGACCTTGACCGTCGGTGGGCATTGGTGACAAACTACGTTACCAGTGCTGCTTTGGGAAGTCTTCTGCAGATTTATATCCTACCTACAGACCTATTCCTTCGGTTCAGGATCTTCTTGCTTGCCTGAGACTCGAGATTTATGTTATCAATTCTCCAAAGTTAACCACTTTTGGCTAAATTAAATCTGTATGTCTTAACTGAAGTTTTGTACCTAATGACATAACAAACCCCTCTGTTATCGATAAATGCATGGTTTATTCTCCTGCTTCGTGCATTGTGATGAACCACAGAGACTCACTGTGTTACATTTCTTCCAGAGAAAGTAGAATTTTGAGTATTGTTGAGCAGGTAGAAACCTGTGTGCATGCTCCGTGGGCAGGCACAACAGCACAGGGTGATGGTAACATTCACTTCGTGGACTTTTAAGACCTGTTACTTGCTGCATATCTGGATATGCAAGAATTGGCTCAGTGGATTCTAATTTGAAGTCATTACTCTCAATTTTCTAACAGTAAGCAGCCAGCTAATATCACGAACATCAGCCTTTGCAGAAATCTTCCATATATTTCCACAGCAAACTAAGAGTTTAATAAGCAATTAATTGCTGAAACGATGCATGGCTATCTGCAATAACCATTTATAGGCATTGCAACAAATTCAACTCAGAAGAAGAATAAAGTTGAGCAGGCAGATATTTCTAAATGTACCTGTTGAAAAAATAATAATAATAAAAAGCTAGTGTGAAACGTTATTTATATGAGGTCCAGAGTGACAGCAAAAAGAGCAAGCTGTCACTTTTTAAAGTTAAATTTTCTAACTCCCACTTGTAAACTTCCAGCACCTGAACAAGCTGTAAACGATGGGGAAGCGTCTCTGGAGCGGAGTGGATAATCTCACCATGCAGGCACCGAGGGCAGCTGCTGCGCAGGAGAGAAATGGCACCCTGAGGCTTTCCCAGGTTGTTCCCATGGATGTCCATCCCAAGGGATAACACCTGACCAGCTTCTTGAAAGTAAGAGAAAAAAAACAGGTAAATAATATGTAATGGTGCACAGTACATATGATATTTTCCTTAAGATACATATTTATGTAATATATTATTGAATAAGTCATTTGGGATCTGCTGCGGTTTAGCATGCCAAGTAATTTGCATGAAGACATCAATGTTAGAAATCAGTTAAAAAGCCCCAAATCAGTATATTTTTAGAGAGAAATGGCACCTAGCCTTTTGTTTGGGAAGTGCAGGAGCAGTACTTTTCCTGCCACGTTTGCACGCAAGAGGATGGTGGGAGGCAGCCAGTGCCCATCACTGGGTACAGGACAACATCTGCTGCCCCTGAGATATCCTCTCCGGCTCCCAGCAACTGGTAAGAGGCAGACGACTGTCACCACCCTGCACCACCATTTGCAATAGAGCTGCCAATAGACATTTAGCCAAGTTAGGAGCTAAGGAAGTCTCTGGCAAGAGCTTGCAGGTTCAGAAGTAGACAGAGGGTTTCTATTTGTTTTGGCTTGAATTTAACCCAAAGAAACAAAACACATTTTTCTTCCTCTACAGCTGAAAGAAACCTGAAGCCCAGAAAAGGTGTGCCATTGCAATAAATCCACCACCTCATAAATCTTTCCTGATCTTGCTTGAAAAATTTTAATAGCTTTGAAATACATTTTTATTGCTTCAAAATCGCCAGAGGTGTGCATTTTCCTCTCATTTCTCAGCCTTTGCTCCATGAGATATGGTAGTAGCTTATACCTTTAGTTTGTACACAACTTCTCAGTAAGCAGGAATCCTTTGATTTGTTTCAGTTTGCCAAGAGCTAATGGAAACCATCCATTGATAATTACAAACTGGTCATTAAAAGGTAGTCTTGTATATATTCGCATTCAAATCTCTAACTGCCCCAATTAGGCTTATCAGCACTGGCTGACCCCCCAGCCCGGTCTGCAGTGTAAGTGTGTAGATTCCAAAAACAAAGCCAAAGTGTTTAAAATAAGCTGTCCAGAAAGGTTTGGAGTGTGTTTATACGCATAGGGAATGCTAAGTACCTCTGACGGTAGATGGTTTATAGCTACAGGCAATATTATCTAACAGACCTATTAGGTACTTGTTGATGTAAATTGCTACGGTCTTTACCGCTACTTGTAGTTCCGGAAAGTTCATTAAAATTAAGGCACTGGCTTTATCTAATTAAGCAACCGATATCCACCTCTTTCTTTCATTTTGTCTCCTGTTAATCTGGTTTTAAAACCAAGATTTTCTTTGAAAGTTCTTGATGACAGTTTTATATTTTTACTCACGTCTCTAACTATATTTATCTGATCTTGTGGTAAATCCTTTAGGGCTGAACCTAGTGAATCCATTATCTACTCTACGCTACTAGAATACAATTCAATAATTCAATACCATTCAAAAAAAATTAAACCTATTTTTAGACACCCAGTTCCTCATTCAGCATTTTCGGTATAGCAAGTACAACTAACTGCAGCTGGGGATAATTTTTCATATTTTCCCTGTCAATGTTTTATTAGCTATTTCAGTTTTGAATTTTAATTGAACCGAATTAATTCTTACCTCCGTACTGTGAACAAAATGATAAAAATTACGAGTTTTAGAAACGTTACCTCTATAATAAGTGCCATTTTTAATGGAAACGTGGTCTTCTAGATACAATGTTTGACCTCCAAACTAAAAGAGAAAAGCAGACCGTTCAGGAGGGATTCATGTGTTGTGGGAAAACATACTTTAGTAATACAGCTGGAAAATGATACCGATATTTTGTTAGAAAGTGTTTGCACATGAAATGTGCTATGTAAGTTAATTTTATTACTAAACTGGCATACACAACTGAAAGGCTGAATCCCCAAAGGAGAACGCAGCGCTCAATTTTTCAAGCACAGTGCTACATCTAAAAATAAATTCAACGTTCACATGAAATTTCTTGGCTTGAAACTTGCCGAGCAGATTGTGCTATGCTTCTTGCTATTGAATACTAATTATAAATGTAAACATTTCATTAATCTGGGTGGGATTGTTTACAATGCAACTACTACTTAGTGTGACTCCTGAGGTCGCAAACATCTCACAATCACTTAAAAAGTAGAAATTACAAAATTACACCTCCTTACAAAGTAGGTCTGAAAAATGTAATAGGTACAAAACTATAGATGAAAGAGACTTAGATGTGAATCTTGTGCACAATGCTGACTATCAACATCCTTAGTTATCCTTTGCCAGTGATTCCTGTTACCATGGCACTGCCTGTACTTCTTACGATAGCTATGAAGTTCTCCTGCAGTAAAGTTAATCTTGGGTGAACTGAGTCCACGTAGTAAAATATTATAAGTTCACCTGTGGTGTGCATCAATCTAGAAATAAAAATGCCCAAGCAATCAGTGAGATTAAAACAGGAGATTTCCAGCACAGAATTAGGCAGGCTTATTTTCCCATTTGCTACAGGAAAGGTCAGCCTTTAAGAAAGGAGAATTTTCCATCAGCAGGTTAGAGAATGAAAAAAACCTAATTTTGTGTGAGATTTGGGGGAGAATAAAAAAAGATTTTTATAAATAAAGCATCTGTAGTATAGTTTCCTTCCCATGGATGTGAACTACAGTTTCCTGGCACGCTATGGGGCCGTACGAAGGCTTCCCGGAGACCACAATATGTCACATACAGTAGGTGGGTGCTGCTCTGTGCAAGGGTCCTTAAAATCTGGGGGCCAAACAGTAAGAAATAAGGTCTTGTCACTCTCGAAGATGGAGCACTCATTCACCTTGCAAAGTTGTATTATGTTTGGCAGCCTGCATCTGCAAACAAGTTTCCTTTAGTATTTTGTTTCCTATTTACGTTTGCCTGCACCAGTAATGCTATATCACATGCCAGGGGTACCCCTGGGCAATAAGCTGGCAAGAACCTTGTTTTCGTGTCACAGAAGTTCTGTGATTCCCAGCCAAGTGTGTATTCTCACTGCATTATATATCCTTGCCTAACAGCAACAGCCATGAAAAACCCCGCAGCTCATAGTGGCTTCAGGCTGAGACGTGATTTAGATTGGTAAAGAAAGATATTTATTTTTTTATTATTTTTTTTTGCTGTTACCCTCTGCAAATAGTAACATCTTCATGCAGCCGTTCCTTTATTAAATCAGATGGTTCCCCAAAGTCACCTTCCATCGGGCACACGCGTCTGTGCTGGTCGGTTCTTCCTTCCCACCAAAAAATCAACTTTGCTCTTTTCAGTTCATAATTTATGGTTGGTTTGATGTGGGTGCACACGTACTTGTGTAAAAGCAGCGATGCATCGGCTGGTGGAAGTGGTCAGTGCAGTAAGTGCGTATTATAGCACACACTGTGGGAGCTGGTCCTTGTGCAAAGGCACTCGGTGGGGTATACAGCCTCCTACTCTACAGCCGCCAACTGCCAGCTCCGCTTCGCTGCCCATCCTTGAACTGGCCCGCTGTGTGCAAAATTGGCATTTCAGGTGAGATTTAGGGTTTGGAGGGTGCAGGAGGACTTTGATGAAAACCTGGCCATATTTTTAGTCAAATTTAAGAGCCTCTTTTTCAGCTTTTAAAAGCATAATGCAGATCAACAACTGTTTCAGTTTTTCACGTGACTCCAAAGTCAGGGAAATCACAGAATCACAAGGGTTGGAAGGGACCTCGAAAGATCATCTAGTCCAACCCCCCCCCACCAAGGCAGGGCCACCTAGAGCACATCACTCAGGAACGTGTCCAGTTGGGTTTTGAATGTCTCCAGAGAAGGAGACTCCACAACCTCTCTGGGCAGCCTGTTCCAGTGCTCTGTCACCCTCTGTCACTACCTGACTCTCCCTGAAAGGGAGTTGTGGTGAGCTGGGGGTTGGCCTCTTCTCGCAGATAACTAGTGACAGGACAAGGGGAAATGGCTGCAAGTTGCGCCAGGGAAGGTTCAGGTTGGAGATGAGGAGAAAATTNTTATAAACATTGATGAGGTCACCCCTCAGCCTTCATATTTCATATGGTGGTAGAAAACAGAAGCAGGTACCGAGCATCCAGACAACATCTCAACATAACCAGCTAAATGTTCTTTTCTTGCATTTTAAGATCTAGTGAGCAAACTTCTTTGACGGTTTATAAGATACTATGAGTTTAGCATTTGAGGATTTTCAAGAGAGAATGTGATGGGAGAAACAGCATCTTTGCACGGTGTCATTAGGAGATGACATTTAGAACAGAGAGTCAAAGACTTATTAAAATTTGATGTGTGCTTCAGGATCTTCTTTAAAGTGAAGCATTCATCCTTCCAGCGAGGCTTTGTGCAGACTCCCAGGCTGGCGGCGCACATTCCCGAATCCTCAAAGCTTTATGAATTCGCGATTACAGAATGTCAGGAATTCAAGGACCGGCTTGCAGCAGAGCATGATTTGGAGGGAAACGTTTTAAATCCCTGCCTGCACATTGTTCGCTGCCCACCAGTCTGCAGCAGACATGCTGGTCGCTGGTGGAGTAGAAAGCAATTAGAGAAGCGGCTGCTGCTAAGAGCTCTTGCTGTAGCTGAACTTGGTAGCTGCAGATTGCAGGCCTGCTGAGGGCTGTTTATTTGGGAAGAGGCTCACTAAAGGGAATGATATTCATGCATTTGGTTTGGTGACAATTTTATGAAGAACTGTGAAACACTGCTTTTTTTTCTTTCTTTTTTTTCTCTCTCCCTGGAAACACAGTTTGTAGCAAAAACAAAACCCCACAGAGGAGGCTTCCAGAAAGGCCAGACTGTAACTCCTATGACCAGATATGATCAGCCAGGGTTGAGAAGAAGCTGGGTAAGGAAGAAACTTGTGAACTTTCTTTGCTTCCAAACGAAGAGCTGATTAAGACATCAGCTTATTCTGCTTCCATCTTCATTTATTAAATTGTCAGCTTCTATCTATCCCATGAGATCTCCCTGTACTGAATCTTCACCACAGAGAGAGATTCTGGGAGTCGTGCGTATTTCAGGGTTAGCTTCCCATGAAAATCAAACTGAGCCTCAAGGCGTCCTCCTGGTGCACCCTGTGATTCCTTGCTGTGTAAGAGGGCTGTGCACAGATCAAAAAATGACTTATTGCATAACGATCTAATATCGAGTCGCTGGGTCTCATTGTACTACAACTGTCAACGGCAGCACTTGAACTGTAGGAGAATTTTTAGTTGACCTGCACTTAGGCCTTTCAAGGTGAGTAAAGGTATATAAAGTCTAATGAAACTGACCCTGGATGTGTGGAAAGGTGTGCAAATCCTGATTTAGTTGATTTGAAGAGCCTTCTGTTTGTAAGCACCTCTGCTGCATTCCACACAAGCCAGATTCAAGCCCACGTTCTGGAAATAAAAGGCCCCAATTTGTGTTACCTGCCCCCTAAGACATATTTGAATCCATAGCTGTCTGGTGAGGGAGGTTTCCTGAAGTTGCAGCAGACCTTTTCAAAATAATACTACAGCATGCTCAAAGTCACAGCATCCTTGAGCTTTCACTGCCTTACTGTTATTATTGTTGTTATTGTTACTGTTATTAGACTCTGTAATGCATTGAACTCCCAAGTGCTCTCTGCTGTTGCTGAGATTACACAATACTTCAAGGAATTTTAAAGACAGCTGTTTCGAGTATGCTCCGAAGAAACAGGGGAGGGAGAAGAAGTTGCTTTTTACATCCATACGCGGCATTACTATACAGGATTAAAGTGTGAAGGTAGATGAGCACTCCCACCATGCGTAAGTGATGGAGAAGAAGCCTGCAGAGACCTCCAGTGTGCAACAGGAGAAGGTAGGGACAGCAGCTCTCAGAAAGCCTGTCCTTCACGGTACAGCTGACACGTTGATAGAGATCTGATGAGCTGTTGCTGTGGGTCAGAACCCGGACTGGAGAGCACCGAGTCACAGCAACATGGCCAGAAAGGCCTCAAAAGGTCAGGTGGTCCCTCCTGGTGCCTGTCCCACTGCAGAACCACACTCACAGCATTTCTCACTAAATGCACTTAAATAATGGAGGATGGAAAGGGGATGCGACAGAAGATGGTGGAGACCAGAAGAGGAATAAACTGAGGAATGATTTTAGCTATTTTTGAGGGGGGGAAATTGAAAGACCTCTACGTTCACAAATGTCCTTTGCATTTTAAAAAGATGCTGTGCCTGCGCCTCGAGTTGTGTAGCAGGATATGTCATTGATATTACTCTTAAAATTTTAAAATTCATTTTAATTTCCAGGGGCACATAATTTCTAATATCTGAACTCTCACTTTCCATCTTGAGCAGTACATTCTGAATTTCTGCCAGGAGCTGTGCTGAAGTCTGACTCTGGGCTCGGACAGGCTGTTGTGGCCTGGGACACCTTTCCTGTATTTCTTTTTGGAATAGACCTAACAGAGCAATACACAAAAATTCTGTGTATTCATGAAGTCTAAAAGGGTTGGAATAATTTCGATAGCTGGGCTATTCCAAGAAGAGTTTGTGTGAAGAAAAACCCCTCTGACTCATCATAAAAATAGTAACCTAATGCAATATTAAAACAATTTGGTTAAATATTTAAGGCTGAAGAGCAACTCAATTTTCTGCCTAGTACATCTAACAGTGCGGTTAACATACGCATATGTTTACTTAAGAAGGAAAGGATGTGGTGATGACAAGAGCTCACCGTGGGACCAGGGAGCTTTGGTGGGGGGTTAGCCCAGCCTGAGGTGGGTGTGAGGATGAGCTGTTGGCCAACCTGCAAGGTAGCCCTGAAAATGTGCTGCAAAACCCAGGCTGAAGGGCTGTGAAGCTGAAGTAGTGCTAGCAGTTAGCACCCCCGTCTGTAGTAGTAGTAGTTAAAAAATATTGTGCCAGAAAGAAGATGAGAAACATGAGCCACAGGTAGGGAAAACATGTTTAAATCAAGTTGTGTTTGCCTGGATTTCTGCTGAGGAGATTGCTGCTCGAAGAGGGGAACTGAGGAGCATATGCTTGGTAGAAACCATGTGGGGTGGTACTGCAGAGAATGGAAGGAAGCGGAACGAGCACATCTGTTAAGTTATAGTCCATTTAAAAGAAAGACGCTCTTGTAATATTGCAGTGGGTAACATCAAGTAATTTAATCACAAAAAATGACAATCAAGCTGAGCACAATGAAACCCCAAGGCCGCAAGGGCCTACGTGGTTATCTCTCAAATGAACGGTTGTGTTATTTTATGCGGATGTTGGCAAGTACTGCTGACACCTCCTGTTGAGGTGGGGAGGCTCTGGGGGTGGGAGAGAACACCGCGCTCAGGAGACTTGAGTGAGATCCTTAAAAAAGCTTCTGCCTGAGGCATTTCAGGGGAGCAGTGGTCCAACATTACAAAAACCAAGTAGACAGCTCTAGGTGGGTGTTGGTATCCAATCTTCCCCGAGGCCTGCAGAGCCAAAGCCTTGAGGAAAAGGCAGGTAAAATGAATTATAATGGAGAATTATGGATGCTTCTGAGCAGATGCCTGAATACCAAAGCTTACATGAGTACTTCTGCATTTCTGTTGACAGATCTGATCCTTAGAAACTAGTAACCACTGACATTCATTATTTCATAGGTATGTTCTGATCTGTCAGAATAAACTAATGTACCAATGGGGGAAAACCAGCTCAAAGCCTTCCCTTTGTGCACAGCAAAAGCAAACTGAGATCTAAAAGCTGCTGTTGTTTTAATGTTTCTAAGCTCAAATTTCCCGAACAGCATCAGGAAGCTGAATGATAAAAAGGGATCGTAAAACAGGGATGACTGGGTGGTGACCACACAGGCTTGGATGAGCTAGCAGTCTCCTAATAAATAAATACATGTACAGGAGAACAAAGGATTATTTATTGTGACACTTGGGGCATTATGAGAGTTAATAGGCTGAAAAAAAGGAGAAGAAAAATGTAAACTTTATAGCAAGGGAGAAAAAAAACTTGCAAGGGAAATTCATTAGTCTGTGGAACGGTTCTCTGAAGGAAGTGCGATCCACCTGGTTTGGGAAGCTAAAAACTGTACTGAGTGAAATACTGGTAAAATGCACAGCAGCGAATGACCTTTCGCAGTCAAAAATGCAGTAGAGATGATGTATATAGTTGGGGGTTGTTGCTGGGCTGTGGAGGTGTTTTTTTTTCAGAAGATCACATGGGCTTGGACTTTATAAATGAGGACTTTTCCAAGCTGAGCCTTGCCCTCCTCGCGGCGCACTCAGAGAACAGCAGGCAGGCGCTGTGTGGCAGCGCTTCACGCAACGGTGGCAGAACTTCTCCTGTGCCGCTCTGATTTACCTCCCGCCCTACAGAATGGCCACCGCGTGACTCCCTGCTTTTGGGGCTTTCGGCTGTCGTACTTTGCCGTCAGCTGTCAGATCAGACCGAAGCCCAGTTGATTGACTGGTGTTTGTGTGTATAGAGCTGATGTGGGTGTTGGCGTCACGTCAGGGACGATGTGCCAGGATCAGTGGAGCAGCTCTAACGCTGCAATCGATGCCTTCGGCTCCAATTCTTGTATCTGGTGGCAGGTAGGCAAAGAGCCTCCCCCATTCCTGCTCTTTGGCTTTCCTTTATTCCTCTCCGTATCTTAGAACTTGAAGCAGTTGGTAAATGAGATATAATCAAGTAAATCAGTCCATTTAGGTGTCCGTGCAATGTTTTCTTGGGTAATAATAATTCCCCTTTCTTCACTGTAGTTCATCACATGTTGTTCAATGTAGTTCTGAACTGTAGTTCATCACATCATCATTTGTACCATCGTCATGCACTGTGATACAGAGTTAGGAACTTTAAAGAAAAGCTGGTCAATGATAGGGCATCTATCATTAATGAAACTATATATAAAATATAAATAACTTGTATAGTTAAACAATAATAATAAAGAAGTTTTCAAAATGTTGTACATTAAAAAGGATTAAAAAGCCCCAACAAAAACAACAACAAACCCCACCCTGAAAAAAAACACCTCTTGTTCAGCATAACTTTTTGCTTTGCTATCATTGAGTTTGGTGTAGCACAACAGTAGGAGACTGACTAGTACTGGTTTGCATTTTAACGGTGTGTATTTTTCCAAGATGCAAACCGAAATAAGGTCACAGCCTTCGTTTGAAAGTCGATTAACTCAGGGAGCGGAATGAAAGTTCATACTAATCCACTAACGTGCATCGCAGTGGTAATTAATTCAGCTCTTTGTAGTGGCTTCAGGAAAGTAAATTACTATTCTATAAGAAGAATCCACAAAATGTTTTCTTTGGTTCTAGGGCCTTCAATTACGATGAATAAATAATTGGCATAGTTTTGTTTTACAAAACCATTATATAGTCTTGGAAAACAAATTGATTTCTATTGTGAGTGCCCTTCTGCAGAGCAAGGGAAGCAAGAGACAAGGAAGGATCAGGTCACTTTTTAAGCTGTGTGCTACCATTTAATTCAGTGATGATAACCACTTACCTAGACCTACTACATTGCAAAGCATGCTCAGTTAGCCAGCTAACTTGAAAAAATGACACAGTAAATACCTTAAATATCCTGAAAGATATGGAGATGCTTCTTCCCCTTATGTTAAAGCGAATATTATTGATAAGATTATTATTATTTGTTGAGATACCAATTACATGATACACAAAAATAGCATGTAAAAGCTTCACTCTCTTCATGGTTCAAAGAACGGATGATTCACAAGTTGCACAGCTCTGAGCCGGCCAGCCTGCAGCGAAGTTACGCCGCCTTATGGCTTGCCAATCATCCTTATGAAGAGGGTGTAGAGAAGATGGAGCCAGGCTCTTCTTGGACGTGCCGGGTGCTGTGACAAGAGGTGACAGACACAAGGTAGAACACAGGAAATTCGATCAGAGGTAAGGATTTATTTTTTTTAACCATGAATTAATTAACTGGTCAAGCATTGGAACGGGCTCCCCAGGGAGGTGGGGGAGTCACCGTCCCTGGAGATGTTCAAAAAGCGTGTAGACATGGCACTGCAGGACATGGTTTAGTAGGCATGGTGGGGTTGGGTTGATGGTTGGACTTGATGATCCTAGAGGTCTTTTCCAACCTTAAAGATTCTGTGGTTCTATGAATGTGGTCAGATATTGGAAGAGGTACCCAGAGGTGATGTGGGACCCCCATCTTAGGAAGCAGTTAACAATATGCAGACCTTAAGTGTGCTGGAACAAACTTCTGTTTTGCAAACACTGCTAGAATACCTCAGGCTATTATATTGAGCCTTAAGTCTAAAGGCAATCAAAGGGAGAGAAAGGAACTAAAACTATCCATTATGGCTCGCTGCCAAGCAACCTGAATCCTGGCTCTGTACTAACAGAGCAGGATAATAATACCAATTGGCTCATTGTCTTTTTTAAAAAGCCATTTCCATTCATTCTTCTCTCTAATTGCTACCCAAGCTAGCTTTCCATTTACACGTTACCGTGTTTGGGCTTCATATCTGAACTCTGGGTTGCTATCTGTTTCAGCTACTGATTTGAATACCAACATGTAGGACCTGTAAGTTTAAGCGCAGCAGTACACCATCCATGAAAAATCAAAATAGCAGAGCGATGGTTTTGTTAGTAGTGTTTTGCTAAGAAAATCTGCAGCAAATAATAAAAGGGAGAATGTAAACTAGTGGTTGGAAGTGATCTTCAAATAAAGATGATCCAAGAAGCATCGTGGTGCACAGTACATGGGGTGCTGAACTGCGCATCTCAGTGGAAGACTCTAGTTTCCTCTCTAGGCTCTGAAGAGCCACCTTGCAGCTACTGCTGCCGTCTCAGATGATGCTAAAATCCTCATGTTCTTGTCTTTTGCATGCATCTCTCACACACACACAGTCCTGCAAAATCTGGTCGTCTTGTAGGGTATTACATGGAACATGGCTCTTAGGGAAGCTAATGGCCAGGAGTAGATGAAATTGAGGGAGAGTGGGGTTCAGTTTAGCTATAAATTTCAAAAAATTAAAAGTGAAGGCCAAGAATATGTCGGTAGCTCAAGTGTCATAATGACATTACAGCGTTGTCCCAGGACAGTGCGCAGACCATGGAGTGCGGGTGATGGAAGGGGAACGGCCATATGGAGCAGCAGATTGCACTTCTTAACTAATAAGAACAGTTAAATGTGCAATGAAGGGGTTTTGATGAGGCCACTCTCATCCTTGGAAGACCAAGTATTAATTCCTACAGGCTTTCTGACGTGAGGTTTAAATTCACTTCCCCTCACTTTGTAAAACCAGATACTTAGTCTTTAGATATTTAGTACAAATTGTCTGGATGTTGTTTAAAATCAGTGGATATAGGAAATGATCAGAAATTACTTCTGGATAGTCAGTTCAGGATGATTTGAGTCACCCCCTGGATAACATGGCTCTGTGTTGACTACAGGGGTGAACTAGACCACTGGGTTAGCTTAAATATTTAAAGTTAGGTGAAGATTAAGCCGTCACTAATGTCTTTGCCTAACAAGTTTTGACACCATGAAATTAAAGTTGAGTGTGAAATCAGGGTTACATGGTTGCTTACCTCTCGTTTGTTCAGTGACATGAAACCCACAAAAGCACCATTAAATGTTACTCTCCATTCTGAAGCCTGAATGGATGTTTTGATCAAATTTGTCTTTACAAAAGGTTTATGCATCCCAAATAATTCATAAATAAAGTCAGTTTGAATCTACTGCTAGTCACAGAATATTGTAGTACTTGAATATTTCCACATATCTCTGATCTCTCTGTTCTCCTCTAGTCTGCAAATAGAGATTTATAAAATTGGGATACGGTAAGTCTAGAATGACTCAGTTCATCATTAAAGGATACTGAGCCTGAGAGACTAGAGATAATTACTTTTGCATACTATTAAAAGTGTTCATAAAAACATGGCATTATTTTAAGGTTCAATGAAAGGTATATGACTAAAATAGCACTAAAATTTTATTTTTTACATTCTACAAATATAATGACATTTAAAATATGACATTTAGAAGCTAGAACATCTAATATCAAATAATGTCAGCGTATGTGGCAGTATTTCTTTCCCAACTACAGACAAATGGCTGTCAATGTCACCTTCAGCACCTGCCATTACTTATTATCAGTTGTGAAATTCCATTTGTAAAAGTTTTCAAGCATTTTATAGCCATCAGCAAAGTCAATTAATTACAGTCTCCACTGCTACATGAACAGTGCAATTACTTCACCATTCGCTTTGATTTTGTTGTCCAGCAGGCAAATGCTTGGAGTCCAGTTAACATGTTGTAAGTTTGCACAGAAGCTGCAGCTCCCATTTCTGTGTGGTTTTAGGCTTAGGATCTCCCATGTATAACTTCTATTTTTCCATTGGCTTTGGTTTTGTTCTATCACCTGCATTGCTCTTTAAGAAAACTCCTTCTTTTGCGTGCTCTTCCTTTCAAATCTGGCATGCATAGGTTTTGAAACACAAAGAAATTTGGAAAGTGAAAGGATTCAGAGTCAAATCTTGCAGAGTTCTTATCTAAAAACGATTTCACCCAATTATCCAATTGTAAAAAATCTAGATTTTACTGTGTTTAAACATTCTATTTCTCTTTCCATCAGCTATCTGCAATCATGATTGCATAACAGACTGAGCTCCGAAATTCTAGTTAGCTTTTAGGCAGGGCCCCCATTCAATAAAATTTCAAGTAAATAAGTTATGTGAAGAAAAGGGGGGGTTTTGATTGCGTTTTTTTGATGGTTTTGTTGGAGGTTTTTTGCTTGTTGGGTTTTTTGTTTTGTTTTGGTTTGTTGAGTTTTTGTTTTGTTTTCTTTGTTTCTGTTTTGTTTTTAATTCTGACCAGCACTATGCTGAGTTCTCGTGAAGCTCAGGCAAGTCTCTCCTTGGTTTTCAAAATGATTGCTGAAGACGATGTCAGGATCCTCACTGAAGAAACTGCTTTTCTCAGCATCTCCATCTTTTGGGAACTATTCTTTAACAGAGTGCAAACTATGACTAAAATACATTTTTCTGCATGAATTAGATTTCTCCATGGTGCAAAGCAAGATGCCAGAGCTTTCTGTTCCTTTGTAGGGGTTTGTTTTGGTTTTTTGGGGTTTTTTGAGAAAAAAACCTACAAAACATCAGTGATATTATTCTATTGTTATTGTAGCAATCAATGAGAACTTAATGTGAGGGTAAACTAGAGAGAAGTGATAGAATCATACATTTGGGGAACTGCCAATATTTAGAAAGTATGGATTGAAAGTAGTAAAGAAAAATAAAATAAAACCATCAGCTGCACAACAGAATTGCTAAATATAGAAATGATATATCTAAAAAAAACGGAATAACTAGGGCTAGGTCTGTTACCTAAATGCCTGGTGAAAAAAAATCCTGGAAATTAGAAATACAGTGAAGTGAAAGGAACAGAAATGAAAGACTTCAATTATCCCAAAGACTGGGCAAAGGTCACAGAAGACCAAGCAGCAGAAATTACATTTTTTGATGCAATGACTACTACTTTAGCGTCTTTTTGCTCCGAAGTGGCAGACCAACTAAACTGAACCAACTAAATGTAGTGATTTCTTTTCCTAGGACTGGCGTGGGGGTGGCAGGGTGAGAATTGGTTGTGGGTTTGCAGCTTTTGTGGTTCTTTCTGGAAATTCAAGTAGGCAATAGAGAATCAGTATTTTTCGAGAAAAAGAACTGTTGTTCTTCAATAAAGCAATTAAATCAGTAACCAAAAAAAAAAAAAAGGCAAAACCAAAAAAACCAACCAAACAAAACCCCACTAATAACTGGAAAGTTAAAAATCCCATCGAAGGTGAGCATCTTTTTTCTGAGGGGAACGCCATGCAAATCATCACTTTCACAGGGGTTGTATGGCCCACAAAACCCTCATTTCGCTTGGGATTTACAGAGCAAAACACTCTTCTCTTTATTAAAGCAGGACTCACGTTTTGTCTCTTTTAAGAGGGAAACAGCTACCTGAATGTCTGGGATGGCCCTGATGGCATGTGTGCTGTTTGAGAAAAGAGACTCCCCCCAGGAGAGCTGAGATATTCACGATTTAGAGGCGCTATCAGCAATATCACAGTGCAGATGATCAAAACAAATTTGAGAAATGGAAAAAAGAGTCAGAAAATAAGTGATAATTCACTGTGACTCTATCGTACCCTCCACGTGTGCGTCAAAAGAACTTTACTCCTGAAGTCCTTCACCATGCACAACTGTCTCAGCCATGTGTTTACTGAGGTCAGTGCCCAGGCTTTATCGGAAGATTGGCTATCAATTACAAGTCAAGCTCTGCTTTACCTTAAGCTGAAACCAGTTCAGCAAGAAGAGTATGAACACAGTCATTGAAATGCTGTTGTGCTTTGATACCTTCAGCACAATATCCCTCTGGCCGTGCATCAGCAGCAGTTATCCAGGCAGAAGAAGATGCTGTTCTCAATGTTGGGCATTATGTACTATATCTATTCACTCATTTCTTCATGGATTTTCCCTTTTGAAACCTAATCTTTTGTTTTCCTGACATTGCAAGCAATAACATATATTATAAAATGGGAAAGGGGAGGGGGAAGCCAAATTATTGGGGTTTTTTAATGTTTTGAATTGTTTCGCTTAAGTTGTTTTAAGTACAAAGCAGGCAGTTGTATGAAAGAAGAAAGAAGCACCTTCCTTCAGATTTCTATCAGGGATAGGCTTAAAAAAAGAAAAAGTCAACTTGTTATGTTTTGTACATTGATTATAAACATTCCACTGCTTCCAATACTAGGGGGAATGCCGAAACTTACTCTCAAGGGAATACACTTCTGTGGGATTTGTGTAGGAAATGCCTCAAAAATTACAGATTGAAAAGCAGAGTTAATATTTATGTGGAAAAAAAAAAGAGATACATGTTGCCAAAGTTTTGACAATGGAAGAATTTTTAATAAAATGCCATGCAAGCAGCTCCTCTTTCACTGTCTTGAATTTTGGTGGGGTTTTGTTAGGATTTTTTAATATATGAGTGAGTTTTATTCCAAATGAGGGAACTCAAATGAGGGAGAGCAGCTCCCAAACTGGTGCCACAGGGGCTTGTCAAGGAAGGTAGATGGATGTAGAGTTAGTTAAAAACATCTTTATGAAAGCAGTGAAATCTTCAACCACTGATCCTTAGCTTCAAAGCTATGATAGACATAGACTTAGGAAAGGGAAGCCAGTTTATTGTTAAGGTCAGCCACAGTCTAGAAGAATAAAGTAAAAAGAGAGGAACCATGTTAAGATGTGTCTTGGGAAATGTGGTCCTCACTGAAGTTGGGCAGGCCCAACCTTTTAGGAGGTAGCAGCTGGACTTGCTCATAAAGGAAATAAGACTTGGCTTTTGAAAAAAAAATATATGGGGCTGGAGTCCCAAAGAAGGCTTGGAATATCTGAGAGTCCCGCTTCCATCTTAATTTTATAGGCGTGACTATCCCATGCTCTTAGGCATGAACAGCCTGTGCATGTGCAGGTATGGTATCACCCTTCCATTTCATTCCTTTAATTGTTTCTGGATTTGTGTAGATTTGAGTTAGTTTGAAAGCAAGATATTGTACAGGAAAGCAAGTTAACATCTTTCCAATTAACTCATTGGTTAATTATTTATTTTATAATTACTTATTTTCAAACACTTGTTTTGTGTCTATATGATGAATCCTGGTGTCTTGGAGGCAAATGGAGCATTAATTAGTATATACAAAGAGAAAGTCGCACCTGATATATTTTGAAAATTCAACTCCAAAATTAAGCAATCAAACAAACAGATAACCAAAACCCCAACTCTGAATTGCAAGATTTTGAAAAAGAGAAGATTATAACAAATTTGGAATAGCCATGAAAATGTGCTTGAAAAAGCAAAGAGGAAACCACAGAGATCTTTAGAGAAACACTATTGCAACCGAGAAGGTAGCATTTTCAAAAAATACAGTTCTGTGGGTAAATGCTGAGTTCTGGGCTTCTAAATAAGCAGGCTGATTTTCTAAAGTAATCACAAACACAGATTTTCCAGTTAAACTACTGCTCTGTGCTCAGCACTTTTGCAGAGAGCCCTACTTCTATTTAAGACCACGGATGCCAAATCTGGAAGGCACTTGGGCACGTGCTCCCTCCCCACTGAACTCAGCAGTCCTGAATGTGCAGTGAGCTGCCGCCTACGTCAGGAGCTAGGAGGCTAAAGCCGGGCTCCTCTTTTAGGGGAAAAAAGGTGCTGGTTACTGCAATTTGTCACGGGAGGAAATATTGGCTAGCAAGGAATAGATTATATTTCTCTTAGAATTCTTTTAACTTAAATTTTTAAAAAGAAAGCAGTGTTTTCTACAAAACCAAGCAAATCTATTGTGAATTTCATATACGTACCGATCTAATTCCTTCTGTTCTAGATTTTTTTTAACCTGGGAGATTTCAAGAACCAAATTCTGTACTCCAGTAAATGGGAAAACAGACTTGAACTACTGGCAGATCTGCTGCGGCCGTGGGAGGTTGCTGCAGAAAAGGTAAAATTATGTATATTGCAATACTGGGATCTGAGCTCTGTAGGCACCTGCCTGTGTGCGGCCTTTGGGTTCGGGTGTCTTTTTGTGACTACAGAATCATCTAGTTATTTTTTAAACATTTATGACCAATATAGGAGATATAGATAAATATGTATATATATATAAAAGAAAATTCCCTGTAAACTATACCAGGACACTTTCACTTGTGGACATGACTTTGTTTTACTGAACCTTTGCAGATTTTAGGATCTGAGACTGTTTCTGGGAACATATTTCTGGTCTGAGGGAGAATTAGCCACCAAGAGTTGGCATATGCAGAGCAAAATGTAGAATCATCACTGAGGAGTTTAGCCAAAAGCCAACTTTTCCACCCAAGAAACTCTTTTCTCCCATTCTCCATAAACCAGCGTATCCCGTTGCCCCATTCGCACCTCAGTCCATCCCAGTGCAGGATCCAGACCCATTGCCTGAAGCCCCGTTGTGCTTTCTCAGGTACCGGATTGTGCAAATCCCATCCTGTCAAGGCAGGTTGTGTTACCAAGTGGATGATCGCTCAAACAGGACCATTTTCTTGATTAACCAAGGTGTGGTGCCCTCCTGTAACAGCAACAAAGCTTGATCTCAGATCATTTTGTCTTTCATACCATCCTACAGTTTCTCTCCTCTCCCGGTTACGGCAGTCCACCAGTAGATACATCATTTGAAATAACTGAGCTGACAACCCAGTAAGCACTTAAGCAGACGTGGAAGTGCTTTCCCACGCTGAGATGCTTTGGCAGATGCTGAGTTTGCTTTGCAACTGGACTCGGAGCACATGAGTTTTGTCTAAGGGCACCTTCCTGAAAATGCCTATAAAAGCTTGTTTGTGTCCCTGGTGCTGATGGTATGGGGAACACGCCACACTTCCCCGCTCTTTCAAACAGAAAATAACTGGCTGAGCACTTTACGTGGTATTTTCAGAAAACAGCATTTTTCTCCATAGATGGGAAGCCTGTCACCAAACTTTTGAAGATTATACAAACCCAGTCACAAAAGAGATTCTGCTGCAATTGTCTCCCTCTGCCCTTGGTCTGAACCCAGGTCAGAAAAAGTGTGAGGCATAAATGAATTAATTCATTCCCAGCTCAAGGCTACGGCAACAATTACTTCATTGCAAGACATTCAGCGTGATATAAGGATGCTCATTTGTTTCTGTGATTACTCATCTCTCTGCACAAACTAACAATAGTGGCACCTTCGGAGCATAATAGCACACATCTGAGGATGTTCAAGACATCCGTCCTCCGCGACATCTGTAATTGAGGTATTGAGCTGCAGACAGGCGGGAGGCACAGCGATTGTTCAAGGTATTTAGCGTGGATGTTCTCGCAGCAGTTATCCTGCATTCAAATAAGGATAATGTATTTAATTGCGCAGGGTTTGGGTTGAGGGTTTTTTTTTTGTGTTTGGAAATCTTACAGCCGGATGAAATCAATGCTGTCATTTTATTCTGTAGCCTTGAAGCTCGAGAATGTCAGTGGAGTTATTTATTTCTGCAGACAGTATAGTTACACGCTGGAAATGAGCAATAAAGTTGTACCTGCCTTAAAATTTTAAAGTAATGAGCAATAAAACCGGCGCAGAAAGTGAGTGCGTAACAGAAAATTCAAGCTAATTTATGTTCGTAGCAAAAATGAAATTTAAAAAAAAAAATTTAAAAAAAATAATTACATAAAATTTAAAAAAAATCCATGTGCACACAGTGGGAACAGCTGCCCCAAGCCGCCTCCTCACAGCAGTTGGGGATGCTTTTCCCATCTGTATTTCCCATATGCTGGAGATCAGTGAAAGACCTCTTCTCTTTACGGGAGATTTGGCCACCTGTATGGTTTTAGCTGGTACCTCGGCATCACTGTTCCACGCTGTGAAAACACTTAGAGATCTGCGTGGACCCCCTGCAACACCTTGGGTGGGGAAACTGCGGGAGAGGTGACCTCTGCCACGCCAAGACAGGAGCTGAAGGGGCCCCCAGGGACCAGCCATCCCGGGTTAGGCAGAGCAGCATTACGGTCATCATAAGAGAGGGGAATAAAAGGAAAGCAGGAATAAATAAATGAGCACCCATTTCTGCAGAAAATCAAGATAGTGGAAAGCAAAATCAACAAACAAGGGATCAGAAAACAGGGAAAAAAAAAATAGCTTATGTTGAGAGAGTAATGAGGAAGGGTAATTGGAATGACTCATTATTAAGCCTAAATTAGACCTATTTTTGTGTTACTGAGACCTAGCAGGAAGGCTGGTATGGCTGGAATGGTAAAATCAATAGTGAGAATCTATTTAAGATGAATCAATTAGGACAGGAAAAAGTACAAAGAGTGGCATTTTATAATAAAATAGATATTAGTTCTTTCTTATCTCAGGAGTAAATGATCTTCAGTGCTTATGGATCAGCGGCCTCAAAGAGAAATCCAGAATCGCTGTGTCCAACAGGTGCCCAGATCACCCTTTCATGGCCTGAATATTCTCTTTAAACTGGAGGCAATCGTGCCAGGAAAGACGGAATTATAACCAACCAAAAGCCAATGCGTCTTCCGTCATCACATGAGGCTTCAGAGCGAGTGGTACAGGGTGGGGACACCACTCTGCCCATAATTCACTGAATTCAGAGAGCCGATAAGGAAAAGCCTGAACTCAACACATGCTGCACCTTCAAATTGTACAGCAGTGTGTCTTGGCATATAGAATGAAGTGTACCAAGGAATGGAGAAGTTCCCTTTTAAATTTACAGATTATGTTGAGCTGATTATATTTATTATCCAACACCAGAATGAAGGCCAAGAGTTTAATAATTTAAAAATTTCACAAAACGGGGAAAAAAAAAAAGCGAGCCAAAAAAACTATAAGATGGAATTTATAGTGAGAAAGATGTGAGTGCTGTTTGGTGTCAGAAACAACAGAGGACTTTGCTGGCTTGGCTGGTAAACTGGCCCCAAACAACACTCCGGTATTGTTGCATGCGGTCCTACGGCTGAGGAGAGGAAGGTGGCTGATCCCACGTGCTGGGGAGCTCGGTCCTGGGAATCAGAAGCTCAGAGGACTCACGGTGCGTGGTCTGAGCTGAGAAAAAAAAAAAAATTGTAGGAGAAAGCTGGTGTTAGACACTTTGGACAGAGCATAGAATTTAACTAAGGAGAAAAATATGATGTGGTTGATCAGTGAGTGATTGATCCAGCCACTGTCACACTCGGCAGATGCAACTTTTCAACCACAAGGAGTAACTTTGCAGAGATTGTTCTGAATTTCTTCTCACTGGGAATGTTTTGTACAAGACGACATATTTTCTAAGAAAGACTATTGCCACTCAACAAGGATTATATTTTGTGTTGTGTATGAAGTCAAAGCAGATAATTGCATTGTTGTTGATCTCAATCAAATAAAATCATAACATTTCTGAATGGGCTTTTTTTTCTTAAAAAAAGTTAATATCTTTTCTAAATTTGGCTGGAACCTTTCTTTCTTTTTATTGTTGTCTAAACAATATTTCAAGAAAATGAACTTCTTATTAACTCCCCAGAAGAACTATTCACTCTTCAGAACTGCAGTTCCTCTTTTGATTGGATACTGTCTTGTCTATATTCAGGTCATGTTTTTTAAAAAAGAAAAAAAACCAAATTAACAAGTAATGCGACTGCACAAGACACTGAATAGCGAATCCAACATTTCCCCAGGAAGCAGAACGTGATTCATATAAACTCAAACTCATTCCCACGACACAGATTACTCAAACAATGATCATTTCAAGCTGTTCTAAAACTGCAACGCATAAATAACATCCAAATAATAATGAATACCTTTTGATGCCTAAAGCAAAAGCAGTCTAAAAATGATTCTTTGGCAGAAAACTGCTCGAACTTCTCTAGGGTTTTGTTTTCACCAAGTTGTATACCAGAGGTTGTGCATCTTCAAGTGCTCATAGTTCAAAGAGCGTATTCTTGAGAGGCAAGTGAAAGACAGATGTTCCTGGGCTTGGATTTCCACTGAGGAGCGAATGAATTGGGGAACTCGATAAGGTAGGGTAGGATACTGGTCTCCACCTGCCCCGTCTGACCCAGATTAGATCAGAAATCAGTGGGCTGTCAAGAACAAATCATGCTGAAGAACCTAATAATATAACTGAGTCCCTGACAAGAAGAGGTAGGAGAGGGTTTCATATCTGAGAGAGGAGAAATGCACTTGCTCCTGCGAGCAGATGACAATATTCCCTCCATCGCTACACGGACTTACAACGGTCCCCCTCCTCCTCTGCGTCCGCTCCATCCCTCTGGGTGTTGGTGGCACTGCACGCTCCGGCCCGTGAATGCCAGCCCTGGTTTGAATTACTGTTAGACCACCTCTCTATGGGCTTATTTTATTTTATTTTTTCCTTTAAAATTTCCTCAGATAAAGTCATATTCATTAAATCCAGACATTTCCACTGTTCACAATGCCTGCGTCCCCTGGCATACAAATCCAATAGGAACGGCCCGTTGTAAAGCTACCAGGGAGGAATTTCAATTCAATAGAATCAAACCGGCTGCATTATTTCAGGCGGCTCTGTTGTCAATAGGTGGCAATAATATCCTTCACTGCAGCTACTTAATATATGTTTACAGTTTTCCTCCACCCCAGTTGGAAATTTTATAACACGGTCTCAAGTTATTTATATCCACAAAGTTCTGCATTTCCACCATTATAATTTTTCATGTCAGTATAGGCCAGCTATGGGGGAGGCATAGCATGACATTACTTTATTAAAGCTGACACTTTGCCTTGGATTGAATGAGTTTTCATCTTCTGTACATGCAGCCAAAAATCATTAGCATTCCAGTTCTGTTTTGCTATCAACTAATCTGCTCCAAAATATTTGCATGAAATCACATTTATATACCGGTCAGATAGGAACAAAAAAAAATAAATTATAATTTCACGATGCAGGTTCGTGTTGCTGCTGTTTAGGTGTTTGGAGCAGAGAGGAGTCACTGCTCGGCCTCATCACGGGGAACAGGCCGGCCATGCCTTCCGCGAGGCCTCATCACGGGGAACAGGCCGGCCATGCCTTCCGCGAGGCCTCATCACGGGAAACAGGCCGGCCATGCCTTCCGCAAGGCCTCATCACGGGGAACAGGCCGGCCATGCCTTCCGCGAGAGCTGCCACTGCCTCTCCCGCTGCTGCTGATTTATACGGTACGGATCCCAAGCGTTTAAAAACACGTGTTTTCTCGTGGCTTATCAGAAAGGGTGATGGCATTAAGGCTTCTTGCAAATTTGTCATCTTTGAAGTTTATGGAGCGAAAAATGCATCTTTTTATTGGTGAGTGTTCGCTGAATCTATTTAAGCGCAATCGCCCTGAAGACGGCTGGGTCTGTAAAGCACTCAGAAAAATATAAAAATCAGACAGGATGGACGCTGTCAAGTGATTTCACAGCAATTAATCTGCTTTCCTTTGGTCTGTTTATTTTTTTTTTTAATCTCTTAAAACATGAGACCACTGTTTTCACAACCCTTTTGTGCTGCTTCAGCTTGACAGCTGTGGCTGTACGATGTCAGTGGCTCCTCGTGAAACCCTTTCCCTGCGCAGGATTTTAGAGACTCCAGCGTTTTAAGGTCACTTTCACACCGGAGACCCAAAGGTCCAGTTTCTGAAGTTGATACACAACACTCACTAATATTTTCCTGAAATCTTTCTAATATGAGAAACCAGGATCTTGCCCAACCTGCATATGAATATATATATGTATATACGCACACACAGAAAATGAAGTTACCCTGAGCTTTGGGGCGAGGAGACCAGGGCCAGGGTAATATTAGAAGATGTGTACCACACTGTCTGTAGTTCTTGTGCTGCTTATTTGATTTTGCTGTGACATTTCCAGAGGAAGATTAGGAAAGAAGTTCCTCCCAGAGTACCCTCATAGGGATGTCTTTCATCACAGGGCAAGAGGAATTTAGTTTTTTAAAACAAACAAAACCACCTAGATGACATTATCGGATAAATCATACCCCTTTCTAGAAATAAACAGATGTAAGCAGTTTGCACCCTAGTTTTGCCCTGAAGAAAACAAAAAACCCAACCCTATTTCTGCCAGCTGTAACTGTTTTTTTGGTTTTATCATGGGCTTTTTGGAAGCACTGAGCATAGGCACAGGTTTGCACCACATGAGCGACTTCTCCATGCTATGAAGAGGGTACTGGTGATGATTACCTGCCTTTATTTTACTTTGTACTCCTTTTTTGTCATTGAAATGCAGATTTAAAAAAAAAAAACACAAAAAACACAGTTTGCTAATATTGGTGGAAATCAATCAGAATTAGTATTGTATATTGACTAGTGACGAAGGAAAGGGATACTAAGAAAATAGCTTCCTCAGGGCTGTTTCTCATCTCTCCTGCTCATGATGATTTAATTCTCATATCACTGATGTGAACATGGCAGGACAAGGCAGGGACTCGTCTTGAGTCTTTCCATACTACAAATTATTTCTTTTATTAAAAAAAAAAATCCCTCCAGTAAGGGAAGATGAAAGGATGTAATAGAATTTCTTAAGACTTCTAGTGGTATCTGAGAAATTTTATTGCCAGTATGTATATTAAAAAAAAAGCCAACTGCCTGTTTTTATAATGTGGGATTCTTCATCTACATTTGCTATTAAACTCACAGCTTGTAAAGCAAATGAAATTAATTCCAGGAGTTACTTAAACACTACACATTATAAGCCATCTGCAAAGCATCTCCTCTTCCCCAGGGGAGCAGCAGCGCGGCCGTTGGGTGCTGTGATGGAGTGGAAGGGGCCCAGCGCAGCCCCCCAGTTCCTGGTGTCCCACCAACTCCTCCTTCCCCCGTCAGCCCGGCCTCTGCTCCCTTCTGGCCTCTAATTCTCAGTCCAAAAGCTGAAATTACTTGCAAAGAACCGTATTTTGAAAGGTGCGTTTATTTAGCAGGGCAGTAGTTGCGCACAAAAAAGTACAGTAGATATTTCATAATGTTCATAATTTATCCTTAAATAACTGTAATAACTGTAGTATATTTTTATCCTGATTGATACTATTTTTATTAGGGAATTATAGATTCCTTTTTTTTTTTAAGTCCACAGCTGTAGAAGTACCACGTTAGTACACACTCTTATTTTCATCCCGTTGTCATGTGTGATAGAGTTAGATCTTTATCTATCAATATTATCCACGCTAACCTTGCCAGATTGAGTTTGTGAAAACTTTTTGGTATTGATCTCTTCTGGTTTCATCACATCTTCTCGAGCAGATTGCTTTTGGGCTCGGCACCGAGGGAATGCTGATTAGGGAGGCCTGTTTATTGTAATACCGATGGAGAATGACAATGAAGCTCCTGTTAGAAATGTCCTGCCTGGAGAACTACGGTTGCGAGAGAAGTGAAGGTTAAAGGCAGATAACAATATTGGCAAGTTGGTGCCATAAATCCAACTGTACCGTGGGAATCTCAGACCCACGCTTTGGTTTGTGATCACCTGTTTCCACGTGGCGGGTTGAGGGGGGAGGTCTAAGGCTGGATGTTTAGGGCTGGATGCAGAGGAGGAGGGGGCTCTCTGCTTCTGCAGGATGGGTGACAGGGGTCTGGGCAGGGAAAGGAGTTGCCCCGCTGCCTGCCTGCTCCGCCAGCACCTAATGCTTGTCCAAGAGGAGCAAATAGCCTCTTCCCCACAAAGTTGATGGACTCTGGAAGAATTTTGTTGTTTCCATGGTAATGCAGCTGAGCAGAGATTTTCAGGATTTGACTTTTAGATTTAGGTGTGTAAATTCTGCTTAAATCCATTTCAGGCTTCAGGGCTAAAAATAATTTTTTTAAAAGCATTGATAGTCCAAACGTGCTGGAGCTAAGCCTTTCTTTCATTTTGGAGTTACCAGCACAAACTGCGACTGAGAGATTGTTCTTGTTTCTTATTGCCTGGTTTCCTTTCCTCTTGAAGAAACTGTGTTTGGAAAGTCCAGACTGCCCTTTCCCCGTGGCAGAGCCGCTTGGCCGGTCTGCCCCAAGGCGCAGTGCCGTCTCCATCCCATGAGGTCTCTTGAGACCTTATCTTGAGTAACCTGGTTGGATCCAGTTGCTCCCCCTGCCTTGAGCAGAAGGATGAGCACAGCAGAACACAGGTAACACTGTGCTGCTGTGATGGGTGAGCCACGGTGGCAGCTCTCTTCTTAATTTTAGGTTTTGACTATGCAGAAGTATATCAGCAAGACGAGACCTGAGGAGCTCTGGTAGACAGAATGATTGCCAAAAGAGGAGGTCAGCATTCCTGCATCCCTGCCCTCCACCTCCCACTGCAGGGCACACACGGTGCTCCCGGCAAAATCTGTCCCTGCAGAGTGATGCTGCTGCAACATAAATATAATGTGAAGAATGACATCAAAATTTTCCTTTTTTTCCACAGTTGGAAGAAACTAGCAATAAGATTTTACTCCTGTCTGAAATAATCCTTTGGAAAAAATGCTGTTTATGTACAACAACTGGGTAATGAATATTAAAAACACACGTACTTTTCTTTTAAACTTGAGGTTTTCCCGCATGGGCCCAAATCTCCCTGCAGGTGCCAGGTTAACAGAGCTGTGCGAGAAGAACAGTCCTGCTGTTGGCATGCTCCTAACAACATGGGAAGAAGTGGAAGAGTTACATACCAATGCAGAGGTAATTACATGGAAAATGGTAGCACAGGAAAAATACAATGACAAAGGCAGGAGCAATGAAGAGTTGATGAGAGATACAACACTGTGCTGGTTTTGGTTGGGATAGAGTTAAATTTCTTCATAGTAGCTAGCATGGGGCTGTGGTTTGATTTCTGCTGAAAACAGTGCTGATAACACAGAGATGTTTTTGTTACTGCTGAGCAGGGCTTGCACAGAGCCAAGGGCTTTTCTGCTCCTCACCCCACCCCACCAGTGAGTAGGTTGGGGGTGCACAAGGAGCTGGGAGTGCACAAGATGCTGAGCCCAACTGAACAAAGGGATATTCCACACCATATGATGTCATGGCCAGCTATAAACCTGGAGGAAGAAGGAGGAAGGGGGGGATGTTCGGAGTGATGGCATTTGTCTTCGCAAGACACCGTTAGGTGTGACCGAGCCCTGCTATCCTGGGGATGGCTGAAGCCCTGCCTGCCATGGGGAGCGGGGAATGAATTCCTGGATTTGCTTTGTTTGTGTGGACGGCTTTTGCTTTACCTGTTAAACTGTATCACAACCCACCAGTTTTCTCACTTTCACTCTCCTGATTCCCTCCCCCATCTCACTGCGGGGGAGTGAGCGAGCAGCTGCGTCGGGCTCAGTTGCCGGCTGAGGTTAAACCACAACAGAGCTGAGAGTATTAATGTGATAGATTTTCAGTTTTAGTTAAACAGAAATGGTATTTCAGAAAAAGTATAGACAGCATGATAAAAAAGAAAAAAAAAAAGATTATACAGTAGGAAAAGAAAAATGCACCGAATGAATGAACGTTAATTACTAATTGTAGAGCAACAGCACATAAAATATGTAGAGCTTGGTGCATAGCTTAGCAAATGTGTATAGCTTAGCACTGTACAGAGCTATTTCTGCTACCTGCTTTGCTCCCCAAACAAAACAGAAACCATTTGCCACACACTCATACCTTCAACTTTAAAGAACTGGTGTGACTTAGTGCAGAAACAGAGTCAATCAGCTCCTGGGAGAGTGTTGTAGAACATGGTGTGTACCTGGGAGCTGGAGATGTCAAGATGTCGCTCATCCAATTTGTCTGACTTAATGAAACCTCAGCAGCCTCCAGCCTCTTGCCTTGCTGGAGCTCTCGGATCTCCATCCACCCCTCCCCACGCCTATGGACCCCCTGGTCCCACCAACACATCCCCATGCAGGTGGCTGCAGCCCTGCCTGCTCCTGAACCACCACCCAACTCTGCAACCTGCCCTGCACTCGGGCACCTCTCACCTGCACGGAGCACGGTACTGCCGCAGGCTTTATGGGCTGCAACAAAGCGGTCTCTGGTAGATTAATTCAGGACATTGTTAAAGAGCAATCCCTTGCACTCTGCATAGGAAATGACTTGTTCCCAGCTCCCACACTACGCTTTAGATATATTCTTGCTGCTACTGATGTAAAATTGAACTAGTGTGCAAGAAGTTCCTGTGTCACATGGAAACTATTTGGTCACTTTAGGGCTTTGCAGTCGTCCCAGAACCTGTTGAGCTTTCAGGTTAAATAAACATTTATTCTTTGGAGGAACAACACTTTAGAAGCTTGACCGTACAGTCCACTCTACGCGTGTGTGCATCTGCTCACTTTTGCACCTGTTGATATATCAATGTCACCAAAAGTGGCAGCACAAGTGGAAGAGTAGAGGCCACACTGCAGTTTTTCCAAGTAGAGGTCTGAATATTGTTGAAACAAATCATTCTATTTTGTGAAAATAAAATAATCACTGTCATTTCCATTATTTTCCATATTCCAGTGACATTTGCAATACAGAACAACTGTGATACTTTCTGTCTAACTCTATGCTTCACTCATCAAAATAAAAAAAAAAAATTAATCACTTTTCAAAGCAAAACACCAGGTGACTGTGGCTGCTTTTACACCTACCCGATCATCTACTGGGTTTAAAAATACGATACAGTATCTAAGCTATATTACTTACCAAAGTAAAGGTAGTGTTTCCAGCGGAAGACGATGGTATCCCACTTCAGTAGGATGGCTGCGTGGACATCAAAATCCATACTTTTCTTTACCAAAACCCCCAAAAGCCACACCAATAACACAGTTGCTGAGGGAATGTGGATAATCTCACTAGACATCCCAAGGGTGGAGATTTCAGCAAACAGTTATTTGTAGGTCAGTTCGTTCTCTACAAAAAGAAGAGTGCATGACAAGCAGTGCTCAAATACATCATACAACCGGTGCTATCAGGCTTCGTAAAGATTAATTAAGCTGAAGTTCATGATTTGCTTGGTAATGACACAAAACTCAGTAAGCCAAGGTTTTAACTTAAACGTCTTCAGAAAGTGGCCATGGCGCCTACAGTATATCTAGATCACAAAACAAAGGTTCCAGAGTAAATACAAAGAGCCCCCCGTGCACAGCAGTAAATGTGTCTGGTTTGGAGCTACGTGTTTTATCCTTGGGTTTAACTCCAACGACTGCTCAAGAATCACAGAATCATAGAATCATTAGGATTGGAAGAGACCTGCAGGATCATCTAGTCCCACCGTCCCCCTACCACCTATTACCCACTAAACCATGTCCCTAAGTACCACGTCCAAAAACCAAACTTCTTGCGAATTATGTGAATCAGAGAAAAAATCTGAAAAGCAACTTATACCATAAACCCCTCTTCCCTCTCTTTTCTAAAGCACCTGTTGAATTTGAGTGGCCCCCTTTTCCACACATCCAAGCCGAAGCACCTCAAAACCTGCGTACTTGGTATGGCTGGCTGAAGGGCTTCGCGAGGGGCTGAAAACGAAAGACCAGAAATTAGGCAATGCCAAGCCATGTGATTTGAATGAGATCCACACTGTATGTCTCTGATGTCTCCAGGTGCCAAAAATCTTGCCTGCTACGTGACGCGCAGTGATTTGAACGCTGCTCTGAAAACTCTGAAAACTGTGGGATCTGAATAAAGCAAAAAAACAGGTAAAACAAAACTGAGGTTCATACTTTCTTTATTGTCATTTACCTTGGAAGGAGCAGACCTGACTCTGCCTGTGTTCTCTTGACACATGGTCTCCAAGCCACCCCTAACTCCAACAAACCTTCGCTGAACCTGCTGAAATAAGACATTTGGGAACAAAAAGCTACCCTTTATTGTCCCCCTTGCTTAAATCATCATTTCCGCGGCTGAACGTGTGACCAGGGGATGTGGAAACCCCGGGGACTGCTGCCAAACTGGCGCTCAGCCCACGGTGCGCTGGGACGCGAGGTGCCAGCTGATCTATTTGCTCCGTTTGCAAACATCACTTTTCCGGTGTGAAATCAGGCTAGGTCTGAGAACTTAATTAAGGGGGAAATATGTTGTGCTGGCTGTGGCAAAGAAAACAATTGGCTTTTACAGTTTTTTGGGCTGCAAGTGCTAGACATTCGTTGCTTCTTACGTCAAAACCTACACAAAAGGCAGATCTGTCTGCAGGTCGCTGCTTTTCCTACCCTGGGCGTTCGACATAATGGATGGGAAACTGGGGTTACTGGCGCTGCCGAAAGCGGCGCTTTGCCAAGGGCGTCAGGCTCCGAGACCATTATGTTCTGATGGTTTGGACACTTAGAAGCCTACCAGCCAGCTGGGAGGGTCTAGTTTCATTTTTTCAGTTTGTTATGTGTCCTTCTTAATCCCAGGGACCCCAGAGCCTGCAGAGAAATGGGTGGTGGCTCCCGTGGGTAACCTGCAGCATCCAGGCAGCAGAACCCATGTCCTGGTGGTAACCCAGAGCGGATGTGCACTCCTCACAATCAACCCAAGGGTCTGTGGTTAGTCTTAATGAAGCAAATGCAGGGACTCCATCCCTGGGCAGCTGGAAATGGTTAGAGGGAGGAAAACACTCAGGTGGAAGCAGTTACTGGGTTTTATGAAAGCAGGAAGAGGAGGGAGTCTAACCTTTTCTCTCCTGGTAGCACCACAGCTTTGGGGTATGGGTGGTTTTGGTCCTTCTCCTTTCTTCTGTATTGGCTTTAGAGAAGAGAGTGCCTCCTGCTGTGAATGAAGAACCCAAAAACTAGTGGGTTGAGTCTGTTCCTTCTCCCTCTCCAAGCCATCCAACTGTTGGAACCAAGAGAGGAAATCTTGTTTCTCTCTATTCTCCTGCTGTACAACAGGTAAGTGTTGTTGTGAGGATGCTGCTTGGCTCAACGTGGCCTGTGGGAACTAAAGGAAAACACAAAATCTGTGACTTGCTCTTTTCTACTCCTGCTAAACGCAGTGTACATGACTTGCAGTTACCTCTTAAGGACGAGAGTCCAGTTTTGTTGGCTTTGCAACTATTGCAGATCTTTGGCTTTTTTAAACTATTGCACTTATAATGTGTATGTGTTGGAGTATTGATGTTAGAAATCTGTTTTAATTGCCTTCCAAATATTTTTTCTTGAAGGAAGCTTTGAAAAAAATCTAATCTCCTCTTTAAAAAAAGAAGTATTTAACTTGTCCTCTTCCTTTGTCAGAGCCACCAATTCTTAATTCTTATTTAGAGACTTAAATTATTTCAGGGTACAGCTTTTGCCTCTAAATAGACATGAGCATGACGACAGCATTGAATGAGGCAGGCACAGGGGACAAGTAATTATTAGACAGGGCAGATGCTGTGGTTGATTCTTGAAGGATTTTCTTCATCAATAAAATGTGTATTTCCTTCTTGTCATGGCACAAGGCCTCCGAACTCTGCTGCTTTAAGACTGTATAGCTAGAAAGGAAACACATTCATCCTTTTCTCTTTATTTTCTGATTTTGAGGGGCTGGAGCAGCATAAATACATTCCAATTATCTCCTTCAAACCACACTCCCTTAGGAAAGGATAAAGAAAGGAGGCCCTGATAAAGAGTGCTGTAGGCATGGCCGCTGCTTGTGTGCCCCACCTGCAGTGGTGCAGAACAAACCCTCTTTGTAGGGGAGCTAAGTGATCCCAGGGATCTTGTGTCCATCCCAGGTGGTGCTTGTTTGGGAGACACATCATTCTGGAGACAAAAGTGTGTTTATAATGGTTGGCTGTTCTGTATTGTTGACATCCAGGCTACCAGATGTCTCCTTAAATTGGTGTGTACCAGGCCTATTTATGCTTGCTGAGGACCAGGCGTGCTGTATATGATGGGGTACCCAAGCAAAGGTGTATAAGGAACAGACATAATTTTGTAATAACGCTGAAGTCAACCAAAAGCTTTATTTCTTTTTCTTCAGGAGGAATTAATGCAGCTTTCTCTATACTTTGTACTCTGTGAAAGACAATTTTAAAAAAAAATCTCACCAACTAATCAACAATGTGTTTTCTGTTTTGATCTGTTAAAAGAAAATATTGGCTAAACAAAATTCTATCTTTTACCACACTGTTTACTAGGAGTATATGGCCTTCAGCAGAATGCTGTTATATTAAATTAATACTTCTCAAAACTTTGAGGCACCACATGTGAAGGGGTAATTACCAGCTCCGGTACAATCTATGCTGTGCAATATATGGGCTGTTCTCCAAGATTTACTGTGAGCACTGTGAATGAGCAACGAAAGCTGCCTGAGCTATAATCTTAACAAGAAGCAGAAATACAGTGCTGCTTAATTCGGTTTGTTAGGCGCTACCTTTCCAAGGCCTTGCTAATCAAAGCTCTGAACTGGCTAGAGATGCGTCTTTAAACAGCTAAACTGAAATCTTGGAAGGTTTAACTATTTAAATGCTTGATTCAGATACCTTTCCTGTTTTTTCTTCCCCACCCACCCCCTTGGGCTAAAATATTAACTGGTGTTCAAAGAGAATATGTAATTTGATCAAATTCAGGGAAGGACTAGTAACTGTAGGGATGTGGCCCTTGGGCTGTGTGATCCTACCCAACAGGTCATGGGCAGATTTGTAAAGGATTTTGTTATTGCTTCCTATTTTACTACTTAATTTCTGTGGTAACCACCACTTAGTCTAAAATATACATTGAACTATAAAGTCTGTGTTTGTACATGGAGAGGTTGACTCACCATCATCAAATGTTTGTGTTGCAGTCCTGGTGTGGGAACTCATTTAAAAACAAACAAGCATCCCGCCTGCTGCTACCAAAAGCCCACTACAATTACATTTGTCTTGGAAAAATTGAGATGCTGATGTATTGTGCTTTGTCATCTGTGCTCCTTCCCTGTAGAGGTCCATCCACGTGGCTACGTGCCTCTGTATTGCTGCACCCACGCTGTTTCCTGACGGTGTCCCTGGACAGCAAACTTTTCGGCACATATACACAGTAGAAATACAAAAAGACTGAATAGTTAGGATAAACACTTCTTATTTGTCCTAGGAAAGTGCATGGACTCGTTGTGGATTACTTGCTATAAATTGTGGCTTAGGTGGCTTATGGGGTTCTTTACCTTACTTGTGTTGTAGGAACTTACTCATGTTGCCCATTCCTCAGGCTCTAAGTTTCTATTATATTTCTTTCAAACTCTGGAAAAGGGAAGGCACAAAACTTTTTCTCCTTCCCTGTTCTCTCTCGAATGCATCATCCATGGAAGTCAAATGGGTGAACTAAATAACTGAAATATAAACTAGCCTTGTCCCAGGTGACCACCTTCAGGATATAAAAATGACTTACTACTTGAAGGGGGAATGAATGCCTCTTCTTCAGACCAGGTGAAACCACTGCAGGAAGTAGTTTATGTGTGTGTCCCATGAGAAAAACTATTTAGCTGTGTTTTAAGGTGACCCAGATGAATATGGGAAAAGCAAAGGGTTTGATACCTGCAAATCCCTCCAAACAGACAGACTGTGGTTATTCTGGGTACCGATATCTTCAAGGTGACAGAGGGAAAAGCTCTTTTAGACAATTTAAAACTAATGTGAATGAAAGTGCAGGGAGACAAATGACATTCCTTCTTTTCCTTATAGCATGAAACATTTCTATTCCTTACAGAATTACTAGATAATCCTTCTGGTCTGTTTGGACAATTTCCATGTGCTCCCAGGAAAAGCACACATGCCATATACACTGAGAGAATAAATGGGAAGAGACGAAAATTTTTTTCCAGGTTGTCTGGACGGAATATATTCCTGCAACATTCAGGAAAGTCGTACTCTAGAAAAGTGAGAATATTCTCCATTTAAATTCACAATAACGTATCAATTAATGCTAATGCATCAGTTTCCAGAGCATCAGCAATGTATTGCAGCATTTTGCTTTAAATTTAAATATTGATTATGTGGCTTTTAGAGCACTAACTGTCAAAAAGAATAAAACCTTGGTACAAGGTGGCTGTATCTAACCACTAGAGAGGAAGAATAAAGTTGGATCGGTAAGAATTGAAAGTCAGAGTGTTTAAAAACCTATAAAATAATTAAATCAATTAATACACTAATTATATCTTCACATTTAGTGAAAGGTTCTGCACCAGTGAGTCCAACATTGCTGCTGAAGTTATCTGACATGCAACTGGATGATGCTACTGACTGCCACATCAGAAGCTGAGGGTGCTCTCGGCATGTAACCGACTTTTATTTCATATTGTAAAACTGCCTTTCGCAAGGAGTGATATGTGCTGCAGGACTTGGGGTCGGTGGAGCTGAAATGATACACAACACGAGTAGCTGCAGTGAAAGAACTTGGGGGAAACATACCACCTTCCCTGGGGGTTTTGAATGTAATTTCCGACTCTTCTGTCTTGGAAAGAGAATTCTGCTGTCTGAAATCAGGAGGTGTAGTCTCTTTTCAGGCCATCAATTACTAATGCCTAAATAATCTCTTAGGCAGTACAAAATCCCTTGTACTACTGTTCATTCCTTCAGGTTTATACCTTCTAGATGCTGAATCATGGTGTAACTTTGATAATTTTCCTTAATTGGCTTGTTAAAACCAGAGGGAATCACTGGTCTGAGAAGCTAAGTCAATGAAGATAGGTCTTGGGTATCTTCATCCATTAGTTAATTTGCTTATCCCAGATGAATTTGAAAAGGAGATGATCCCAATTTCTTCAAAAGCCTGGATTTTGGAGTCTGCCAACCCCAGCTGCAAAATCTTTAGGTCTTTATTATTCCACAGACACATCTTGGTGGGCAGAACAGACCATCTGTACATGTTTTGCTAATGTTTTACAAGGTGCATTCAATCATTCACTGCAGGAACTGCTGGGACTTACCCTATAGGAGAAGGCGAAGCTCAACATTTCTAGTTCATCTGTTGTGTCTTGGGCACACCACTGAATACACAGGCCTAATCATGCTTAAGTGTGTTTGGCTGTACACTTTAAACACGAAATTAATCTTAAGAATTTTTAAAAAATAAATAGGGTACTCTTATGCAATACAACTGTATATCCCAAAGAAATGTGGTAGTTTTTCCATCTACCTAATGACTGTGTCTGTCAAGGAGGCCAGACTACTCTGGGCAGTGGGTGCATCAGTACCTGCCATGGTTGGATATCTTGGAGCAACAGCCTGAACTGCCACATCCTGTGGGCAGGACCCACTGTGGAAAATGGTGAGAAAGATGGTACCTTTGGGACTGAAGAAGGCAGGGTGCTCCTGTGGCCTTGGTCGGGCAGTTGCAATTCTCCAAGGGCAGGATAAGCAGGACTTCCACGCCGGTTATCAAGTTCTGATAGTTTTTGGTATACCACACATACATTACTTTTTTTACTCCTTTCCCTTAAACAGTTGAAGCATTTGAACAGTTTAAGGTTGTTTTCTGCCCATGTAACTATTTACAGGAGAGCTGCACAACCTCCTGCGTCTGTTCTCTCAGCAGGTACAATTATACTGAAAATGGTTAGAGAGTACTAGCGAAGTTTGAAATTATACTGTGTGTATCTAGTGAAATACCTGAATTTATTAATCTGATTTCCAGATGAATTAATTACTTCCCCATTAGTAAGAACAAAGAATGCCTTCCATTAAAGGGTAGAAATTGACTGAGAGAGAATAGCAGCAGAACCTATACTAACCCAGGCCATGAAAGAAATTTAGGTAAACCAGTTTGTTTCTTGGTCTGACTTTTACCTTGCCAGGTTTCCACGACTCGGGACCAAATAGATATTGGCTGTTAAACCCCGCAATGTAAGTTAGGTCTTTGCTGAAATGCTGTAGGTTCATTCTCTGCCTGAAATGGCTTTTTCTTTAAAACAGCTAGATCATGACGTGCAGAAAGTAAGGGTTTATAGTGGTCCATGGTCCCCTCGATGTGGTGCTCAACACGCTCGTTGTGCTGTAACGTGCTCCTGGACACACTCTGTGAGGCACTCTTGGACACATCCTCTTCAGGCTGTTGTTTCTTCCACTAGCACGTTATTAGAACGGGAACAGCAAAGGATATATCTCCACCAGAGTGCTATTGTCCCGAAGTAAACTCGGAAAGGAAGGATCAACGCTTTCAGCCCATTTATGAATAATAGTATGAAACAACTTTATTTAACATTATAACATAATATGGTAAAATCATCCATCTTGTTCTATTGTTAAAAAGGAAGCAATGGAGATATTTATTTAATTGAGCAGTTACACCATGTTGTAAATTTCATACATATATTATTTGTAGGCATCAACCTCTTTGCTTTTTGATTATACAAAAAGCAATAACACAATAATATAAATTATCAAGCTTCCTTTCTGCTGTGTTAAATTAAAGCAGCACTTGCTTTTTCTGCAGCTCATATGCTTTATGCTGTTTGAGGATTGGTTATTTTAAGTATTTAAACTGAAACCCAGTGCATACACAGCCACTCACTTGAGCTCCTCTCCAGTAGGATGGTCTGAGCAGGTACCGTACTCCATTCGCAATGTATAGAAGAAAGAAGGAGGATCGTGGCTCTGGGGTTTGGAGCAAGATCATGGCTTGGTAAACATGATGCTTATTTTACCTGTGACTACCTTCAAAATATGATGCTGACTTTAAAGGAGTTGGAGATACTGCAGAAGTTATTGCATCTTATGCTTTTTGTATGCAGCACATTGATTTACTTAGTTCTTGGTGTTCTACTTCAGGAAGACCTCCTGGAAAAATAGTGTTTAAAGAATACTGGTATAGGAAAAGTCTGAGAAGAAAGGGAGGAGTAGTATGGTTTAGATAACTTAAAATCCAAACAAAGAAGAGTAGCAGAGTTCTACAAACCAACTGATAATGTGAGGAAAGTTTATCAGATGGTCTCACTTATGCTTTCAGATGGGAACACACATTTTAATGGAAAGGTAACACACTTTGAAGACACTGAAATAGTTACCACACATAATGCACAATTAACCTTTGGAGCTTTTTATCACTAGATAACTTTGAGACCAAGAGTTTAGAAGGATAAAAAGGGATTATATTACGTTCACGTGGATAATGAGAAGATCAAGATTTATTACAGAAAATCGGAATGCATAGAGAAATCCTCATGTTTTTAGGATTTAAACTGACAGCATCGCTAAGCGTCAACTGACAGGAGTAGGTAAGAAACTTTCCCAAGGGCAGGTTATTCACCATTAGGTTTTTGCAACCTTCTTAAAAATTTTTATTATTGTATTGGCTACTACTAGCCCAGATAGGATTTAAGATTGACTAGTCTGTGAGACTAAGATACAGACCAGAATTTTCAAATCCCTAGTAGCTTTTTAAGAGCAAAGAGTTGTTCTGGGCATAGATTTGGAAGTATTTACAACACTGTGAAGGTTTCTTTGAAGTATTTTAAACATGCGGTAAAATTGAGGGTTCGCCCTTTTCAAGATGGAAAATGCATGCTTTGGGAGGGGAGGGGGATTTTCCTTCAGAACGTACTGCCCTCACTCTCAGCACAGAGATGTGGGTATGTATCTGAGTACTTTGGCTCCTAAACACTGGCAGTAGCTGCCACATTGTCTTCAGGGTGCTGCTTTTCACCTGAGGCCCCAGTAAGGTGAGGAATACTGGCAGCTCAGAAATGCTTCAGGTCTTGTCTCTAAAGCTTCCTCCAGGCACTTCTACACCTATTTTTTGCATGTCCTTACACCTGCTCTAGTTCTGACAAGCTTCGGGAGCAGAGCAAATTTCTCAGCTTCAGGAGTTCAATTAATCAGCAGATAGTGGCCAAGGAAGTGAAGCACTGGAGGGGTGTTTGGCCAGAGTAGGGCTGGGGTCCAGGGTGATACGGTCAGTCACGGAGCCCCAAATATCTGAGGCTTTCTCCTTTTCAGCCTTTCTTTCCTTTTGAGGCTTCACCAAGGACAACCCCTCCTTAAGCATTCACCTAAAGGAGTGTTACAGGACTCTGCTTGCAATCTGCAAATTTAGGATCAAGTCATAAAATCCCTAAGGCTGAAAAGGACTTCTGAGATCATAAAGTCTAACTGTCAACCTAATGCCACCATGCCTAGTAAACTATGTTCTGGAGTGCCATGTCTACAAGGTTTTTCAATGACTCCAGGGATAGTGATTCCACCGCCTCTCTGGTCAGTCTGTTCCAACACCTCACTACTCTTTCCGTGAAGTTTTACCCAATATTCAATCTGAACCTCCCCTGATGCAACTTGAGGTCACTCCCTCTTGTCCTGTCACTCCTTACTTGCGAGAAGAGACCAACACCCACCTCACTAGAGGTGAGTGTCAAGAATTCCTGCTTGCTTGTGAAAATCAGAAGATCTGACTTAGAGCTCTTATGCTGTTATGTTTATCATTGAAAATATTTCATACCATTTTGGAGGTCTTTTAGTCATGGCTGGTGATTTTTTTTCAATCAGGAATATGTGAAATCAGATTGCAATCTTAAAAAATTGAATATCTTGTGAATTGCTGTCACGTAGATTAGGAAAAAAAAGTAGAGGGATATCCCTGAAACAAAGGATTTTATAGGAAACTAACAGACAGGCATGGCCTTCCAAGTCCAGTTGTTTTGAAGCTCTGATTCTAGGATTTTGAGATAGAATAGTAATGATATGCCAGAAAAGATGCAGAATTAATCAGTGAGACAGGGAATATTTACTTTTAGTCATATTTTTTTGCCAATCAAAACACACATTCTTAAGTAATGAATAAATAGTCTATTCAATAATTTTGCTTTGTTTTCTTCGGTATTATATTGTCTTATGAGGCAATTTACAAACTTGGTGAGAAACTGTGCTGCATAGTGTGAAATGATATTAGTAACTGTGCCTAGGACCTGATCAAAACTGATAGATTTCTGCTGGGCAGATCATAAATTCAATGCTCCCTTTAATACAGTCCTCTTATTATTACTTGCGTATAGGTTGTTGCTATGCCACTGAAAACTAATTTAAGAGTATATAAGAAATTTTGCTGCTAGAATGGTGAGATTGAGGTATGAAGCAGTAAACAGTGAGTTATCATTATCATTCACTCATAAGCTTTTCTGGTCTGATTTAATTTGCAGTAGATTCCAACAGAGTTAAGACGACAATCCTTAAAATAATAAAAAGATAAATTCTGAAAGGCTAAAGTATGAACACCAGTTTAGTTCAATAAAACTCTTTATGTATAAATAACAGCAAAAAGCCACTGATACTTGCTATGGGCTATTATTGACTTAAAGAGAAATCTCACATATACAAATCAATAGTTAGATTTGGCTGTAAGATTCTTACTAAGTGAAATGAACTGAAAAAAATCACCTGAAGTTAACTATCTTAACATGTTGTGTTTTGCAAAGCTGTCTCAATGAGAAACTGGAGTTGAAATAAAAACTGTTTCCTTGAAAGTGTAAATACTTAATGGTACAAAATTAGACTATATTTGTGTATTCATTGGATGGTGCAACTGAGCAATGTAGATTGCATTGCTGCTGCTGCTCCTGACCTGCCTAGGCCAAATTATGACAGGGTTCATCTATACTGAGAGATGTATAGACAAAAAAACTTACCCAAGCTTCAAGAAATTGGATGAGAACGAAATGGCTTGGACTTGAGGCAGGTAAGAGTAACACGGATAAGGCAGGTAAAGAAGTAACGGGAAGAAAAAGAAATGCCGGATGGTATAAAAGCCCTGATGGAGGACTGAGCGTGGCTTACGTATTTGTAACTCAGGTATAAGGCATAAACATGATCATGTTTTACACCAGCGCGCTTGGCCTTGCGGGAGATGCTGGTAACTCCTGAATGCCCACGTAACCACTCCTACACTTCCTTTTTTTCTTTAACTCATCCAACACAGTTCAGATTATATTTATGATCCAAATATATATTTATTTGATTGTATTTATAGAATGTCACTGAAGTGAGATGGGCTCAGCCTCACTGCAGAATGTGTTTCGTGCCCCCGACTACGAGAGCGGCTGTCAGGGCTCTGCCAAGGCTGACTCTGTGCCCCTTTGCGGGGGGAGAGCTGTGTATTTAGTGCAGAGCAAATGCTCCTTCCCTTTTACTAGCAAGAGGCTGGCTACAGTCTAGTCGTTTCTATGATCTGTTTCTTCTAAAAGAGCAGGGTAATTCTGAACACTTAGGTCTCTAAGAGAAGGTCTGATATCTGTTTATTTTTACTTTAGGAGAGCAAACTCTCATCTGTAAAAGAGCTCTAAAGGACCTGTTCAGAAAATACTCTTGATGTTAAACACCTCTGAATAAACAGACCTAAAACAATCAGAAATGTCAGCTTAAGCTTCCTACTTACTAGCGTACGCAGTAAATCAGTCTAGCAAATGAGATCCTTTTTCAGAAGGATACCAAAATCCAGCTGCTTCTCGAGGGGCAGGGCAGCTACTACCTTTTCTGAAAGGTATTGGAAACTGCTTTTTGAAATTGTTGGCATTTTTCCATAATTCTTGGCAATTTCAGGTTATCCAGAAACATTGAAAAGGAGTTTCTAGTGCTAAGACTGTGTGTAGCTACGTAAAAAAATGTGCCTTTAATGTATTGTTTTAAATAGCAGGACTAAAGAGTAACAACTAAAGGACCTTGTGCAAGGAGGTGGTAAATTCTGTTTGCTTTCAGAGCACGAGGCCCTGGATCACGTAAGGTGATTCAGTAGTTCAAGCCACATATTGATACGGTCTGTTTTACTGATGACACTCAATAAAGTAAAACTTTTCTGACTTCTTTCCACTTGGTCCTTCTGAGTAGGCAGACCAGAACGAACATCCAAAATGGATTATCCTATTGACTCCTGGGTGGCTGGGGTTTTTCCCTTAATTCCTTCCTATTGCTGAGGTGTAAAGATGGATCTTTACAAATTGATTTCAGAACAATTTTATCACTGTGATCAGTCCCAAACCTTTCACTAAGTACTTCAGTTTATACACAAATGCATTCTGTAACAAAATATAAAGATAATCTTATTACCATTAGCGCAAGGTCTACAGAAACGGTGAAAAATAAACACGTTTCAGGATCAGAAACCAACAACCTGATCTGTTAGTAGTTTTAAGTACCAGGCAGCAATACCTTCTCCTTGCTGGGGATTTTCTTTGTCAGTGATTATTAGCTTTAAGTTTCGGGCAAACCTCGAGGCTGCCGCTTTAACCAGCAGGGTTCGTTTATACTTATCCGATGCCCGTTTCAAGGGGCCAGACTGTATTTGGGGATGGAGCTTTCGTTCACATTCCTCACTGTACTCCAAGGTATTTGCATATTTCTAACCTGCTGTTAACTAAACAATTGTACCAGTGAACTCTCATCGCAGTACTTACCGCTTGTCAGCTGCACAAGACCTGCTGAGGCTATGCCTACAAATCTGGGATGGGGTCCTGAGGGAGACCCCCAGAACAAGGGGTGCAGAACAACACCCCTTCCCCTGGCTTGTGCTGGGTGGCGTTTGAACCTGGCCTTCCTCAAGGTCCGGGCTGTGTCGCTGTGCCCCTCGTAACTGTTGCACGTACCATTCCACTTCAGAAGCTCTGCAGAAATGATGCTGTCGCAAGCTGCCAAGATGGTTTTCGCAGTGTGGCAGTAAGTTTGTGGGAATACTCGAAGGCATGGGGCTTGCTGGAGGTGTAGGTAGGCTATGTAAAGTGATCTTGATATTTATTGTATAGATTGATCTCTGGAAGGAAACACCATCTCCTTGGTTTGCTCTGAAAGTGTGAAACTCGAATGCATGTTTACTGTGGATGATCAGGGATCAGACTAGAGCATAAGGCGTTTTGCAGCCTTAGTGTAGTACCTTCTAAAAGATTACCGTATTTAAGCTGTTAAGACGCAGCCCAGAGCACTATGGCTATGCTAAATAACAAACCCAACGGCAATAGTGATCAAATGGATGAGCAGCGACTTCAGGCTGTCGCTCTCAGCCTGTCCCAAAGCAAAGGAACAGCAGTAAGGATTGTATGGACCTGATTAGGCACCCACCTTCAATTGCCAGGGTAGTTTAAATACTCAGAGTTACTTTAAGCTTTTCAGATGTGGGGTTTTTATTGTTTGTAATGACAGAGGTGTAGCGAACTGCTATGGTATTTCACGCAGTGCAATTTAGTTATGGTGACCTATCATCGGAGTATAAAAAGACATGGAGCAGGTAAGCTAATGTTTCATAGCTCTTTAGTTTTATTGTGCTGTGATTCAGAGTCATAACATATATGGAAAAATATCACTGCAAATGTGGCTGTGTACACAGTCTCAAAAATAGACAGAGCAGGTTATCTGAAAACAGATAGTGGTGTACATAGATAATATCCTTGTAACTGCATCCTGCTCTGGGCTTCCCAGTACAAGAAAGACCTAGAGCTATTGCAGCAAATCCAGAGGAGGCCAGAAAGATGATCCTGAGAGCTGGAGCACCTCTGCTATGGAAACAGGCTGAGGGAGTTGGGATTGTTCAGTCTTCAGAAAAGAAGGCTCTAGGGAGACCTTCAAGCACCTCCTAGTCCCTAAAGGAGCTACGGAAAAGCTGGAGAGGTGCTGGTTCCAGGGCAGGGAGGGACGGGACAAGGGGGAATGGGTTTAAGATGGAAGACAGGACATTTAGATGAGATGTGAGGCACAAATCCTTCCCTGGGAGGGTGCTGAGGCCCTGGCACAGGGTGCCCCGAGAAGCTGTGGCTGCCCCTGGATCCCTGGCAGTGTTCAAGGCCAGGCTGGATGGGGCTTTGGGCAGCCTGGGCTGGTGGGGGTGTCCCTGCCCATGGCAGGAGAGTTGGGACTAGATGGGCTGGGAGGACCCTTCCCAGCCAGACCATTCTATAAGTCATTATAGCTGATGTCTTGGAGAGGATGAGCCCACCCTGTATCTCTGCTCATTGCAAAGGCTATCACGGGTGGATGGGCTGGACACGTATGGAGGAGAGGAGGTCTCTTCAGGGACAAGTTGCTCCTTGCAGTTTGATTTGGCTGGAGATGTATCACGTCAATCTGCTCTGCAGACAACACTGTGGCTTCATTGGTTGTGTTTTCTCTTGGCTTTACAAATCAAAGTTATGGTAAATAATTAAAGATTAAAGGGAAGTCAAACTTCAGGAAATAGATAAGAGACTAAAAGTATTAGTGATTCCTGTCCCTAATGGTTTCTCAACCAGGTTGTCATTAATGACTCTGCCTCTCTTTTGTTATAGTGTGGTCCAGCAGGCATCTCTGCCAGCTTTGGGTGCTAGCTCAGGTGATGAGGGCTCAGCCTGAGCCATGAGCTTATGTATAAATCAAATATAACATTGCATTGTCCAAAGAACAGACCAGGAGGAAGAAAGCTGTGGTTGTGGGTTGGTGTCTGACCTCTGTGAGGGTGCTGACAGACATGGAAACACAAGCAAATGCCCATTCCTACCTATGCATGCAGAAGAGCCTGGGGCTATTCAGGGAGGCTTTTTGCTTGCAACTGATGCCACAGCTGGTAGTCAGCAGAAAGAAATAAGAAACATCTCATCTCATCTCATGCTCTTTCCAGTACCTGACATGGGACAAGCCACGCTCACAAACAGCATAATTCTTTCCATGAGGGTCCACAACGGACAATTATTTGAGGTGTACTGTAGTATTTGTAGTGCATTCTCCAGGAAATGTAGCAAAAATGTAGAAAAACGCTGTTACAAAGCAACTGTGAGATCCTGGGTTTTTTTAGTTGTACCGTTCTGAAATTTTCCTTGATGATTCTGTTTCAAGAGTAGCCTTTTCTGTACAGCAAAGCATGACCTTTCTGTTCAACATGAACTTTACAGCATGCTCGTTTCCCTGGTAAGCTAATAAGGAAACAGATAGACATAAAAAAACTCCAAGAGCCTCACTTGTAAATTCCTAGCGTGTTCCTGTTTTATCCCCTGGTCTCAAAAATGACCTTTCATCATCCATGTTAGGGAAAATCTCTTAATGTTGTAACACGTTTGTGGATGAAATCATAGTTTTAGATAGAAATGTTCTGCAGACATGCTGAAAACCAAGCAAAAATAGAAAGTGCTTATTTCAGCCTTGCCCACTGAGGAGAGTTTTTCCTGAAGGACACTATTGACCTATTGTCAAGAGCAAGTGCCGGATCCTGCCCCTGGGCAGGGGCAGCCCTGGCTGTACCCCAGCCTGGGAGGTGAGACGCTGGAGAGCAGCCGTGCTGAGAGGGGCTGGGGGATCCTGGTCGACAGCAAGTTGACCACGAGCCAGCAGCATGCCCAGGCTGCCAGGAAGGGCAACCGTGTCCTGGGGGCACCAAGCCTGGCATTGCCAGCCGGGCCAGGGACGGGATGGTCCCACTCTGCCCTGCGCTGGGGAGGCCTCACCTCGAGTGCTGGGGGCAGGTTTGGGCGCCACAGCACAACAAGGACATAAAACTACTGGGGAGTGCCTAGAGGAGGGAACAAAGGTGGGGAAGGGTCTGGAGGGGAAGGCGTGTGAGAAGAGGCTGAAGGCCCTGGGCTGGTTCTGTCTGGAGAAGAGGAGGCTGAGGGCAGAGCTCATGGTGGCCTCCAGCTTCCTCCTGAGGGGGAGCCAAGGGGCAGGCGCTGATCTCCTCCCTCTGGTGCCCCGCGACAGAACCCCAGGGAATGGCCTGAAGCTGCCCCAGGGGAGGGTTAGATTGGAGATCAGGAGAAGGTTCTTCCCCCAGAGGGTGGTGGGGCCCTGGCACAGGCTCCTCAGGGCAGTGGTCACCGCCCCGAGCTGGGCTGAGTTCAAGCAGCGTCTGGCCAACGCTGTCAGTCATCTGCTTTCGTTGGACTGGTCCTATGTGGGGCCAGGGATTGGACTAATGGTCCTCATGGGTCCCAGCTCAGGAGATTCTGTGATTCCATGACCTCTGCACTTTGCTGCTGAGTCATTGAAGTGGTAATGAGCCATCTATTAAGGGTGAAATTTTCCCACCCAGATTTTGTATGTCTGAAGTGTGTAGTAACTTGGGGAGTAATTTTTGAGTATAGCCCAACTTACAAGAACTGGAAGTTTGAAAGTTTACTTCCTTCAGGTTCTAGACTCCACTGGAATACCAGACTCAGAAATCCTTTCAAAACAGTTTCATCATTATTAGTGTAATCACTGGACAAGTGGGAAATCCTGTGCAGGATGCCTCCTGTTGCCATGGGATGTTGTGGTGGCAGTTCTGCCTGCAAATTGATATCATCAATCACAATTTAGTCATTACAGGTTTGCAGTGAGATTGCTGGCCTGAGAAGTTTTGCTATTTTTACTACTAAAGACTGAATATCTACAGCACTGCAGAGTGTGAAAACAGTCCTTTTTTAGAATATTTGGATTATTTGACTCTACAGGGAATGTTTCCTTGCTGGGTCTGTATAAGGACACATGAAAATGTCATTTACTTTACCAAGCCTCTTCAAATTAGAAGACTCTGCGCAACTGAGTCAGAAGGTGCATTTCAAGGGAGAAGTACAATGTTTAATCAAACTGACTGCTACTTCAGTCCCAAATTACTAGCTGTTCCCACCAAAAATAGGGACATAGCCTGTTCACATACCAGCAGGCATGTGTTGGTACAGTCCAACATGAGAATGCCCAGATACGGTTCCATGCATCAGCTGCAACACTCTTGCTATATCTCTGAGTCGAGTCAGGAATTGTATCTTGGTGCATTCAGAAAGACAAAAAACACAATCCAGCTCAGAAACCTCCAGCACCAAATCATTCTTTATTCTCTATCTCTGCCCCAGGACAAGCGTCATGCCGGCAGCGGGACGGGATGTGATAGAAAGCACAAAGCCTGGCTTTACAAGCCTGGGTAGCAAAGGATCTCGTAGGACCTGTTGGCAGTAGTCTATGTTAGGATCTTCTAGGAGGAATGTCAGAGGATTGTCTTCAGATCTGGCCATCCTGAGCCCTCCGATGAATCCGTGCTTGTTTGTATGCATGTGACGAACAGGAGAGCTACAGAGCAAAACTTGGCTGCTGTGCAAATCCCACCTTTAGGCATGAATTTCCAATTACAAATTACTGGGGACACAGGATGGTTACAGTAGAGACTCTAATAATGGACAATTAATTGTATAAACACTGTTGATAGGGAAAGCCTGGTTTGGATGAGTAACAATTAAAGGTAAATTAGCAGCTGTGACTCTAAGTATACCCCAACTGAGAAATACTGATTCCACCTAATGGAGCACCTCTGCTGCAGTGTACCCGTACACCCTGTCACAGCCTGCCTTGCTGAACGTGGGGGTGAACTTACGCACAACTGATTGCAGAAACTGTTCCGAGATGTTTCTTGCCCTGTTTTTCATATCACGGATTGCTCTAACTCTTGTTTTAAAACTAGAACAAAAAAAAACCCCATTATCAATTATCATGTAGAGAAGAGTTCCTCTTGCCATCGAAAGATGCTTTGTGATTATGTATTGCACATCCCTCACATTTATTTAGCTCAATAAACAGTGCAAAGACAGCTTGTAGGAAATGAATCCTCTCTGCATTATCTTGTTATCTGGAGCTGTGTGCATTTCCTCTGGAAGGAAGAGTGCTGGAATTACTGTGTTTGTGTTTTGAATTGTAATATAAATCTACTCACAAGAAGAAAATAATTGGCTTCCCCACATCAAAATCCTCTATTTCCAGGTCCTGTATTTAGACTGCGGTATTCAGTACAACTGTTGAGTTTCCTTGTACTTAGCATTAAAAGCTGACTCCAGGGCCAGACATGGTGAGGGGTGTATCTCAGATAGTGGGGAATTCATCAGCTCTTTCAGTAAAAAAAAAATCAGATCCTGATGAGCAGGGTAGTACAAATGTCCATGTGATGTTTCCCCTGACGAAGCAAAACATTACTGTTGGGTTTTTTTTGATGGCTCATTCTCAAGCATGACACCAAAGCATGAAAGTACTTGAGGGCTATCACAAGGGCAGGACTGGTGTATAGAGAGCTTCACATTACAACAGAATGAACACTTTGTCCTTCTAAGGGTGCCTCAATTTCCTCAACCTTGAAACGATTTGGAGAAGCGAGGGACAGGCAGGAGCAGGCAAGCGAGGCTGGCTGTGCACCCAGCCGCTGCTGGCGGGGACACGGAACCACCCCTCTGCCAAACTACCTCTTCACATCACATGGGGAGGTCTACCACTCATGCACGGAGCTGTTCTGTCACCTTCGCCAGGCTGAAGTGACGTTACTGTGGAAGGAGCTGGGTTAAAACTGCCCTAGGTTATCCTTGGCGAAAGGACAGCAGATACCGCATGCAGGGCTCTTAGTCCAACTGCTGCTTTATTTATTTTGGAGGGAGGGTTCTCCAGTTTGAGTGCTAACCTGTGCTCTTTCTGATAAGAAAAATCAGAAGAGTGTGTACTTCCAAAAGAAGTTTTGCCTGGCTGAGGAACAAAAACTGGCTGAGTAAAATTGAGGCGTTTTCTCAAGACTTGGCACTTATTAATTAGAAGATGAAGTGAATAATTACTATACCATGAAGGTTTGTATGCAGATAAACATATAAAGGTGACAAGAATAAACTCATTGAAACAAAATTACATGAAACGTTTGCATCCTATCAAATGGGCTCGATGTTTGTTTTATGCGCCCTGGCAGAGGGAGCGCTTAATACCTGGGCAACTGCTTACAGGGAAACACCGGTGCTAATAAAGAGGCTAATCCTCAAAGTGCCTTAGCACTTCTAAATGTCATTAAAAGTCACTTCACAAGATAAGAGCTAAATATATATTCTAGCTATCAAACCCAGATTGCTGTGGGATGTGTATGGAACTGTGCATACGTAATGTCCTACACCTAACGTTAGAGGGTAAGTTACATTTATCACCAGAGGATGCCTCTGCGGATGTCTGATTATATCGTTTCCGATTCTTATGAGAACACGTGTTTCCTTTAACTGCCTTTACGTGCCATCCCCAGCCATTTTCATCTGAAGATGCAGGGAGCTGTTCTCGCCCTGCCGTGCCTCAGCACAGCAACAGCAAAATGTGTCTGCCTGCGTAAGCTGGGGAGCACCTTAGGGCTTTCCTTTCCTGGCCAGGGGTGGCTGGATTAATCACAGAAGTTACAATTTGATGCTTACCTGAAAATAGTACCTAGCTGAAAATTGAGAGGTGGGTGGGTAAATGGGGAGATGAAACGTGCAGCAGGGGTTCCCGGCACGGTCCCGGCTGATGCCAGGATGCGGGTGAAGCATCCCCTGAGCGTGGTCCATTGGTCTCTGTCTTAGCAGTAGGGGGATGGACTGATCTTGGGGCTCCTCTGCCTGCTGTCCCCATGCTCCTGGCTGCCAGGGCTGGGATTTGGTTGGTGAAGACAGGAAAGTAGAGGGGAGGATACTCTACCCTTTTTTTTATTGTTCTTTGAATCTTTCTATTAATAACAGGGATGCTCTAACTTCATGGCTTATTTATTTGCTAAGAGGCTCTTAGCCTCTTATTTTGAGGAGAAAATAATGATTCTGCAGTAGGTATTTCTGTTCAGAATTTAAGATTTAAAAATATAACCAACTTCAGGAAGGGGGAGAAAAAAAAATAAATCAAAGCATCAGGAACTTTGTTAATCAAATATGATGTTTGACCAGGGCAGGGTGACAACAGCTCACCACACCGGCACAGTGCGATCGGAGCGATGACTAATGCCTGTATTAACTCCGAGGAAGTTTTCAAATGAAATATTTGCTATCTAATCCATTACTTCTCTAGTCAATTTTCAGGGTCTTTCTCGAAGTTAATGCATATTCAGTGCAATTATTGCCTCCTCAAGATCATTTATGTGAGAGCACAAATAACTAATTAGCCATACTTCACTCCATGAAGGCCGTATAAGCGATTTAATTCACTTAGTCGTATTGAGAATACTAAGAAAATACTCCCATTAACAGTAACAGGAAAAGAACCAGCCACAGCACATCTTTGGTCTGCAGTTGTGATGATTTACACAGATTTTACCATGAAACGGCTCAGACCATAAAAGGAAAGAACTGCTTTTGTAATATGAAATTGCATTAAACTATGATTAAAAATTAATCCAACTTCTAATTGGAAATACTCTCAAATTAATGGTTAAATCCTTATAGCAATATATTAAAAGGTTGCCACTGTCAATTTTTAATGAATTCATTTTAATTATCAGAGGATGACATAGAATCCACTGGTTTTAAAGACATAAATTTCCGTCTTCCAGAGTGTGGACATAACTTTTTCCACTCTGTTTATACCTTGATCTTTAATGTTGATCGGCCGTCTTCTGTTTGCCTTTGCAAAATTCTGTGAAGGTGCTTCTTCCCCTCATCCTTTTCCTAATCTCTTTTATTAGTCACTTTCCTTTTTTTCTTTCTTTTACTCTCTGACTTTTCTGGTAGGGAGTAAGTAACCTCTTTAGAGTGAAATACGTTACTGAGATCATGAAGGTGAGGTGACGGTTTTCCAGTTCCATATATAATACAGCTTTAAAGATATGCGTATTTGTTTTATGATAGGTTAAATATAACATCAGATGTATGCCTGTGTATATATGTTAAAAGTATACAGCATAAAACACAGGCTAATAACCTACTGCATATTTTTATTGCCTCAATCCCTCAAACCTCTGTTATTAATAACAATCCTTGTTGCGCTATTTTATGGATGAGTCTGCAGAGGGACCTGGACAGGTTGGATTGCTGGGCTGAGGCCAACGGGATGAGGTTTAATGTGGCAAAGTGCCGGGTCCTGCACTTTGGCCACAACAACCCCAGGCAGCGCTACAGGCTGGGAGCGGGGTGGCTGGAAAGCTGTGTAGAGGAAAAGGACCTGGGAGTGCTGATTGATGCTCGCCTGGACATGAGCCGGCAGTGTGCCCAGGTGGCCAAGAAGGCCAACGGCATCCTGGCCTGTATCAGGAATAGTGTAGCCAGCAGGAACAGGGAGGTGATTGTCCCCCTGTACTCAGCCCTGGTGAGGCCGCACCTCGAGTACTGTGTCCAGTTTTGGGCCCCTCACCACAAGAAAGACATCGAAGCCCTGGAGCGTGTCCAGAGAAGGGCAACGAAACTGGTGAAGGGGCTGGAGCACAGGTCTTATGAGGAGCGGCTGAAGGAACTGGGCTTGTTTAGTCTGGAGAAGAGGAGGCTCAGGGCAGACCTTATTGCCCTCTACAACTACCTGAAAGGGAGTTGTGGTGAGCTGGGGGTTGGCCTCTTCTCGCAGATAACCAGTGACAGGACTAGGGGAAATGGCTGCAAGTTGTGCCAGGGGAGGTTCAGGTTGGAGATGAGGAGAAATTTCTTCTCGGAAAGGGTGGTCGGGCATTGGAACGGGTTGCCCAGGGAGGTGGTGGAGTCACCATCCCTGAGGGGGTTTAAGGAAAGGTTAGATGTGGTACTTAGGGACGTGGTTTAGTGAGTAATAGGTGGTGGGGGGATGGTTGGACTAGATGATCCTTGAGGTCACTTCCAACCTTAATGATTCGATTCTATTCTATTCTATGCTGAATGCAATTTTCTGAGAAATCTATAAATAATAGCCTTACTGGTACGCTTACGAAAACTGCAAACATTAGACAAGAAAGAAACTTAAGCCTAACGTGCTGTTTGCTTGGAGACAAACTCTGCAGAAACCCTCTATGCTGTGAGTGAGGCCTCTCCCCAAGTTTCTCCTGCTGCATCCGGAGCGAGGGATGCGGCAGAGGAAGCGCCAAGGCACAGCTGAAGCTCGCAGTCTTGGTCTATGGTTGGGGTGGGGGATTTTTAATTTATTTACTTTTTTTCTTTTGTCATGATGATGTGTGTGTGTACGGTGGGACAGGAGAACGCTTTCTCAATCCTAGTTATTCACAAGCTTAGCGTATGTAAAACATAAATCTACGGTGTTGCATGTAACACGTTGGGTTTCGTAGAATAATTTTACTGGGCTAATGTTAAACAGTATTTTAGGTTTATGTGTTCAGCTGTCTTCCTGACTAATTAATTGGCATTCAGGAATACAATAAGCCATTTTAAAAAACTTATTGTCTTCAAGTATACTCAAACTTCTCCACTTAATAGAAGAAAACACGCTAAAATTCCCAACAGCCATATAGAGCACAAGCTCTAACTTATCTATCTTAACAATACCAGAACTACCACTGTCAATGATGTTGTCTGTGCTCCAATTATATTTAGAATAATAGTACAATTACATTTGAAGTAACAGTTTCCTCCTCTCTGAATGAAAATAACCATTGATACATAACTCTGCTATGTATATTGAAAAATGTCATTTTTTACAGCACTTGTTCCAAGGCCGGCGATGCAGTTGTGTGAGGAGGAACCCCTTAGATGTGGTCCTCGTGCAGAAGCTGAGCAATTTTTCTCTTTCTTAGTTCACGTGTATTTTAAAAATTATTTTATAGGGTATTTAAAAAGCAGTTAATATAAGGAGTAGTGCTTGAAATAGCTGAGCCTAGCTAAAATATTTTTTTACTATTAATGAGATATACAGGATACAAAGGTTTGCTGTGCGATGAATCTTGAGAAGTGCTTGAAGTAAGAGTGTATATTTGGGTCTACATGTCTCCTGAATCAGTATTTTATGTTAATTAACACTGAGCAATGGTGATTTACTGGGTTATTTTTCAAATTTTTCAAATTTCAAATCACCTAAACCTAAACTTTAGTTACTAATGTTCTTTTCTTCTGAAGTATTTACACGTACAGTCTCACAACGTTATCCCAACCCCTGACGACGCTTTGAAAACCACACAGACAAACTCTGCTGGGGTCAGGGAGTTCTTGCTTCATCAGAGATGAAGCAGCTTAAGAGTCCTCTGTGAAAGATCGTATTGAGAAATCTAGCTGTTGTTACAGAAATATCGATAATTAAAATTGGGTATTTTTAATAGTTTCTATAAGCCTTGGGAACCTAAGTTACAAATTTAAATTTTAATGACATGATGTGTACTGACTGCTTTATTAACGGAAGGTGTTTTCTCTGTCTTACAGGATGCAGGATATGTGACAAATCTGCACAGGTTCAAAAAGGGATTGGAAGAAAGAAAACAGACACTGAAGAAAATCCTTAGAGGAAAAAAATCTGTTCCACACAAAGATTCTGCCTCAGTTTCAGGAAATCCTTGAACCATAAACAGCTGCAGGCTGGGAAGGTATTGTGGGAAAAATCAGTGCATTCCTGGCCTTTGCTTGTGCTCTTCTCTAAACACTGGCTGTGGGTGACATCAGAGGACACTGGACTTAACCCACACGTTCATTTTGCCTGGTCCAGCCGTTCTACTTCCGTGTTATTTCCTTATCATAGAATCACAGAATGGTTTGAGTTGGAAGGGACCTCAAAGACCATCTGGTTCCAACACCCTGTCATGGGCAGGGATGCCATCAGGTTGGCCAGGGTTCCACCCAACCTGGCCTTGGACACTGCCAGGCATCCAGGGGCAGTCACAGCTTCTCTGGGCACCCTGTGCCAAGGCCTCATCACCCTCCCAGGGAAGGATTTCTGCCTCAGATCTCATCTAAATGTCCCCTCTTTTAGTTTAAAACCATTGCCCTTGGTCCTATCATTATCTACCTGAGTAAAGAGTCCCTCTCCATCCCCTTAAAGTATTGAAAGGCCACAACTAGGTCTCCCTGGAGCCTTCTGTTCTCCAGGCTGAACATCCCCAGCTCTCTCAGCCTTTCTTCACAGGAGAAGTGCCCCGGTCCTCCAATCATCTTTGTGGCCTCCTCTGGACTCACTCCAACAGGTCCACATTTTCTTGTGCTGGGGCCCCGGACCTGGATGCAGTACTCCATCCCTAAGGGACTTTGTACTTTTTTTTATTCCAACTCAGTCACTTTTCTGCATGAAATCATGGAGGGAAACGCTGGAACATCTGAGCTCTGGTGAAGTTGTCAGAAGCCAGCCGGCTGCTGGCAGCCGAGGGGAGGAGGAGGAGGACAGCCCGTGGGTCTCGGTGCTGCCCAGCCACAGCACTCCTACGTGAGTTATGTGGGGCAGAAAATAATGAACAGGAGTATTGCAAATAACACGGAATTGAAGAGAGTTGGTTTAGGGTATGCTCAAAATTAAACGGGAAAAACCCTAAAAGGCCATAACAGGGAGACAACATATTATGATATGTTAAATAAATTTGAGTTTACAATAGGAGCTACTAAAGGCTGGAAAGATCAACGTTACAAATAACGGTGAGCTGTATATACTGAGCGCAGCAACAGGCACGGCTCCTGGCTTCTCACACACTGAGTTCTGTGTTTTTCTTCTCGTGGTGAGGCTGTCTATGAAGCTCTCTCACTCCTTTGGGAATGAAAGTCACAGGAATGAGCTGCATTTTCCCCCGCAGATCAATTCTTATGCTGTAAAACAATGAAAGAAGCAGTAACATATTATAAATTTAAATTATCCCGCATGGTCTTAACGGTACAGATGCAAAGGTCATTAAGTAATGTCATTTTTAGCCATGTGCCACGGGGAGCTATCTATCACATATTATCTAGCATTCTGATGGAAGTAAAAATGATTAACTTTTACTGTGTCTTGTATAATTTACTTATTAATGTTCCTTGCGGGAGAATCTGGGTTTGATTGTTTGGCTAATGCATACTGAAACTGAGCCCTGCATTTTTTCATTGAAGAGAGACTGGCTCCAGCTAATGCATGTTAGATGTAAAAACTTGTTTTGAGCTAACCTTTTAGAGGGGTTATTGTTTTCTGTAAAGTGTGTGCATTTGATACCCTGCGTAATGAAATAGCTACTGAATAGCATCCTGTAGGACTGAAAGAAAAAGTAGAGGCCAAAGTGGGTCGTATAATCACGATACTGATGAGGTCCCCAAATGTCCCATCTCAACGAGCACATGGTAGCCTTTCACCAAAGACTAAGCTGAAACGTGCAGCTACTCCATATGGAGAAAAAACAAATTCCAATAGCATTAAAAAGTTATCTGAAGATTATGTTTAATGATTATTTGAGAAGGGATAATGAATAGCAGTGCTCCACCTGTAACTACTTCTGCTTCAGAACTTTGTGATGTACAAAATTTGAACTAGAGCATGATGAAAGCTTCTGCCCCAAACATTTTTTTCCGGGGGGGTGGGGGGGGAATAAAAAAGTATGGTCAGCTTGATTCTTTGTTCCCTGTTTCATCTGCCAGGCTGCTGTGGGTTGCCCTGGAGGAGTTCGAGTTCCTTGCTGCCTCCTCCTGCTCCTTTCTGGGGGCATTTTCCTGGGCAAAGCTTTTCCCTTCTTCCATCTTCTGGGACTCCAGAGCCAGATCTTGCTGGCCCTGACCAATGTGGATGTCAGCCAGGTATTCTCCCTGAACGTGTCAGATGTTTTGTTTTTAAAGCAATGTAACAGCTCACTTCTTTTTTTGGCTTATCTCCAATGCAGTCAGGTCACTGTAGGACCTCTCACTCCTCTTACAACAGAGATCTTTTTCTCTTAGTTCAGTATGAGTCTGTCTGCAATGAAGATCTCTTTCAGGTTTTTCTTGTCTTTTTAGCCCCAAAAGTATCTCTGTGAAGAAGTTTATGTATCCAGACTCCATATATCTCAATCCTGCAAAGGGCAGGGTAAATGGAATCACATCATTGCCATACCAACCGTGCGGATGCTTCCACAAAAGCCCACTCCTACCCATCCATTAAGTTTATGACTCCAGATTTAGAAATAGGAGTGGTGGGGGCCAGCTCGCGGTAGCGGCGTGGGGGAGCTCGGCGGGCGTGCTTCGGTGAGGCAGCTTCAAGGTGGACAGCACACACAGATCAATTCTGCTGCAGACCTAATGGGCAGAAAGGAAATTGGAAATTTACAGATTTAATTATTTCTTCGTTTCTTGCCAGAAAATGGCTTCGATGTTCCCAAACTGATTTAGCCATAATCAGGCTGTGTTTTATTTTGCTTATTTCTAAGAAGTGCACATATCTAAATACACATATATTTCCATCTAAAATGTTTTAATAAAAGCAAATGGGCAATAAAATGTTTCTAATAGGTAATTTCAAGCAGGCCGTGAAACGCTAGCAAAGCAGAAAGCAAAGTAAGCAGCTTCTGATATTACGGGAGAATCGTTTGTCTGGACCTACGGTGCATGCTCAGAGGACTAGCGGTTAAAAGTCCCCTTTTGGCACACAGTGTTAATATCCATTATCATACCTTGAATTTTCCTAGCAGATAGGAGTACTCTGATAGCATTAAAGATTTTCTTAATATTTTTTTTTTTTAATCCTGAGCTTGGATACTCTTAAAGCAGTAGATGCAGCAGCCTGGAAATAGGTTGCAATTAGGACACCTGTATGGCAAAAGACATTTAGAGAAACAATGTTTTCTACACCTCATTAATGTTCAGGTAGTTTGTGGCAAAGTGATCTTAATTAAAATTCTTTTTGACAATTACCCTTTGGCATGAAAATGCACATGAGAACTTTACTTGGTGGCAGTGCTATCGGAGATGAATTTCAAATAGAAACAAATGATCTGTTGGACTTTCTGGATATTGCTAATGCTTTGAATTGGAAAACGTGAGTTATTTTCCTCCTTTAGCGGTTTGGGAATTTCCCTTCTCTTTAGAGGTCTCATCCTGCTACTCATCCCCTACCTTGGAAAAGCTAGATTGACTTTTCTGTGGAATTGGAAACAATTTATTTAGGGTATGATCAAAGTTCTATTGAAAAATGTCAGGTTGCTATAACGGGAAGCCAGCTTACCATGACTGACAAAATAGAAAATAAAATTTGTATTAAAACTGAAGCTGACTGTGGAAAAAAACCCCAGCAAAACGTATTATATTAACACATTTATACTAACCCCTAAATGACATCTTTAAACACACTCACATTAACCTGTCTCAAACCAACCCCTAAACTTCTCCAGCTCACTTGAAACACCACCCAGTATCTGAGATCACCCCGGGCATCCTGGGCCTCAGGCTGAGCTCGAGGGCTTGGCACCCAGATGTAGTGCTGGAATCGATAAACCCAAGCAGGTTTATCTCCAAAGCAGTTTCTGCACATCTGGAAGTCGGGCCTGCAAGCCAGCAGGTTTCATGAAGCATGTGGACAGGTTCAGCACGCAGGTACTTGTGCATCGCAGATACAATTTGTTTTCTCCTTGAATCGTTAACATGAACCTTAGCGTTATATCAGACTATTAATTTATGGTCTTTGACTGTAAGATCTGAAATTTGCAGAGAATACTTCTTCGAATGAGATGAGTTGACCTTTTACAGTGCAAATCATTGCCTTATCTGAGGAATCTTGCCAGTTTTGTGAGTAAATATGGATAGTAATAAATATAAGGTGATAATACATACTTAGCGATTGGCAAGCTATTGCCAGCTAAGGGAGGAGCAAAAAAACCCACCCTGATCTAATGAATATTTTTTCTTTTTTTTCTGATAATGCAAGTAACAGAACAAAAATTCATTTTAAAAAGGAATGGTTTCCTGTAATGTACTTCTTTTTATTACAGAGCCACAATGTACAAGTATAGTCCTAAGTCAGATGCTTAGTTATGTACCTGAATATTTCCTATGATTTTGAGCAATGGTACATTCCCGTGCTCTAGAAGCGTTGTTTGTCTCACCTTCTTTAGCTAAACATGTTACAGGAGCCTAAATTAAATCTTATTTAGTATCTTTTCCTTGAAAACAAAAGAAATTCAAAATTCTGCAGGTTTGTTTACTACTGTGCTTGCTAATCAGTCTTTTAAGGAGGCTGAGCCTCTTGATCAGGGGTGAAAGACCATTGTATTATAAAACTGTCAAGTTGATTTAATGTTTTTTATTTTGTACATATCACCTGAATTAACAATGAGGATGGATTTTGTCAGGGCAGAATTTGAGCTCCTTTTTGGTACCACCAATACAGATACCCGTTTCATCAGTTTTGCAAAGGTCTTTGCCTTTCCTTTACGCGTTCCCTTTTCAAGGTGAAAAATGCTTCATTTTATGCATGATTTTGTCAGATTATATGAACTTTGCATCAAAATGAGCCCATAGCCTTTTTCATCTTTAAGCCTGAAATGCAGCCTGGTTGATGTAAGGTTTATATGGTTTGTTGAGGTACCTTCTCAGGTTTTGGCCTTCTTCAAGGTCTAATTTCATTCCACATTAAATGCTGCCCTTCAAAATTCTCATAAGTGGACCTGTGAATTCCATATTGTTTCAGTTAGAATCTACTTATTAAAAAAAAAAACAGGAAAAGTCTTAAACTTAGTATTGCTTATTGAGCTATAGCTAAAATAATCATAATGCAGCTTTTGGGGTCATATTGAAAGTTCTTCTGAGCTCTGAGGTAAATTTCTAACCCATAAACTATAAAACATTTTATTTCTTACATTTGCGCTGTAATAAATTTACTGAAAAATTAGAAGATGCATCTGTAAATGAGTAAGTACATGATCTCATATCAATAGCACTGGTGCAGAATTTGTTTCATTCTGTTTCATATTGTCATCTGTCGCATTTGCAATTGCATGGCCCTTCTGGCCGCTCGTTGTGCTTGTCCACAAGATTTAACTTGGACTTCCTTGCAAAGTTACCAAGCTCTTTTATCTTTCTTTAGCACTTGGCCCAAATTTTGATCTCACTGCTAGTGAAGCAATGAATATGATGCTCCTTTTGTTTTAATTATCACTTTTCAATCTCTAACCCTCAGACTGGAAAAGATAATCTTCCTGCTGGATTACTTTTCTAATAAATATATCTAGTTCCATGTCAGTAAAAATATATTTTCACAGCGACACAGGATAATCACTAATGCCAGCTTGTTTGGAGAAGAATCAAAATGATGTCCCTTCAAATAACACAAATCAGCAGTGCTTCAAAACCAGACTGTATTGAATTTCTACCAACAAGTTGCTTTGCATATCTTTTGAAATACTCCCCATTCCTTAAATGAAATATTAGCACAACAGCAAGTTAGGTCAGCCTCAGCAACTCCCTAAGATGAAATAAAAAGCATAGTTATTTGCAGAACCTTCAAAACACATGAAACAAATATTGTGACTGAGATTGTTCAAAGGAAGCAGAAGGAAACAAGGACTGAGGTGGAAGCAGCTGGATACATCGTGCTCTGAAGATTCTCATCTACAGATTATAGGACTTACAATAATAATATTTCTCCATCTTCAGGAACTGACCAACCATGTGTAGTCCCAAAATGTATTTTCTGTAATTATTCCTTACTGCATTCTAGAAAAAAAGTCTGAGTAACTGGATACACTGTGGTCAACTGACTTTTATCAGTGTGCAACGAATACGAGCAGCGCTTACCTGAAAAAATCAGTTTGTGAAAGGAAATCTTGAAGTCCTCAGGGTTGCTATAAATGTTTTCAGGTAAAATTATATTAATCCACAATTTTTATCAATAACTGTGTATGCAGAACAGGTTAGATAACATGGATTTCTGAAAATTTTTTTAGGTTTGAAAATTTTATTTCTGTGGTCCAACATTTTTAGTCTTTACCTCATTCAGCTGAGCACCGACATCCTTTTGCAGCCATAGAGTTGTTTCGCTTGCTACTATAACTAAGCATTATTCCATCAGTCGCTGCTCACCACTCCAGCTCATCTACATTTCCATGTCCTTCCTTCTCATTAATGTTTTTTTCCATTATTTTTTTCCAAAGATATGCTTTTCTGTAGCATTTGAAGTTCAATCTCGTTCACATTTCTGTTGTCTCTAGTTTGTTCCTCGCTGTATTTGATTTCCTAATTTCATCTCAGTGACATTTGCCATTTGTTCCTTTTTTCCATATCATTATTGGAGATACTAGGCCCGGCTCACCTGGCCTGGGCCTGAGCATTAACCCCGGCCTGGCCACAGCCAGGACACCTACTGACAGACCAGAAAAGCAATGACAGTATGCACAAGAGAAAAAAAATCAGGTTGGTGGTGGGGGGATGGTTGGACTGGATGATCCTTGAGGTCTCTTCCAACCTTAATGATTCTATGATTCTATGATTCTATGAAATAATTTCTCTCTCTCGAGTACTGTATGGTAGTAGTTGTCTTTGTGGTATGTACATGTGTGGTGTTTCCTTCTCACTTTTGAGGCCCAAGGAAGGTAAGGCTCTTGGAACAAAAAGCCTGGAGAATAATCTCTAACTCATGGGTTGATTTTTGGGGCTGAGGAATGAGGATTTTAGTCCCACTCAACCATGCATCTTTGTAGTTAACAGTGTGAATACTGTCTAAAATATCCAGGGTGTTACAGATCCATTAAAGAAAAAAAAAATCAGTTCCTTGTCTTTTTTATATGTAATTGCATTCCTCCTTTACTATATATAACTACCTTTTGGGTACATCCCGTTGCTGTACGATATTTTTATTACACCCTTAGTGTTTCAGGCTCCACATCATCCCCAGTAAAAATTCTTTTAAAATTCAGATCTTCCATTGTGGCTTAAAACTGCTCTCCTCTTGAAAATCTTCTGGTGGCTTCAACAAGACATGTTTGGATGTATGTGGTTGCAGTCCAAAACATGAAAAAGTTGCTACCTCTTGTTACTTGTGAGTTCTACTGAACTATCACGCTTAAGTTTTAAGAAAGATAAATCCAAATCAGATATACCATATTCTTTATCTCATCAAAGCAAAAACCTGAAGAAAAGACAGCAACTCAGGCTCACAAATAAAAACAATGGCATTAATAAGAATGAATCATCAGAATAAAAAAATCCAATGTAAGTTTTGTATGAGAAAGGAAACAAAGTCAAAAGTGATGTTATCTTCATTCCAAAACGCCAGAAATGCAAAGGGAAAAAAAAGTGTATGACATTTAAATCACAGCATTCTTAGGAAACTCCATAAAAACAACTTCCTGCAGTGCTCTGTGTGTGTTACAAAGGACGGCTCATTACATCTCCCAGTTTGATTCAGGTATTTTCTCGGAGGTCCTTTCCGATCTTAGCGATTCTATGATTTGCTAAACTACTTTTGACTGCTGATGTTTAGGCTTTAATTTTAATCCAGACTGCTCTTCTGCAAGCGCCACTCCAAATCTCTCTGTGATCTCTTCAAAAGGAATGGTGGCTCCAACATCAGTAAGTATTGGCTTACTGGTAAGTCTGACTGAGAAAATCATCTGCATTTTCACTTCTCTTACCAGTCTTGTTTTTACATCGGCTTCTGGGTTGAAAAACCCCACAAACGAACCAAACCACAGTTCCTTCTGTCTTTCCTGTACGGACACAGCCCTTCCCCCTGACCAGCATTTGTGAGTGGGTGGTGGATAGAAGATGCAGCCTGAAGTGACAGCCTGTATCTTTGTGTCCTACATATCCTTTCTCTATTCTCATTTAACTCTGTTCAGTGCGAAGCTCCCACCACAAAGATGAGACTGGTGGATAAATCTGCTTCATCAGATGTATAGAAGCTTGACCAGTTCTTATGGGGGCCCTGCCTGGAGTTCAAATTTCCTTCTGAGGTTTGTAAACATCTGCGTTGCTTTTCCGCTTGTTCCTGGGCACTGGCCAGCATAATTTCATCAGTCAATGGCCAAAAGACGGGCTCTGGTCTTTGGGCTTACGCAGTTCTGGCGTGGCGACCGGGATCCCTGGACTGGCTGTGTGGTTTGGAGGCCACCAGTGTTGCTGGCAGGAACCAGGTCTGTACGTGCCCCTCGTTTTTTCCTGTTTCAGTTATGGCAGTAGTGCAGATTCACCTAAGACACCTTCGCCTCTAATTAATGAACTCTTGCCTCTGGTTTATTGAGTTGAACTCGCTGATGAGCAGGCCAGGCAATACTGGGCTGGCAGGGAAGATTGACCGCTCAAAACGCCAGGTGAAGGGGTTTTCCAGCGTGCAGGATGGTCTGGAACCTGCAAGCTACCTCGGGAAAGCCTGTGCTAGCCAGCAATCACAGCAGCGAATACAGCGCAGACATGCTATTAGGTATTTACTTTTCATGTTTTACCAGGTTTTAAAGCTAAATGCAGTGGATTTAAGAGGAAAATGGCCTTCTGGAGTGCTAGAAATTGAGCACTTGTGTTGAATTAGTTAAAAGCAAAGGATCTTCTTCCCTATTGCTTTCCATTTGTGTGGCTCTTTAGACCAACACCATCATAAAGCAAACCATGTATAAAATGCGACAGAATGAAGACACTAATGTTTATTTCCTTTCCGTACTGATATAAATTATCCTGCAGTGCTAAAGGTAATGAAGTAGCAACCTATGAATTATAAACAGGAGGGGAATGGAAACCTGTGTGTATTTATCCAGGCCGTATCACTGTTCTGTCTGAGATCTCCTGGGGTATGGTTGTGTCCTCATAGTCTCTTTCAGGCCGGTTGTGTTTTTCCCACGATATACAGGGGACCTGAGATACCACGAGGTTGAATGACTTGCCGGACATGACACAAGCAGTCTGGAGGAAAACCGAGGGCTGAACTGAACTCATTTGCCTCTCAGCTCAGTGCCTCAAGCACAAAATGATCCTGTAAAATGACCTTTCAGCCAGGGAACCATGAAAATTGGAAGAAATACCGAAGGCTTTTTGTTGAAATTATCAGATTCCTGGAAACTAGAAGGAGAAATCGGCCAGACCAGTGTGTGAAACGTGTCTTTTCATCTGCTGCTTTGCAGCTCCATCGTTCCCAAGGGTTGCTGAGGTCCTGACCCCCACGCCGCTCTGTGCACAGAATCCCACGCTCACATGCTCGCTCTCATAATTCAAAGTGCAAACATGCAACTAAGCTCAAACTTACCCCATTAGTAAGCGCATCTCCAGGATCAGATCTACGTTCCTGCGTGCCCAAGGCTGAAAGGTTGGCCTGTAGGAACACCTACCTCACATACTAAAGCTGCTGCCACAGCTTTTGCCAACATTTCAGCTTTACAGTCTATATTTGAACTATAGCTTTGCTAGGGAAGTAAAAATGTTGTACATTGAAAGCTGGCATAGAAATCCATGACAAAATACTTTATCTATGTAAATATTTGCATTTAAGTGACCCTTCAGAACAATATAACTTTAAAGAAATCACGTTTAAAATGCTCCCAGATTGAGATACGAGTGTTTCTATCCCCCTCGTGCTGCTGTGATTCACCCTTCAGTGCCCAAGCTAATGAAGTATTAACCCATGAAGGGTCAGTAGGATGGAAGTAGGAAACCTCTTTTCATCGCTGGTATTTACACAGCTTGTATTTTTGCTATTTAAAAGTTAAAATTATAGCTAAAAATAGAAACTGTAGAGGTATCATTTTTTATGTTGAAGGAAGGAGCTGTAACCAAAAGTAAAATCGCTTTAAGTTCATAGTTCACTGGAACAGGCTTGATCAATTATCCTATTTTAATGTGTGAGGTAAAGGGATATTTAAAGTGCCTTACAGCCATTTTAAGAACTGTTATTATGCATTTTACATAACTTGATGCATCCATTTAGAGAAAATGGAGCATAACACACATGTTCAAGGTTTTTGATTTCTAAAGCGTAACCACAACTACCAGAAGTGCAGGATCCATTCCCGTAACCTGTGTCGGATGTGCAAAACAAGGGTCTATCTACACAGGTAGCTTCACTTGGTACTTAGGATGATCTATTGCTGCAGCACGAGTGTATTTTTAAACGAGGCTAGTCCAGCCACAGGACCGAGACGACTGCAGCAGGTTGTAAATGGGGTACAGAGCAATTCTGGCAGCCGTAGGGAGAGGCCCAGCTTGGGCAGGTTGGCGCTGGAAAGCAGCAAGGCAAGACCCATGAGATCCCCACGTCTCTCAAACCCGACACAGATTTTATTGCTGCAAGTACTTGGCAGAAGCAGCGCAGCCTCTGACCCGTCTGTGTGTTTCGGAGATCTGGGTTCTACTTGGCCTGCTCCTGCTCAGTTCTTTTGTAAAAAACCTGCTTCCACAGCCTGACCCAGGGGGAAAGAATTTGACCTTTGGATGACAATGCAGAGTGCCAGGGCTTCAGCTACAGCACACATTAAATGCACAAACCACCATTATAACTGCTATACCAGCGATTTGTTTTCAAGCAATTCTTTCTACTTGCTCCAGCTTTCGTAAAATACAATTCAGCTGATGACCTAAATCAGGCAGGAGGCCAGATTCCTCCCCACATCTCACAGCGGGGTTCCAGGTGCTGATCCCTGGCCAGAAGCACAGCTTGAAGGGGAGCCCACCCTGTTATGGGGCAGAAGCTGGCCCAGGGCAGGCAACAGCCCTGATGGCAATGGAGATGGGGACAGATGGACGAAAGGTGGGGAAGGAAAGCAGTGTGGAGCTGTGGCGTCGTACCCACAGCCAGCACTAACACACAGGTTGAGGAGGAAGGAGGCTGTACAAGCCAGACACGGGAAAAGTACGAGTAATGCCTCTAAAGTGTATCCCTAACCGAAAAATCAATGACTACCACGTGGCTTGGGCTGCGTGCTGCCCAAGTCAAACTACAGCAGTTACCAGTTTGAATAGCCCAAACTGTGTTTTCTGTAGGTGCTGGTGGTTCTCCCATGGCACTGGATGACCAGCTTAGAAAGCCAACCATGTCCTGGGCTGCATCAAACCCAGTGTGGGCAGCAGGGGGAGGGAGGGGATTCTGCCCCTCTGCCCCACTCTGCTGAGACCCCCCTGCAGTTCTGTGTCCAGCTCTGAGGCCCCCAGTACAGGAACGACATGGAGCTGCTGGAGCGAGTCCAGAGGAGGCCAAAAAGTTGATCTGAGGGCTGGAGCCCCTCTGCTATGGAGACAGGCTCAGAGAGCGGGGCATGTTCATCCTGGAGAGCAGAAGGCTCCAGGGAGACCTTCGAGCACCTTCCAGTCCTTAAGGGGGCTCCAGGGAAGCTGGAGAGGGGCTGTTTATCAGGGAGTGTAGTGATAGGGCAAGGGGGAATGGGTTTAAACTAAAAGAGGGGGGATAGAGATGAGATCTGAGGAAGAAATTCTCCCCTGTGAGGGTGCTGAGGCCCTGGCACAAGGTGCCCCGAGAAGCTGTGGCTGCCCCTGGATCCCTGGCAGTGTCCAAGGCCAGGCTGGATGGGGCTTTGGGCACTCTGGTCTAGTGGGGGTGTCTCCGCCCACAGCGAGGGGGGGAGAGGTGATTGGAACTAGGTGATCTTTGAGGTCCCTTCAAACCCAAACCATTCTATGAAAAGCAGGGACCTGCATGAATCTGATGGAGCAATGGAGACCGTGGCACAGTCAGCCTGACCACACAGTTGTGTTTGGAGGAGACCACCATCATTATGGCAGACACAGGGTGGGAGCCCAAAACAGACAATTGTAATTAATTTATATATTGGCTTTTTAGCCTTAAATTGAACTTCAGTAAGTCTACATGGCACATCGGAGGCAGATATCCAAGGGTAGCAGGAAAAGTCATAGCCACCCTGGAGGAAGTAAATCCATTTCAGTCCTCTTCAGAAGGGTCAGTTAGCCCAAGGAGTGCTAACACGGGCTCTGCTGCAATCCCTGCAGCAGCCAGGATGCTCCCTTGGGGCTGGCTTGGGTACCTTTGCCTGGGGCTGTGTCATGATGGACGGGTGTCATTGCATGGGAGCAGCCAACGCCATCGAGAAAGGTTTGAGCCACTGAACAAATCAGAGAGCTTTCAGCGAGGTCATAGTGCTGTATTACTTTCAAACCAATTTCCTATTTAATTATGAAAAATTAAATAGTTTTTGTATTTTACTCAATCTTCATAATGAGTTTTGTTCCCTCTAATTTTGGCAAATTGTGAATATGCTGCTCTGCTATTTAAGTTACATAGTTTCACGTCATTATTTTTGATTAAAACAAATAGGTGGGGTTTTTTTAGGTAGAGTTGGCACAATTGCAAGAAAATTGTATATTTTTGGGGGTCTCATTTAAGTATTTTTAAGCCATATTAGGTTAAAAATTACTGCTCTGATACATCAGAGTTAATACTTAAAATTTCAAAACTCAACCTTTATTGTCCAGATGAAATGAGGACCAGGCAGAGAAGAAAAGCTTATTCTTGGCACACTAAAAAAAGGGCTAAGCAATTCATTGCTTGATCTTCCAATGATCTCCTCTGACCTGGGCAAACCTAGAATGATTTAGAGCTCACATTTTAACATCTTTTCTAAAAAGCTCAGACTTTGGTTTGGCAAAGTTGCACTGCAGTGCTTTCAAAGGCATTAATCACTCATTTTGATGAGAATGGGAAAAGACTTGCATGTCTAAAAATTTGACCACGTGTCCTTCTTTCCATTTGCAATGCAGGAACAAGAGTGTTACCTGTCCTTGCCTGGCATTTTGAAGTGCGACTTTCATGTTTGTGTCTCACTATGTGTTTATACAGGGCCTTGTAAAATGAGGCTCTTATAACTGAAATACTGTACAATTAGTCCATGTTCGGAATTAACAACAATTTTGAATGAAATTTAAAAATTCTAAATGTTAACTGAAACTTACCATACAGCTACAATAATACGTGAAAATTAAGATTATGAAAAATAGCTATGTGTTTGGGGTTTTTTTGGTCAGGTCACAGAATAAAACACTGAAATGGCAATGAGGAGTTTTCATTATTAATGCAATGCTATACCTGGTTTTCAGAAAGCTTATTAATTCTAGTGAGCAGTTTATGCAACTGTAAGCTAACATGCAATGTTTCTTCCTGTGACATTTCAAAAAACCCCAGAAATTGAATCCCAATAACAGCTGTCTCCTCTAAAACAAACAGCTGTTTGGCACAAATTTAGTATACATATCCATATATTATGTATAATAAATACACACATTTGCGCGCAACAGTCTGACTCTTGCAATTAGCCACTCAGGTGGATAATCGTATTGTCCTCATCGGGATTGTAATGGGGCTACCAGATGAATATCCAGCTGCTCCCGTCCCTTTTAAGGGAAGCAACACAAACCTTCAGCCTCAGCTCCCACTTCTGCAGTTGTGGCCAGGTTTCCGGGAGGGCTTTAGCATCCAGTGTGCTAAATACCATCTATCTACCCATTTAACCTGCTGCTCCAAGGGACGCTACACTCTGTCTTGAAAGTGGACTCTAATCCTGGAAAAAACCTTTAAAGCCTCCCAAGATGCTGCCTGAGAAATCTGGCTTTCTCACCGAGGAGCTGAACTATGTTCTAGCTTGTGTTTGGGAGCTGAGAACTTGTGAGTAACTAGTCATCGCTTGAGCTCCATACCTGCACGGATGACAGGGCTGTATTATGTGCCCGACTGCGGTGAAGGGAGGAGGTGACTGTGCCATCTTCTCTCCCAGAAAGCCAAAGGAAAAAAAAGGCAAGGGCTCTGTCTTTTCTTCGCTCGTTCTTGTCCAAATAATGAGCATATCAGCTCTGGTGCTAAGCTACTGCAATTCTAAGAATAGCTTCAAATAAAAGAAAAAGCAAAAGCAGTAAAGTGAAGGAGGGTGAAATTTGAGTTATAAGGACAGTATGTTTATACCTTGCTGCCCTTCCTCTGTAAAGTAGTGTCAGAGATTCTACCTCCTGCTACATTACATAAAAGAGCCTCATTTACTTCTTATTATTTTAAACTGCTAATTAAAGAAGGAAGCTAACCTCGCAAAAAGTTTCCTGATGTTTTTCCCAACTTTACTTTCAAGACAGGAGGTTTATCAGATGGGAAAGAATCCAGCCATTTCGAGACAGATTTTCCTTTTGAAAAGAGATGACCCCAGAAGCAGAACTGTAACAAATGTGCTCCATCCCACCCCTTCAGGAGTGGTGATCTCAGGCGTTATTACCCCAGCTGCCAGTGCAACTGTCTGCTGGAGAGACGGCACAAATCATCCGCGTTGCACACTGACCAACATAAATCACCACCTTCTCCAGATGTGGCCTTTTAACGAGGAATCGGCCCTACCAATGTTTTAAACTGATACACTGGATGGTCAGCTGGATGATAGGTATACAAGTGTGTCGGGTTTTCTGGTGTTTGTTATAATGGAGGTAAACCTGAAAAGGGTTGCAGGGAGACCACTGCGTTCAAAAAAACGTCTTGATGATCACAGCAAAAGCCTCCTCAGATCTTAGTACCACCTTTGCACATGTGATTTAAGGCACCAGCTGGCAATTTTAGGCATTTTGTCTCTTTCTGTTATTTAGAAAGTAATAAAGAAAAGTTGTATATGTCTCTATTTCAGGCCAAGTTTCCCTGTAATTGGTTTCTTGTTACGTTTATGATGGAGTGGTATTTGGTTTTCAGAAAATAATTTTTTAAAAAGGCTTCATTCAGACTTCCTTTTACTTGCAGGACAACGAGTATTAGGCTTGTTTTTCATCATCATCCATGGCTCATGATACCTAGGAAAAGAGCATTTCCTTTCTTTGTATATACAAGGTTCATTAGTTTCCAGTATTTCAAAACCTGCTTCTTCAGTGTATTATTACCAACTGAAAATTAATTGTATGTAATATTAAGAAAATCAGGACAATATTGTTTTGAGGCCATGTCATATCATTTATGCAAAGCAGTTTCAGAAGGAACAGAAGTAATAAATAGCCAGCTCTTCTAAGAACTTTTTTCACCAAAAAAAAATCATACTAAAAGATGTGGGGTTTCCCCCTGGAATTAAGCTAATTTCATAAGCAAAGAAGTAATGGTTTTCTTACATGCAAGTATAATGAATTTGAGTGATATCCCTGTAATTGATTGCTTGTTCTGCATTCCTGGTAGGTGTAGCAGCAGACTGGCAAGGTGACATAACAACTATTTGCAAGTCTACATGCTGTCTGATGTTACTAAGGTAACTAAATTGCACAGCAATCTGCCTGAAGACCCTAAGAAGATAAAGTGGCCAGTGCTGCTGCACTTTGAAAATGTCAGGTACTGACCCTTTTCCATATTACTTGGGATCTAACGAGAAGCAGAAATCATTTGGTCACAATATTATAGATAGCTTGCAGAAAAACTATAATATTCTATATTTCTTCCCATCCTCCCAGCCCTGCTTTTTATTGAATGTTCCTGACCGTCTGAAATGTGACACAAGCAAAATTCAGTCTTTGCTTGTACTTTTTCGTCTGAAGCTGCTCAGAGGAACAAGGCAGAGGAAGGTGTCTCGAAATCACTTTGGCAGCCTCCCAGTCCTAGGCCAGCCTAGAGGCAAAACAACTCCCTGTAATGTAGGATTTGTGCTCCGTGGAGTGAAAAAGAATCTGCCCTGGCAGCTCCTCATCCTGACCTGGGCACTGGAAGGAGAAAGAAGCATCCCAGTGCGAGTGGTAATGTCTACAGCTGGCACAGCCGTAGCTGGAAGAAGGCTTTGACCAAGCCTCATGCAACTGAAAAATATGTCAGGCAAAGTAAACCGAAGCCTTTCTCTTTCAAATGGGTTTTATGCTGTGTGCCACGCTGCTCCGTGCAGTGAACAGCAGTCCTTGAAGACTATCTACTACTGAGTTGGAGATCAAGGCAGACTATAGTCCAGACTATAGTCCAGAATTTGGCATCAAGGGAATTTTGCCTATATATGCAATGTCTCCTGCCTTCCTTTGCGAGAGCCACCTCTCTTTTCCATGTCTTGGCTGTTTTGAGAGCACTGCAGCAGTTCTCAGCCATAAAGACGAATTCAACATCTGATAATTTCTGCAGACAGGGAGCCAGTTCACAAGCTCCAGCCAAGTCAATTTGAGCAGCGTGCTATAGGAACGACTGGAGTGGCTGCTTGGCCAGCTAACCATCTACAGCTCCGGTGACACCAAGTGTGCTTCTGCCGTGCCCTGGCACTTGTGGTGCACCCTCTTTTCTGCTCTCAGTCAGTAGCTATTACACCACTGATCTGCTATCTAGGATCCCTGTATGAAGGGTTTAGTCAAAAATCAGTCGAATTAGTAGAAAGTGTTCAAAAAACCATAGCAAACCTGGCTGGGGTAGACTAAAACATGCTGAAGAGCCCTGGCAGACGGTGCTTCGCTGTTCAACTGGGGAGGGAGGTCGTGACGGCAGCTCAGAGCAGCTGCAGCAGTGTTGCCGTGGCACAAAGAAGTTAGGAGAGGAAGATCTCAGCGAGGACAAAATATCAGACCGTTTCAAAGCATCCCTTATAGTAAGCCCCATGCTGCTCCAGAGATTTTCTCTCGGGGTGCCCGTGGTGTTTACGCAGGGGTTGGTGTCGCTTCGCCTGTCCTGGAGCTCCGCCATCATTAACGGCGGCTGCTTACAGGGTTCAGAAACCCAGCAGGAGTCTGAAAAGACACGAGAGACACCCTCATAATTTATCATGTAATAGCGAAGATGAAAATCTGAACAGCAGCCATTTGAATAATGACCAAGGTCATTACATTTTGAAAAAGTCACAGTGTTAATGCAGTGTACTCTGGGCAGATTGCGCATCCCAAGTGTTCGGCTTTATGGCATCTTTCAGTGCAACAACTGTTCGTACCCACAGAAAATCCTCTGCTGGCACATTTTATGGGTAATGGTATAAAACGGTCCAGTGACGTTATTTACACAGGCCGATACCCAGTAACAAACTCCGAAAGGGAATGACAAAACCAGCAAGCAGACGCATGCGTTTGCTTATTTTTCTCTGGGAAAAACCCCTTCATTCCCAACACCCGTCCTGCCCTCTGGGTTTTCGTTTGCCATCTTTTACAGGTGTATGAAACCCAGCGCGTGTACAAGGGGCAATATTTGCCTGTGCCACCACTGCAATTGCTTAAACTTGGGTTCTAAGTTACTCAAATGGAACACTGTCAGGAAAAAAAAATAATATGGAGGTGTTATTCGGTTTGTGGAGGGTTTTGTACCGGAGGGGTAATGCAGGGAGTGAGGAGAGGGGAGCTGGGGGTGGCAAGGCCCAGGTGTGGGTACCTGGCAGCGGGGGCTAGCAAAGAAAGGGCTGACTTAATGGTGTGACTTAACAGGTCTTAATGGTAGAAGGAGAAAGAAGAAAGGCTCGTGCGGCGATGAGAAGCAGCGCGGAAAGCCCCACGACACCGCGGCCGGCCCGGCCCTTAATAGCGCTAATTAAGGCTGCCGCGCCCCTCAGGCAGCCCCCGCCCCGGGCGGGAGGTCGGAGGGCGGAACGCTGCCCCCTGAGGGAGAGGAGCACCTCGGTGGGGGAGGCAGCGCTGTCTGAGGGGAGACGCTGCGCGGAGCCGTGCCCAGGAGCCCAGGTAGGCTTGCGGCGGGCCGCCCTTGTCCGTTGCCGGGCCCGGAGCCGGTCAGTCAGCCCGTGTTTTGGGGTTTGCTGAGGAATCAGCAAGGTTTGAACGGTAATAGGGTTAGGTACAACAACATACCCCCACCTGGAGTACTGCGTCCGGTTCTGGGGTCCCCAGTACAAGAAGGACATGGAGCTGCTGGAGCAAGTCCAGAGGAGGCCAAAAAGTTGATCCAGGGGCTGGAGCCCCTCTGCTCTGGAGACTGGACGAGAGAGTTGGGGCTGTTCAGCCTGGAGAAGACTCTGGGGAGACCTTGGAGCCCCTTCCAGTGCCTGAAGGGCTCCAGGAAAGGTGGAGAGGGGCTGTTTATCAGGGAGTGTAGTGATAGGGCAAGGGGGAATGGGTTTAAACTAAAAGAGGGGAGATAGAGATGAGATCTGAGGAAGAAATTCTCCCCTGTGAGGGTGCTGCGGCCGTGGCACAGGGTGCCCCGATAAGCTGTGGCTGCCCCTGGATCCCTGGCAGTGCCCAAGGCCAGGCTGGATGGGGCTTTGGGCACCCTGGGCTGGTGGGGGGTGCCCCTGCCCATGGCAGGGGGTGGGACTGGATGGGCTGTGAGGTCCTTTCCAAACCATTCTGTGATTCTGTGGAAAAAGTGGATAAATCCTGAATGCCAAGTGTGAGGCTGCTCCATGGGCGCAGCGCGCTTGCCATTTCAGCTCCGGTGTCACGTCTTAATATTGGAAAATAAAAAGAACAGCACGCTTATCTGAAAAGGACAAACGAAGGGAAAACGTCTCTTAGGACGCCCGAGTAGGAAGATGTTAGGAGGCATTATCTGGTGTGTCTGAACTCCCTCCGACGCGTAGGCGTGCGTGTTGGTGTAGCGGTGCAAAACAAGTCAATAAAAACCACGCGAACAGGAGGAACTTGCTCCAGCATGCTGTTACTAAGCAGGGTAATTTGCATAGTGCCTCTTTTAGAAACCCTAAAGTACCGTGAAAGCCTAAATAAGTCACAACTACTGTATGAAAACAAGTTAGGATCATTATTCACATGGATTACTCCTAAAGGATACGCTCATTTAAATTAGCTCTTGCTTACTAAATTGGCTAGGAAGAACAACCTCGTGTTAATATTTAGCTGCCCAAGAGAGGTAATCAACGGGAGGATAAAGTTATCATTAGCATTCTGCTTAATAATTATTTTAAGCTACATAATGCAGGAGCGTATGGAGGTGTCGATGCTCCTTCCATGGCACAGCTCCTCTTCCTGGGCTCGGGGCTGTCCGGGCTTAGGCCGGGCCTTTCCTCAGCAACTCACTAAAACTGGTAGCTGACCATCTTCTTGGCGTGTTCGGTGGGGTTTTTTGTTTGTTTCCTCCCCTTTGGGTTTCTGGAGGAATCTGTCCGACCGAGTGCTCCGTCCGTCTGGTGGAGCAGCAGCCGTGCTGGAGAGGACAGCTTCTGTAGTCTTGGGGAAAACTCCTTTCTCCCCTTTGCTCCTGCCCTTCTTTGAACAACGATTTTCAGCTCGTCTCTTTCTTAATTGATTCTTTTCTATTTGAATCTCTGAAAAAGCAAATTTCCAGTGTCCTCGGGTTTCACCACCGCCCACCCCAGCCGAACTTGCTGAGACTCTGAGCAGATCATCTTCTGCTTAAGCTTTGTTTTTGGTGTGGTTTTTTTTTTTTTTTCGGAGGGGGGAGGTGTATATTTTTTTTAGCAACCGCCTTCCCTAGGAATGTCCATCTTTATAAAGGTGTTGGCATCTTTACTATTGAAAACGGGTAAATGCCAAGCTTAACAGCTCATTGATCGGTAGTTAGGTGCTAAATACACCTAACCTGTTACTTCAGCTTTACCACAGTGTGGAGCAGAAAAGCAGGGAAGAAGTCCTCTGCACTTGCAGTGGGTTTAGCAGTCTAATACAGTCATGCACAGTATTTATGATGTCCCTCAAATCCTCTCAAGTTCCATACAGATGGCTTTTGCAATGCTGATTTGAACCATAGTAAAGCTTGGGGAGCAGAATGAAAGGGCACCTTAAAAATAAAAGGAGGTATTTTAGAGACTAAGGGGGTTGGAGGTTAGCTTTAATCTTAACCACTGCTGTGGTTTTATTAAGAGACTTTGTCATAGTTGGTTTTTTCTTTCTTTTTTTTTCTCCTTTCCCTCCTGTATGGAGGCAGACTAATGAGTAAGCTGACTATTCCACTGACAACTGGCTGCTCGGTCTATAAATCTGCTTGGCTTCTCCGGGTCCTTTCTTGGGCTTAGAAATTTTTGCGTGCTCTTCCGCATAAAGCAGCCTATGAACTACTGCTTGAGTGCAGGCTTGGAAGAGAAGCTTGGAGGCAATCTTTTTGATTTATAGGTAGCCGTGCATATGCAAGTCAAAGTATTTCTCCCTATTGCTTCCCAACTGAAAGGAGCTGCTTTGTCCTTTCTGGTGTCTGAGCCACAACTATCCATTTATTCATCAAACCTGAGTAAGCAGCTCAGTAGATCTGCGTGACAAGCAGCTGGTTGGTTTTTATAGTAAAGGTTTAGTGCATCTTGAAGAGTCACTGTCTCCTAAAATCACTTGGAGCTGTTTAACTGACAGGGGTTTGCAGGAGGGCTGTTGTGTGGAGGCGAAGATAAAGCATATCCTTCTGGTCTGATCTACTGACAGGCTGAATTAGCTACCCCATTTCAACGATGCTGAATCATCGTAATCATGATGTGCTTATAAGTCATAGGTGCCTTTAGGATGCTGAGATTTTTCTTATCTGTTGCTACTTCAACTGTAGTTCTATACTCCTCTCCCTCTTCTGTATCCTTTTAAAAGTGGGGAGGAAATGACAAAGTGCTCTTCAGAAAGTCATGGAGTGCTTTACAGTGAAACACAGTTGAAATGTTCAATAGTGAACAGGTGAAAGAACAGGAAATATTTTTGTTTCTTTTGAAGGGAAGAACAGTTTGGTATTTCCATATGTCAACTGTGGAACTTGCTTCCTACTGGGAAATAGAATTACGAAATGCTTTGAGCTCCCATTGTCTCAAGGTTATGTTTAGGATATATTAAAGAGCCATCAGTGTCTCATAAGAAATGATAAACTCTACAAACTGGATCAGTGGTCACTGAAATGCACTGGCTTATAAATGTAAAATAATTCACATGCGAGTATAACTTACTTCAAAATACTTTTTAAAAATATTCAGCTGGAAATTGAAACTCACTTTTTCCTCAGTACTGTGAGAGACCAAAATGTTGCATGCAGTTGTGGACAGCTAGAGTTGGATTGCTGCACGCTAGCACAGTGCAGCGGAGGTTTGAGCTTGAGTACAGTTGTGATCCTTTTCAGAGGGAGCAAAGGTGACCTGCTGTACCCCAGATGTGCTCAAGATGCAATGAATAATAATAAAAAGAAGCCAAAACTTCCCAAAAAACCCAACCATTAATCCTATCTTAGTTTAAAAACTTTGCATTTTGCTATGCATTGTTTGTCAGACTTGCTCATGCATTGAACAGAGAGCGTGCTTATGTAGTTAGGTATGATGAAGTTTTACCATACAAAGTTATAAGTGCTAACAATGTAATCAGAATCTTATCAAACATAACTCTTAGCAGGAGAACTGTCTTTATCTCAAAAAATAAAGTCCTAGGAAATTCTGTGTATGTGTTTTACTGATGGGTTACTGATTTGAATAGCAAAGGCCTCTTGACCATGGCTGTTCTTATTTGCCCCTAACAGCCCTGTGATGCTTGCTCAGGCAAATACCCCTCTGTTCACACAAGTTCACCTTCCTGTCTGTAAAACACTGATTTTCAGCAGGGCAATACCCTGCAAACTCCTTCCTACCATCACATGCTGTTGCAGCACCAGTAACAAGCTTGTGATCTAGAGTTAGGAATTAGTGTTTCAGCTTGTGACCAGCCATCAAGTGTGCAAGTAGTCATTTGGCATATTTACACAAATAGGCAATTTACGTCCTGCAGCTTACTTAAGTGGGAGCATCTTTGTCCAAGAGCAGCAGCGTTTAGGGAATACACTTTTTCAGCCAGTCCATTATTCCATTGCTGCTTTTTGACAGAGTTGAAATGTGTGGGTTTTTTTTCCCCCTCTGCTATTCGGAGCCTATTATGAAAAATGGTTTTAAATCAATATTGAGGAGAAAGAAATGGGCTTTGTACAGACACTTAACTTCTAGATGCCAAGGAGATGGTTTGAAAGCACAGAAAGAACAAAAAGATAGGACTGCTGGAGTTCCTCCTCCAGACTTCTGTGCTGCCTGTCATGTTGTTATTTCAGGGGAAAATCACCCCAGAAATGCTTCTGAAAGTTGTCCTGCAGGTCTTTTTCTGATTAGCCACTGCTTCACAAAGTGGAGCAGGAAAACGGGAAAGACGACTTCTGCACTTGCAGTGGGTTCAGTAGGCGAATGCTGCCAGGCAGGGTATTCCTGAGGCCTGGAGAGATCTCCCAAGTCCAGCACGGTTGCATCCTGCAATACTGACTTGAAATAGAGTCAAGTTTGGGAACTAGGAAGAAATAACACTTGAAAAATAAAGACTGTCTGGCTTAGCATGCTTTTTTTCTGTCTTTCAAAAATAACTTTAAATGCAGTTTACTTTTTTCCCCTCATTGCTCCAGTGTCTAGGTTTTGACTGGTTTCACTCCTTGAATTAAAATGAAACCATTGAGTGGTCAGAGGACAGCTGTGTGTGTTTCATAGCTTTTATATACATATATTTTTGTAGGTTCTTTGTAGCAGCATAACACTGTGCAGAAGTGAGAGATGAAGGCTGAGAGATAGACAGCTGTCTTAAGTGTACCTTTTTCTTCCCTGGGAACATGTGGAAGTTTGTTAGAAATCATCCCAGTTTTTCTACAGATAGTTTGTTATTATGTCCATGCAGTGTTTATCCTTTGAGGAAAAAAAAAAATGAAATGGAATTTTTGGTTTTTGATATTAATGAATGTTTGGACAGGTAGATGACTTTCCTGAGGAATGTGTGTGTTTCAGTTTTGTTTGTTTGTTTTTTTTCTCACTGTAAATTGTCATCTTTATTAAAAGGGGAAGGGAAAAGTTTTAATCTGTTTTTTTAAACACTAGATAATAACAACAGTGAAAATAGATGCTAGATTAACAGGAAGATACAGTAATAAAGGTTTACCAGCCTTTATTCCTGTTGTTCTGAATTTCTTCAGATTCAATGAGCTGATATCATGCTGTGCCTCAGAGCAGAAAAATACTGCCATAGTAGATTGCCTAAGCTCACTTTCAATATAAAGAAATATTGGAAATGTCCCCTTATATTTTTTTTCAGATTCTTGATATCCAGTGGTCAGGTTGCTATATTTGTGGGCTATTAAAGTTCAATCAGAGCCGTAGAGTACGGTTTGTTTCAATCCAAGGCAGCCAGGGTGGGATGCTGTATGAACACAGATGATGCGGGTACCACAGCTGCATCCTTGGCTGCTCTCTGGTAGTTCCTCCTACAACTTGGGGGCATTTTTGCCAAGTGCATAGTGCCAAGCAAATCCTTGTGCTTCAAGAGGCCTGGCGAAGCTAAAAGCTAGTTTGGGGATTCATGGCAGAGGTCCTGCCTGTCTTTGTGATCCAGCTGTTCTTGTGCTGGGCTACACTCACGTGTGTCCCAGAGTAATGCACGTAAACACACGCTGTAAATTGGCAACAGGAATGCATAGGCATTTATGTTGGTGAAATTATCCTTACAGGGTCTCTGTTGTGTTAAATATTCAAAGATTGGCTATCTGAGAGTGGTTCATCCTCGTTAAATATCGCAAGTCTTTAGATGCTCATGAACTGGTGAAATATTCAGACTGAAGGTGGACCACACTCACTCAGGAACAACCAAATTAAAAGAGTTCCTATAAGTTGTGGTTGGCTAAGAAAGAAAATTGAAATACGTGTCAGAATTGGCAGAAAGCAGATCTTTGCCTGTGCTAGGCAGTTCCCACTCTGCCCAGTAACATAGAAAAGGGGGAAGAAGCGGACATACAGAAGGCACTTCATGCAGTGTTTTGCCTTTGGTGTTTGTTTTGTTCTGAACTACTGATAAAAATTTTTCGAAGGGGAAAAATATGGCAAAGTTAGAACTCCCTCTAGAGTCTGTATATGTTTTATCCAACTCTGCTCAGTAGTTTTCACCTCCACGTAACTGCATTTCAGCGACAGCAGGCTTGAGTTACTTCAGCAGTCTGGAAGCTCACCCTGGTAGTGTGCAATAAACCACAACCTGCAGCTGAATTTTACCATTAGGCAAATAAGATGCTTCTGTTTTCCCTGAAAATAGTTAAACATAGAAGTTTAAATTGTTGGAAGCATATTATGTGTGGCTTTCTGAAATTGTTTGAAGGTGTTTAGTATCCCATATAGTGAAGAGGGGAATATGTTGCTATGTTTTTTCCATATAAACTGTAATTTTTTTTTTTTCTTGATTTCCTGGGTGAAAATGTGTAATGTTTGACAAGTGTGACTGAAAGCAGCAGGGATGCTGTTTTCCAAGTGGTGATGGACTGTTTTCTATGTGGTATACTGGCAGTTATTTAAAAGGCTTTGAATCAGTTTAAGTTGGAAAAAAAGTAGTGCTGTTAACCTCTAAATCTTCAGTTCTGAAATGATGCTTGTTTTTTTTTAACTTTAGTATCTACTTTATACTGCTTCATAATGTCTGTATTAAAAGGGCAAGCTTCTTTATGGCAGCCTGTATTGACTTGGGAGAAAAAGGTCATGAAGTTAAAACAGCATCGTTGTGGGAAAAATGGCATATTATTGGTGGGAAGCCATGAATAGATTTCTCAAAATCCAGTCTTGCCCTTGTGACCTTAGTTTACAAAAGAAAAGTTCATTGCTCTCTGGAAAAGTACCAGGTAGACAAAAGCAAATCACCATGCCTGAGGTTTGTCGGCTTATTGAGGCATAGGTTAGATCTGCATCCAGCAGAAATTGAAACCCTGGAAAGAATTCGAGACTAAAACTCTACAGTTCACTTTGTTCCATCGTACTCGTCTTTATTCACAGAACTACTGTTCTTTTTTCTATGATTTTTTTTTTCTTAAAATACGATTGGGCAGTTGCACGTAATCTATCTTCCTGTCTTTGGCACCTTTATGACCAAGTAGGTAGCTCAAGATGCACAGAAATGTCTGGTTACATAAATCAGGATGCTGTATCTGAGACAGTGATGGCGAGAAACTTAGTCACAACTGGGTTCTTAAAAGTCTAAAATCACAGTAAAGAAGTTAAATATGTTAAATTACTTACTATCTGTGAAGAGTAGCCATAAGTTGTAGTTAACTACATTGAACTTTTGTAGGTTAGAAGAAACTTAGTCCAAATGTTAAAGCTGTTCAGCTTTAAAGAATCAGAATGTCAGAAATGGACAGCATCTGTTTGCCCTGTAAGACATGTGTGGACTCAAAGAATAGTATTTAAAAACTTAAATGTATCCTTACTGCTGCAGCTGTTTCTGACAATTAGTATACACCTTTAGTTCCTTTCATATGTGTGCCCGGAATACTTCTTAACCTGTCATTGGGTGATCTACTGAGGCCAGCGTTGAAGTTGTATGGGATGACTTCGTGTCCTGGTTTTGCTGGGATAGCATCAGAGGTAGCTTGGAATATTCACATGTACATTTTACCCAGTTTCTTCTCCCTTTTTTTTTTTTCTTCTCCTGCTACTTTCTAAGTTATTCTACAGTTCAAAAGGACTTTATTGTTGCTGTGAAATTGCTTCTGTCTCTTACTTCAATAAAGAATTGTTTTTTCCATCTCTGCAATATATTCTAATAGCCTGGAGAAATGTGGCACATAGGTGAGTTGATGATCACCTGGGCAATGAGGTATTTTTGGGGGATGCTTGTGTGGTGCCTGTGAGGTTTTTTTCATCCCCTGATAGTCTCTGTTGGTACTGTATTATGTACTGAGGTCTGGAATGAAAACAAAGCAAGATATGGGAAATCTGTAGTCTCAGGTATAACTTACTCCAAGCAAACTTGAACTGTGAGAAGTATTTTTTTGTATTTATCAGAGGACAGATCCTCCCAGTACAGACTGGGGAATACAGACACTAAAAATATTTCCTTTTGTTAACGCATAATACTTGTAGATAAAAATACTCCTCCTTTAGTGGTTTCATCTCAGTAGCGTGCAAAGCTGTTATGTCCTTTTCCTCTTGTGGCACAATTTTCTTTGTATAGTATTTACTAGAGTGTGTACCTCAAATGCATTCCAAAGTGGATGTGATTAGAATTAAATAACTAGTAGAAGTAGAGAGGAAAGTTGGGGGTTGTTAAGAAGGGAGAAAAGATTTTGGGAGAGATGGAGGGGAGAGATGCTGCAGCTGTATTAAATCAGCGTGAGCTGAGGAGAGGCGGCTGTCAAGCTAAGCCTGCAACGAGGGTATAAAGGAGTAGAGAGATTTGTAGTAGGCAAGTAGAGAGAGTAAGGAGAGAACTGAATTATGGGTATTTATCGTGCTGTTCTGCTGCCAAAATTTATATGTATACATAAAATACAATCTATGGAGCAGATGTACAATTTTTTTAAATAAAACCTTTCTGCCCTCATTTTACATATATGCAACTTTGCTAAAATTGGTCTGGTCAATGAGTGAGGAAAATGAAATCTGAAATATCTTCTGAATTAAGAGAAGTGATGCAGGAGTGTATATGATTTTTGTTGTGATTTATTCTTTCTGAATAACATGTTTCTATGTAGAAACAACTTCTGCTTGCCTTATTTTCTTGGCACTTCTTAAGATGAATTGCAGAATATTGATGTTTGACATGAATAGCTCTGTAATGGCCACTAGAGTCAGAAAATAATAATCTTCACTGCAATCACCTTGTAAAGCTTTCTCTTTGGTCAGATTTTATATCGGTCCTTACCGGTACACCCGCCGAAGAACAGCAAGGGTTTTGTAATCAAGTCTCACTCTGACTCATTGTTTGTATTCCTGGTTGTTTTCTCTCAGCTAGTTGATGTGCTCTGCTGTGCATATTTTCATGTCTTCCAGCTGAATCATAGTTAAATTAAAATGATTATGTGTTTGTTTTTTAAAGTTTTTCTTTTTCTGGGTGGGGTTTTTTTTTGTGTCTTGAAATCTTAGCTCTTCTGCAGTATTTAAAAGCAGAGCTATGAAGACTGAGTCGCATAAGTCTACTCAGTATTTGCAGTGAGAGCTTGCCATAATTACGTGTTCTGTATGTTTTGAGTTTCCCTAGCATTGTGTTACTCTTTTCCTTGTATTTTACCATTAAAAGTGTACACGAGTTATGCATGCTTTCTCAGTAACCTTTTTTCTGTGTCTGCTCATAATTTCAGGCTTTCCTTAGAAATAGGTTTAGAAACGCCATGTATTGTCTTTTGTTTTCTGGATTTAATGAAAACTTTCTTTTTTTGAGAATAACACAACAAATGTAGATATTTAGTATCTGGATTAGAAGCACAACCCCATAGGTATATTCCCTAATACCTCAGTGTTGGTAAATAACTCAAAGATGGATGTTTATGAACTTCTGCTAAAGTTAACGCCTTGTAAGCATTTTGATCAAAGTACGCTCTGAAGAGTGCTTTGAAAGTCATGTTATGAAGACCTGTGTGATCATGATATTTTATCATCGTGCTTTACAGATGACAAATCACTTTGGCTGCTGAGTACCAAAAGAAACCAGATAGTTGTTTGACTGTTACGAGATTTCTAAATGCTAGAGGTTTACTTTTAATCACCCATCTGGGAAAAAGCTGCAAAATTCTCCCGTGTTCATCTGAAGCCATACACAAACGCTTTCTGCTGATATAATAAATGTGTCTTCATAAAAATCTTTACACAGAAAGAGTCTGCAGATATTCCCACTGGTGGGCCCCCAGTCCAAGCCTGCATCTGGTCAGAACTGACCCTTGCCATTTTATCAAGAAACTCATTCAGAGCTGCCTCAAACTTTACCTTCTGGCTTCTCACCTGGCATTTGTTGGTGTTACAAGGGCACAGCAAAAATTATTCGGTTAATGTTTGTTTGGCTGTCTCTTCCATCTGTTTTCACATAATATGCAGATAGGAGGAGGAGGGATTTATCGTAAATTATTATCAGTTTGCTCAGCTGCAGCCGTGAGGATTGTCTCACGTTGCCGAGTGGGTTATGATGGATTTCTTCCTGCTTGTTTGGTTAAGGTCCTTAAAATCCTAAAAATCTTGGAGGAAGTGATTTCAGACAATAATTAAAATATATTTGAATACTAGTGCTTTTTTACTATTTACAGAAATAAACCCTTAAGATCTGTGTTCCCTGTAGCAATTAAGAGTGTGTCTGTTTATACTGATTAAGAGATGGGAAGGATATTTTGGGTGCTAGGAATGTACAGCAACTGTGCAGGGAGATGAAACCGGAGGAAGACATCCTTAAAATTACTATGGTCTGATCTTAAAAATGCAGCTGGCTGCTGAGGTGGCTTATTATGTCAAATGCTGGTAGTGTCTAGTTGTGTCTGTAGGTTCCTAGTAGTCTGTGAATCTTGAGCTGAGAATCTGACTTTTGAATGAGTCACTTTCAAGGGAGAAAGTAACATCAAGGCAAAACAATAAAAGCAGGTCTTTCCCCATTTCTGTTGACAATGAAGGTTAGAATAATTGTTTTTCCCGCTGTGACTATTAAACAATGTTAACTTCAGAAACTGGTAGATCCCATCTGAAGAGAAATAAAGGTGTCATTTTCTTTTGCAATGCCTGTGACTATACAGTTGCTTTCTCCCCCAATTCTATGCAATTCCAAATTACAAAATGGAACAAGCAAACTCTTTTAAATCTGAATAATTAATCAAGAAAAGATTAATGCACTAATGGGAATATAAAATGCAGAAGATGTTTTTCTGCCAAGGTGGCTCAGTGGGGGAGGATACAGCTTTAAAAAATCAAAAGCATGGCATTTCATTTCTTGCTTGTTTTGATCTTGCCTTAATTTTGAAAAGCTCAATTAGTGGGGTTTTTAATATTTCCTTTCTATTGAGAGTCAGTCTAATTATTTTTTCCTTGCTTTCCAAACCTTCCAATGTGTTATTCTTTTGGTGGTGTGGTTTCTGCATCTAGGAGCTGACAGGAAGGTGTCTATACAGTTTTCTTTCTTGCGATAGTTCTTTAGGAGAAACAGGTTAAGGGAGGTATTTTTGTGTAGTCTCAGCCCATCTCCTTGTGCCGCAGGCAGGTGGTGTCAAACATGCTAAAGATCTATCAGCAGTGCTCTGCAGCTGTTAGCAGGAGAGATTTATGTTGACTTTTCCAGTCTGTGGATGAGGTTCTTCTATACAAATATGCGTTTACAATGCTTCTTGCTTCAGCCCTCAGCGGAGTTTTGAGTCTGGCGCAGGCATGTTCCGTTGATTGAGCTGGAAGGGGAACTTTCCTTCTTACCCATTTTACGAGAGTGGGATACGCTGGAGGCTCCGTGCCATCCAGGTAGCTCATACACAGGGGTTTTCTCGGGCACTTGTAGCCTGTGTTGGCTAACTGGGAGGAGGACCCAAACCATGAAGTTTTCTTTGTGTCATAGACAAGAAGTTGCATTCTGGTTTACGTTACCTGACACTTTGGTTTTATTGGAGAAAAACCGAATCACCGCTTTTCTTCTCCCCCCCTCCCCACCCTGGGCCCAAACCTTTCTGAATGTTGGAGGAAACTTTTGTCTGCAGCTGTTACTCTCCAAGGATCTGTGGCATCTGAAGGTGAAGAGGCATCCTGGGATTCTCTCATCAGCTCAGAAAACAACTAACAACTGGATGTTTACAGAAACTCTCTCCCCCTCATCCCTCCCCTTCATGTCAGAAGCTTTTAAGTGAATTTGGAGGGAGCTTCTAATTAACTTAGTCAACATTAACTCCTCTCTCTTTCCCTTGTTCTTGCTTATTGAACTGGGATAAGATTGGTTGTTACCTTTCAAAATCTAAATTAGTTCTAGTATACTTCTGTGTAACTTTTTTTACAGCACGTTGTAGAGTTTTTCTTTAGCTTTGGTTGAGAGCTGGAGGAAGAGGAGGATAAACTACATGTCAGAACTCCCTGATGGAAAGCAGTTCGGTGAGTTATGGAAGTTTAACTTCTGTTGCAGGATTGTCAGCTGATGCAGGATTAGTAATACAAAAGGAGATTTATTAACATTGTCACTAGTTAAATATTCTAGAGCTTTATTTGCAATTAGGAAGATGGGATGTGTTAGCTGCCATGTAGGTTTATTAAACCAGAAATTCAGAGTGATTTCAGCCACTTTATTTCACAGTGAGTGACTCAAGAGTGGTAATAGTTGCCTTCACGCTTGTTAGGCTGGTTCAGTCATGTAACCAAGAATTTTCATTTGTTCACAATCAGTAGGTAAGTGATAATTTTCTGACCTTTTAAAGATAAACGTAAGAGAAATGAACATAATATTAGTTTCTGTATTATGTTACTTTCATGAATACTGAATGTGAAAACCATAGTTTATTGGATATATTGAGACCAAAGGCTTTGCAGTGAATTAAAGTAGAAAGAAGAGTTACTTCCAAGAAAATGTGAGCATCATAAATCCAGTTGTTCTTTTTTTGTGCTTAAATCAGGTCAGGTTCACCCAGATTGGTTCAGGCAGGTGTAATTGTTCTTTCTGAGCTTCCTGGGGCTTGCCTGGTTATGGAAAAAGGAGCTAACAGTAAGTCAGGGCTGGCTCTGAACTTTTCAGCTATTGTTTCAGATGTAATTCTTTTCTTCACTTAAAATATATACTTCTACTGTACTATCACCACAGCTGTTGAAAGGAGTATCAAATATTGAGACTTTGGGATTACTGCCTTTCATATTCTCTTCTAGAAGACAATAAAATCCTGAAGAATTTAGAACAATTCATTTCTACGTGCAGTGTCTCTGAGAACTGCAAGCTTGTGGTGGTTTGCTAACGGTTGATTATACTGTGACTCCTTGGGGGTGAGCAAAAATTACTGTTAATAATTGTTCCTCAAATAGCTGTCACAGTAATGTCTTGATATTTACCACTAAATAAACGTGTAGAGGAGCAGCTGACTTGTGATACGAGGGAGTAGTTAACGGCATTTGAAGGTACAGTTCGTTAAGCTGCATTTTCCTGTGGTGAATGCCGAGTGAATGACCCTTGTGAATGTGTGGGGCTGAGGCGCACTCCCAAACTTCCAAAGTTTTCCATGTTTTTAGACAATTTTTTCCTCAAGAGTTATGAAACTAACTTTGAGGCTACTGAACTATTTTGCACTTCTGTACATTTTTTGCCAGCTGTCACTATTTTGCAGTTGGGTAGAGTATTTAGGTATCATGTGGATACTGTCAGTAGAATTTTGATGTTAGCAGATTTTTTGAATTTTTTTTTTCTGGGTGCAGACATGGGCTGTGCTCTGTGTATTGTGGTGCGGGAAGCCAGTCAAGCTCCTAAAGAGCAAGAACTGTGTTCTGGTGGCCTTCTAGAAATGTGCTTTGTGTGCTACTGCTGTAAATAGTGAAACTTTAGCTACTGGGAGTAAAGGTGGCCCTGGGAAAAATGTGGGGGAAAAAATAAATCTTCATTTCACTGGCTTTTGAGCTTTTAAATTTATATATATATATATATGCGCACACACGCACAATATCTATATTATAAAGAAGTGATAGGTAACACTGCAAAACCAAAACAACTTTTCCCTGCCTTTCACCAGCCTCCAGGCAGTTTGTTATAGTGGTGATTCCGTAGCAAGCAATGCTGTTCAGATGAGTAACAATCTCTGAATATAAATGCAACATAATAATGATAATTCAAAATAATTCCAAAACCAAGCCCACTTAAATTATTTTTAGTCCAGAGTGAGGATTAAAGGGTGTTTTAAATAGATGCCAAACATCCATTACTTTTGCAAATTCGTTATTCTTTGTCAAGATAACAATTAATGTGTATATAATGGGACTGAAACAAGTTCACCACTCCTAAGAACAAAGCTAATTAGAATTGTGCTACAAGTGTGTGAGCTTGTTTGAAATCACCTCAAGCAGCGGGAAAGGACTGAGGATTCCCATGGAACAGATACTACAAAAAAACCTGCTGCCTAAGCAGCCAAGGCTAACTCCTGTTTCCAAGGAAAAGGCAAGAAAAACTAATGGTTTGAAAGGAACCATTTTGGTTTACAGTATTCAGTCTCACTTGTTTATTAAACAAGACATGTTTAAATGGGATATTTAAATCTATAGTCAAGCTTGTGGGTTTCAATTAAAAAAACAAACAAAGGAAAAAAACCCCAAAACAAACCAAAAACTCAAACAAAAAAACCCACCCAAAACTTGCATATGGCTGGCAAAGTATGTGTTGGTTTGTTTTTTTTCTTTCCCCAGACATGATATTGTAAGCTAAAATTAATAATATGCAATTCAACAGATATTAGTAGAGTGAGGCATATATCCTTCCCAAAATGTCTTTGTTACGTCAGCCAGCTTTTCTCGGCTTGCTTTTAATTTCTGCAGGATTGGCACTGACCAGAAACACCCCGTGCGTTTGAATATTTGTGGCTACTTTGCAAATGTTGTTTATCCACTAATAATGGTGGGTGGCTCGGCAGCTCCATAAACTGCTTTGTTAAGGGGTTCTCAGATGAGAGTTTTATTGAGAGAGCTGTTGTTCAACTTCAGTGGGTGTTTCCTTTTTTATATTCAGAATGAATACTTTGGCTGAAGTAAAGTAGGAGAATTCTAATGTGGTACTAATCCATTTAAACTGGTAGACCACATATAGCTTACATACAACTTCTTAAAAAAATAAATCTGCGCTTCAGTCAAGCTTTGCAATTTGCTGACAGATTTTCTTTCTGCATATTGACTTCAATTATTTTTGTGCCAAGTCTTCCCTTAAACTTCACAATAGACATATTTCTTCATCTGGACCTACATCTGTTTCTTATCTCTTATGTCAAGCTCACAGACTGCATCTATTGAAATATAGATTATTTTCTGTACTACAGCATTGAACATGCTTTTAAGATATAAGTGAGTATCTGAATCCCTACAGAATGGAAGACACTGTAAATGAACCGATGAATGTTTGAAGAAAAAATGCAAACAACAAAAAACCCAACACAATATATAAAAACAGTTGTTCTGCCTGCATGTACATCAAACATTACATATTTAATACTAACCCCACACCCCCAACCTGCTGAACACCATATGGGAAATGAAATTAAACACTTCATTTGTAATAAGTATTCTTCAGCAAAACACTATTCTAAAGAAAGTTTATTACAGTAAAGGATTAGATCTTGATCTGTGTAGTTTCCCCACAGTTTTTCCCGTGTTTCCAGCTTTTGTTGCTGAAGTATCAATGCTAAATGCCCTTGATGTAATATAATAAAGAAGCCATCTTCTAAGCATATTTGAGCTGAACAAAGAAATTACTTGCTGTAATTCACTTTATGGAGACCTCTTAGCAGCAGCTTGTGTTACACAAATTGCAGTAGCTGAAGAGTCTGATCTCAAAGTTAAAATGCTTAAATTGATTTTTCAGGTCTCTAATAATTTCTGACTGTTCTCCATCTCGGTGATAAATGAAGCTGACATTAAGAAATCTGTTTTCGTGCTGGAAATGGAAGAGGGGATGTACACACAAAGCAATGGGTGGTCGTTGGTTCCTGTGGAAGAGCATTAACTGGTCTTACATGGCACACTATGGTTAAACTTATTTTATAGTTGTGCTTTTAATGCAGACTGGTGGAGGAGATGCTGCCTGGACTTTACATAAACTCTTAGAGAGCGCCACAGCTGGAAGCCTGCTCCAGCCCTGTAGGGATTTGGAGAGAAGGTCTGAGAGACACGTACTGTGGAATAGGGGCAAGTTGCTTAGTATGAGTTTTGAATATTTTCTGGACCTATTAATACATACTCAACTCTACATAGCTGCCAAGTCATCACCCTTATTTAATGTGTCTCAGTAATAAATTTAGCTATCTTGATTCAGTAAGGCACTTAATCATGCAGTAAATGTGAGTGGAGGAGTTCATTCAACAGATTTGTCCAAAGTTTGGCATATAAATTCTTGGAGCTTTAAGGATAGATCCACAAAAGGCGAAAGGCCTGCTGAACCCTTCAGGAGGGCACATGAATCTCCAGAGATTTCTGGAGTAATTTCTGTCAAATCCAAACTTGTAACTAGTTGCTGCTTGACCCTGAATGATCTATTATTAAACACTCTGGTAAAATTCTTGTGCTTTTAAACCCTGCCTCTTGGCAAGTGCTGCTTCTCAGGGTGCTGCACTCCTCTGTACTCTGTGCTCACTGGGTTGCTCAGGGTCCGTCTGAGAGTCCACAAGCAGAGACGATATTGCTGCCTTCGCCAGGTCCCTCTGCTCTTCCAGGTCTTAGTGCTGAGAGCGTTCACCTGCGCTGGAGTATGGTCCTCAATGTCCCTCAAGTTAATAATCTGATCAGAAGATTCATGGAGAAGCCTTTCCCCTCCTCTCTGAAGGTTTGGAGTGCAATTAAGAATTGGCAGAAGGTGTCTGACTAGGCTGAAAATTGTTTCTGAGCTTCTGTGAGGCATTCCTTTGTGGCTGTGTCTCTCTGCGTGTGTAACCAAGGTCTGGCTCCCTCTGGGCAGGGAGGTGTTCAAAACCCGGGGAGCAGCACTGATCCTGACCTCCCTTTGGTAACTGCGAGTCCAGGGCAGGCTTACTTCCCACCTGGGACTTGCTGGTACTGCTCTAGGATGGAGACCTGGGAAGAGGGAGCTCTTCTGAGAAGCTTTAGTTAAATGAATAGTAAAATAACAATCTTCAGTGTATAGTTTTCTAGACAGTGTTGGCAATATAATTACAAACAGAACTTAGAGCTACTATTGGTCAGTGTCTCAGATTAATCCATCACTTTGTACCCTAAACTCACTGATATTTTACATCCGTATATGATTTGAAGAATCCAGGTCTCATTTTCCACAGGAGTTAATGAAAACTTCATGGAACAAGAAAGATAATGTAATAGAAGAAAAAAAAATTGCTATGAAAAATTTGTCTAAATTAAGGCTGTAATTGATCTCCTCAGATGTCGCGTCTTGAGAAGCTGGCCAAATTTTATTGTGCGTTTCTTGCTAAATGACTGATTACCAGATAGATGGAACATAGCAAGCACCATATGTTTTGTTTACCTAAAGGCTCATAAATTCAATGTCTGCTGGGTCTCTCAAACATGATATGTTAGCGGATTCCTTCCAGGAAAACAAAACCCAACTACAAAGTCATCAGGTTGAAGTATTATCCTTTCAGATGCTTTTTCAACCCGATTCATTCTTTGGCTGTAAATACAAGCCAGATGCAGTACTGAGTTCTGATTAATTGTTTGTCAAAATAGGTGTAGCATGCTGAGCGTGGAGGGACCGTGGGCATCTTGGGTTGCTAATGAACTATACCTAACAGTCTGCACAAAGTTTGCGTGTGTAAACAAACTCTCAAGAAGAGCATGTCCTTTGATAAGCTGTGTTCTGTTATAATTCACATTGTGAACAGCATGGGAATGTCAGGTCAAGCATTTTACAGAAGAATGTAGACATATTAAATTGTTTGAGTATTTATTTTAAGCCGGCTTGTCAAAGGTTGGGAGAGGAGAGCGGGGTTATTGTGCTGCTTCTGCCTAGAGCAGGCCCTGGGAAATGGGAATGAATGAATTTTCACTGTAACGACGTCGCTGCAGCCTTCTGAGGCAAACAAATAACTCTTTAGGTAGATAACTTGAAGCATATATAATGTCTCGAGGCTGTATGTCAGATCACTAATAGAGTACAATGAATCACTTGCTCGGGCAGTCCATGTGTTCGGACCAGCAGTCTACTCTGCTTAATGTACTTGCTCTGGATGGAACATGTATGTAATTCCTCTGTCTATAGCAGTTACCTCTTCTGTCTCATCCTGTTTGAGGTGGTGGTGGTTGCTCTCTGGTGAGCCCATGTTGGGCCCTTTGGGGGACCTATGGCTCTATATACTGCTCACCATTTCAGCTTCCCTGCTCTGCTGGGGAATCTTTCTGCAGAGCTGACAGCAGCTGTGCGAGAGCTTTGCATCCTACAGAAGTATGCAGTGATCCAAATAAGCAAATGATGTCTCCTCTAATTCATATGATCTTTGAAGTGCAAAGCACTAACACCATTTGGATGAGCCAACATACAGATTTTTCCATTGTGGTAGCTGAAATTCAGATGTTATCTAAACTTTGAGTGCTGCAGTGTAAATATATATAATGCTGCAACAGAAATAAGTATAGGTATACAAACTTTTCTTGAAATTTATTTTGAGTCCTGTTTTGTTTGCATTAACGCTGGAAGTGGGGTGGGAAATGTTGCTGCTTTATTTTCCCTATAGGTTATTACTTAGAAAAAAGCATTCCCTGTGCCCCCTTCCATGTGTCCCCATGCCTCTTTGCCAAGGATTAGCACACTGCTCCAAACTTCGTTACAGATCCAGTCTGCTCTTGAAAACTGTGACTTAACAAGGATTTCCAGGCACGGTGAGGGTGCCAGTTGTGCAGATCTGATAAAGTTCCCTGTAGCAGCCGTCACCTTTCTGACCAGAGAATATGTAGGAGGGAAGGAAATCCCAAATATTCGACCTGCTGCCCTATTGTGTGTGTTTAACAAATGGTCCTCACTTACGGGAAAGTGAGATTTCTGAAAGGCTGTGCGGTTTAAAATTGCTTGCAGAGAAGGATGGCTTTCTCCGCGGTTTACTGAAACTTTTGCACGTATCGCTCCATTTACTCTTGGAGAGGTGAATGAGGTGAAATATCTATTCCTCTCCACTCTTTGAAGGTTCTTTTTTTTTTTTAGAGGCAAGGTTGTATTCCTTCTGAATGAATAACTTACTGCCAGGTCAAGCGGAGTGCAGGGGATTTTTTGTGTGTGTGCACACAGATAAATCGTAGGATTGGATCCCTGCTTTCAAATAAACCCGGTGATGTTAAACCCTTCGTGAGTCTGATTCAGTTCTTGCTAAGCTCAGTGGGAGTTTTGCCTAGGGAAAAAACTGAGAACCTTCACATTAACACTGATTTCATTCAAGCTCATTTTTGGAAAAACAGCTGATCCACCAGAATACTGTGAATACCACATCTGTGAATGCTAGCGGCTGTTTCTGCTGTGTATGATTACCACAAAACAGCTTTGAAAAATCTCAACAGCAGAATATGAGCCCTTGATTCCTCTCACTGGAATTAGTGCAGTTTTTTTGTGAGCAACACACTATTAATTGCAGCTGTTCCCGACATCCTGAGCGCTCCGGCACTGACGTGGTGTGAAGGGGAAACATTTGGACTGCAGCAATTGGAAATCAGGAGTTCGACCTAACTCCTTACAAGTTGGTGGGTCAGTAGGGTGAGAGGAAGGAATAAATGACTTCTAGGAAAATCAGTCGTGGCATATTTAATCAGCAGAAGCTCAACTTGGCCATAGCAAACGTAGCTTGGATGTGTCCTGTAGTACAACCTTTCCCACCGACGTGCAGCCCTGAACAAATCTCAGTGTGCTGCAAGGAGTCACGATCTTCTGGCTGGGGTGAATATTCAGAAAATAGCTGAAGTGATTGTCCAGAACTTTCTCATAGAAATAAATGTGTCTGCAGTCAGCGGCATCGCTTTCACTCGTTCTGGTCCTTTGATGTATTGCTCTGCGTCTGCTGCAGGAGAGATGAGGCAGCCAGGCTAGGAGGTGAGTCTCTGCAGGCTCCAGACAGTGGTGGGGAAAGGGGGATGAGAGTGCAGTTCAGATCAGGCGTCTAATTCGGATGTTCTAAAAGATCCTCTGAAAGAAGCTTTTTTTTTGCCAGTGATTATATAAGAAGTGCGAGTTAGGTGACGCGAGCCCTCCTCGGGGTATTAGTCAGAACACAGACACTGTCTTGAAACATCTCCAGTTGATACATCTGTACTTTTAACTTTAAAAAGGAGTTGTTTGGTGGTGGTGGGACTTGTGAGGACTGTAGATCCTCGCTGGCTTTTCTGAATTTTTCTTATGTGGAATGTTTTGCAATCTTGTGTTCCCTATTTCTCCTAGTTGCTCAGTATTGGAAAACCTGGCCAGTGGGGATTTGTTTTTATCTCTCTGAAATGACAAATAGAAACTTAATTGAAAGGGAAATGATTTTTCAGATTTATAGATTTCTAAGGCTAAGAGTCTGCATGAGTAACTTTAATTAAATTCATTTTCCTGCAGAGCTGCTCATTGTTTCAGTTACTCAAATCTCTACCCATGTTGCTCCTCCTAGCTTTTCAATTTGCTTGCAAGATGTTATTTAAATGCTTGTCAGCTGCCTGAGAGAACCTGGGGGGGGGGAATTGTGGCCTTTCCTATTTTTATTGTGTTTTATATGGGCAAATCGAAGTCAACACCCATGTACGTGAGTTGAGTGATAAATCAAAACAAGATAACTGGAGAAAAATATCAGGATTGTTATTTATCTTTGGCCTTTGGTTGTGTAACCAGGAGACAGGTAGTGATAAGAGTTTGTATACTGTTAAGTAGGTAATTAGGAATGCCTTGAGAGGATTATTTGGATATATAAGGTTAGCATGAGGGCTTAATGCATGGGGAATAGCATGGCCAAAGTCAATGGTGAGGAAACGTTTGGCTACTGAGAGATAGTTTTGCTGGAAAGAGAGAGAGAAAGGTGAGCGACAGGGATAGAATCGTGTTTCTCTCAGGGCTACAGGGCACTTCCATGAAGTGGAGAGAAAGATGACTTGGAAGTTGTGTAGACTGACAGTGTTTTATGGAAAGGAGACGTGACGAGTTGTCTAGCTGTGACGTTAGTGCAATAGAAAACAGTCAAACACAAAGAATTGTTTTATCAAAGAAGCAGCATGATCCCTACAGAGATTAAAGAAAGAATTACGGTCTCTGAGCTACTGGAGATTAAGAGGCAGATGCATGAAACTTGTGTGAAGAGAAAGGCAGTTTTGTTTTGGCACAAAGGGTGCGCCTGGTACTTTCATTTCAGTCAGCAGTGACTCCTTTTTGATCTGGAAAAAATGGAAGAATGAGGGGAATTAAAGTTCTTAATATGTTTTCTTGTTTCCTTGTTGAGCTGTGCTTAGAGAATTTGTAAGGACAATACTGTGAGTCCCGATAAAGCAAGAGGCTGCCTCCCAAAGGGATGGAGACCCTACCAAAGTCACCCAAGGGAAGGGAGTGATGTGCTGAAGCTGAGCTGCCGAGGAGGGCAGCAGGTTTGGTGCTGTTGCAGCAGGTAGAACAGCCAGAAAAGGTGGTGGTGCTGCTCTGTGTCACTAGGGAGGGTGTTTGTGTTCTCAGGCCTTTACTTCTGAGCCCTCACTTCAAAATATGAGACTGAGTTCAGTTTTGGTGAAAAGCTGCTGTGTGGGAGGTCACACACTGCTTGTCCCAAATGCCGGCACGCAGATTGCCAGAGGAAATCTGTCTTGCTGGGTGCATGGTGTTTCAAAACTGGCAGCAGGTCAAAGCTGTGAGTTAAAGTATAAGAGACTCATGGCAAGGACTGTTTCCTTTTATTTTTTTTTAATTATTTCACTTCTAAACAAAGGAAATAATTTTTTTTTTGTTTGTGGGTTTCTTCTGGTTAAACACCTCTAAAATTTCTGCTCCATCTGATGTGAAAATTTGAGGGGCGACCAACAACAAAACAGAGTGGAGGTGATTTTTATTATGGGGAAAAAAAAAAAGCTAAGTTCCCAAATAAGTCAAAGGGACTGATGTGTTTAATACACAGAGTACTTATCTAAGGCAGGACAAAGACATCAAACTGTGAAGATAAGCTCTGAATTATCATAAACTCTATTTCACACGAGAAACTGGTATTTTAATTCAAAAGGAAATATTCATAAGCTGTTTTAGTTTATAATTTGAATATAATATGATGGAACCTGTTAACAAGAGACTAGTAGGATTTCTTTTTTTTGCCATCACAACAGGTGGCTGTGCAATACAGTCTTAACAAAGTAGCCCTTCAGAAATAATAACCTCATGAATTTAAAGAGGAAATTAAAGTACAGATCAAGGGTAGAGAAACAGGATCTCACCCTGCATGATGAAGAAGTAAGAGTTCATTCCAAAGGCTGAGGAAGTGGGTGAGGTGTTCAGCATTGACTTTGGTCGATGGGTTGGTTTGGTATTGAGCAAAGCAACAAAATCCGTGTGGTTTTAGGCCATGGGTGTTTGCATCTTAATCAGTGAAAATTAATGTTTATATTGTGAAAAGATGATTTGAACTCTTGTAGTGTGCAGCTGGTAGGTAAATTCAGGGTTTATTGGTGGGGTGGTGGGAAGTCCAATACTAAGTAATGTCATGGAATGGTGGTGTTTTTGCAAGAATCCACCAAGTGCTTTTATCTAAGCTTTATCATACACAGCCGAAGTGGAAGAGTCAACAACTCACAAGACAATGAGCATAAACTTCTTTGGCTGAGAAGTAGGTATTCTAAATCATAGAATCAGTAAGGTTGGAAGAGACCTCCAAGATCATCTAGTCCAACCATGCCCCTACCACCTATTACCCACCAAACATGTCCCTAAGTACCACATCCAACCTGTCCTTAAACACCCCCAGGGACAGTGACTCCACCACCTCCCTGGGCAACCCGTTCCAATGCCCGACCACCCTTTCCGAGAAGAAATTTCTCCTCATCTCCAACCTAAACCTCCCCTGGCACAACTTGCAGCCATTCCCCCTTGTCCTGTCACTAGTTATCTGCAAGAAGAGGCTGGCCCCCAGCTCACCACAACTTCCTTTCAGGGAGTTGTAGAGGGCAATAAGGTCTCCCCTGAGCCTCCTCTTCTCCAGGCTGAACAATCCCAGTTCCCTCAGCCGCTCCCATCAGCCTCGTGCTCCAGCCCCTTCACCAGCTTCCTTGCCCGATTCAATTGTGCGTAAGTATTTACAATCAACTTTGCTTAAGTTATGACTTTGTGACTGCGTTTTAATTCAGTGGAGTTCTTTCTACATTTGTGAGTGGGAAGAGAAACTCTGTCCTTTCATCTTCAATTGCTGGTGCATCTTGCTTCATTTAATTAGGTGATTCATCCACAGGGTAATGCCACAGTTGTCCTTGCTGAGATGCCCATTAAATACCGCACAGCGGCTCCTTTTTATGCTTTTCAAAATAATGATATATTCAGATGTTGTACCTCAGATGGTCAAGGTTTAGGTAATGTCTTTTTAAGTGAGATTTCCAGGTTGGAGCAATCTAGGGGAGAGAACGCTTTTCAAAACAATTCTTTTACCCATTTTTGCCAAATCTCTGACAGTGAAAATCTGAGTTTAATGCTGGGATTTGCCTTCAACTTGGTCTTTCAAATAAGTTTCAAGCCTCTCCGTGATACCTCAGTTTCTACTATGTTGGTAAATATGCTGACAGAGCAGTTCTGCTGCATCTGATCTACAACCAATTAAACTTGCTGTGGGAGGTTGTATGCTTGTTTTAAATGCCATTTTGCAGTTACAGCAGTGCTGTTGGAGAGGGTTAGTGAGTAATAAGGGATAGTAAGAATTAATCTGTTGGGGAAGGAGTATTGAGTTTTGAAGAGGCTTAATGGCTTTGGTGTGGTTTGGGAACGGTCAGTGTATTGGACCTAAGCACTGAGAAGGAAAGGTCAGTAAAGTTACAGAGCAAACTATGATTTGGGTAAACACATAGTAGGAGGAAGCATCTGCTGCCTCTGTCTCTGTTAGGTTCCTCGTTAAGCCCTGTAGACCTCGTTCCTGTATGGGCTTTACCCAGCACCCACCCAAGTCAATTGAGAAGTCCCCAATCTTCAGCTCATGTCCAGGTGGTTTCCCATGCTTGCCCTGTGGCTTAGCTCCCCCTTCTGACCAGCCAAATTCCGAGCTGTACATTGCCTGCTGAAGCCCTAATGTTACATTCCAGGGCTTTAAGAGCTGCCAGTTAGCTTTAAATGGCCTAAACAATCCCTTTGTGGATGACTTTCAGATCCTGGTCTTAATTTCAGTGTTGACTCAGTGCTTTTTTTTCCAGTGGTGTTCAGTGTAATTCCAGTGTAATGGTTTTGCTAGTGTGTTAGCATACCTCAGTAGCAAGCTATGTAATGTATCTTGAAATAGTTATATTTTCTTGTCATTACAGAGTACATGGAATTACATACATTATTCACTATGTCCCCTCCTATTCCCTAAAGAGTATAAAAATAGGAATGAATAAAAAGGGGTTTAAGTGGATCTATAGTTATGAATGAGATAAGACTGTGTGTGCACACAGGTTTGTCTTTTTCCTGCTGTGACTTTTCTCCCTCTGACGTCAGTGAATGAGATGACCTTCCCCTTGCAGAATAAAGACAAAATGGGTTAGGAAATGTGTATAATTTATAAAGTATTCTCTATAGATAAGAATAAATATCCTATATAAAACACATCATTGCAGAAAGTCAGGAAGAATTTTCGATGCTGTGAGATGATGCAAACCACAAACTGTCAGTTTTGTATCTTCTCAGAATATGTGTGTTGGATGAAAAATGGATCTGCCACAAAATGAAGAAATCACAACATATTTTATTGGGTTTTGGGCCAGAGAAACTGTGTGTGTAAGTGATCCAGATCATGAAGCAGCACAGAAATCCATAATTTCCCTTGCCTCTTGAATTGTTTTTATTGTTATGCAACTTGACATTTAAATGCTGACTTAATTCAGTCCAGGTCATCAAAGTATATAATACTTTATTTTTAATGCTCACGGTTGACATCAAACCCCATGGATTGTCGGCTCAGGCTGGATACGTCCTGTTTCTCTGGAAGCTGTGGGCGTTAAGCAGTGCTGTAGGTGGGGCATAGGGAACGAGATGCAGTTTCAGGGACATGCACCAGGATGTCAGTTGTGTTGCTGGCTGCTGCCAGAGCTTGGTCAGTTGCACGACCTGGGCAGCGGGAGCTGCAGCTGAAGGACCCCAGAGGCGTACGGGAAGGAGCGATGTGCTTCAAGCACTGGGATGTCTTGCTAAATATGTTTAAGCCTAACCCATGTTCTTCAGGGGCAGGAAAATAAATGCAAATCTGAAGCCAGGCTTATAAACATGAACAATGGGAAAACTGATGCTGGGCAGTCTCACGCAGTGTACAGAGGTGCAGACCGTTCCGTTGATATTAACAGGGGGCCTGTTGGCTGTAATTACATAGCCACGGAGTAGAGAATGTTTTTCCAAGGTGCCACAGCACTTGCTGGTTTGCTGTAACCCACCAGCACTCTTGTCTTCCTTATTCCAACAGAACGTGCCTGTGGCTGCTGCTTGTTCTGTAGAAGTAAGCAAAATGAGTTAATGGAATTAAATCCTGAATCTGAGTAGGTCTGGAGTAAAGCAAACTGATATCTGAAACCTAAAGTGCATTTGAGTTTGAAGAAAGACACTAGGAAAGTCTTGGAGGGCAAATCTATTTAGGCTGCTCGGTGACCCAGAGGACGCATGAAAGGTGAGGTTTCCAAGGGGTGTGGTGGAGGCCACTGAAAGCTGAACAAAGCAATTGAGAGGTGATCCTGTGTTGCACAGGGGTTTGCAAATGGTCTTGTCAGAGAGTAACTTAAAGGAAAACAAATAAAATCCCATCATTCCCAGGCACATAGGATGAATTGTGTTACAGTAAAATCTTACTACTCAAAAATAATGACCCTATTCGTATTTTGCCATTTGATGGTTTCTTTTGCAGAAATGTTTTATTAACAGGCTTTATGCTGGGAAATTTTTATGGAGGAAGTAATCTAAAATCAAGTGTGACAATCTGTTGCTTGTAATGACTGGGCTTAATTCTGAGCAAATTAAGTAGATGGTCAAAACAGAGTGACTCGGATTTTGCAGTTACTTTGTAAAGTACTGAACAGTTCCTTGTTTTTCGTTCTACCACGCGTACCTTTAGGGCAGTCACTGTGTTCCCATTGGTGTGGTGAGAAAACAAAAGCGTGGCAAGACAAGTGGGCTTACATAACTTTTGTAAGCCGTGACCATTGGATGTGGTGAAATATATTCATACAACAGAAAATGAGAGAACGACATCACAGGAAATAATATGGTAAAAACCACAGAGAAGTTGAGAACTAGGTCATGGACAAACGGTGTTTGTTGGCAAGGCAAGCATGGGAGGAACCGAATCATTGCGTCTTTATCGATGTTCTTCATAATTTCAATACCTGAATATATACTCTTTTTTTTTGGTGGCAAGTAATATTTTAGTACATGCTTTCCAATAGACTCTTATTTCTCTTGATTATCCCCAGCAGGGCAAGAATTTAGATTAAAAAAGTGACAAGAGAAAAAAAAAAATGAGGCTCGTTGCTAAACTTTTCTTAAATTGCTAAACTATCAATACATGAGTAAGGGTTTGTTGATCTGGAGTCTGATGTTTATGCTGTGTTTGTAACATGGTTTCAGTGTTTGCCCTTCTACCCTAAACACTCAAGGTGGTACTCCTTCAGCTAAGCTAGAAGCAAGTGGTGAAAATTTGATGTGCTGGCCGTGGAGAAGACAGCCTGTGCATACGTAGGTCTTGATCCCTACAGGTAAAAGGCTGAAGAATCTGCTCAGCTGCGTGCCACTGGGTGGGTATTGCCTGGGGTTCCTTCCCAAACCTGACGCTTCAATACGGTGTGTTGCTTTTATGGCAGTTCTGACCTAAACTCGGATTTTACTGTCACTTTGGAAACAACCACCCTCTGTGTAAGGCCTGCAGTTCTGTGCTGGATGTTATTCATAAACCACATACGTGTCAGCTCTGCTTTAAAGATTGTGGCTTTAGCTTGGGTAGACACTAAATAGCTAATTGCTAGCTGCCATGAAGTAGACTATGTTGTTGTTTAATGCATGCAGATTTGTAACAAAAAAGCAAGCTTGATGAATAACTTCATTTTCAGGAACAAAATGCACCTTAATTGGAGACTGAGCTTTTAAAATGTATATTCCTACCCTGCTGTGTACGAGTGTTGAGCTGGTACTCTCCCACTGGTTTCTTTCCATTCACTGGGAGCAAACAGGAGGCTTGCTTGTGGTTGCAGGAAAGGGTTGTTTTTGCCTCGCTTTGTTTATGTTTTTACATCAGTTGAGCTGATGTTTTGTCCTCTAACTTCAGGAGAATTCTTCATCTGACATCACATTCCCTGTTTTGCACATGGCCTCCCTTTCTCCTCATCTCCCCTGCTCAGCGTTGGATATTGCACATTTTTTTGTCTTGCTCTGCACAAAGTTGGCAGCTGAATGGCAGAGGGCTGTGGGTATTTTTCTGACTTTAATCATTCCTATCGCTTTATCACGCTTTTCTGTGGGTCCTGTCATTGTGTGATCTGTGATTCAAAACTTAGTGAGATGCGTTTCTGAGGTAGGGTGGTTCAGGGGGCGTTTTATTTAAACGGTGTCACTGTGAAGAGTCTCAGATGTTGGGTAAGGGACAACGTACGTACACTCACTCCCCATCTGTTGCACGGGTGCTGTTCTGCTCAGTATGTCACCTTAGAGAAAAATTACGATCTCTTCTGGTATTGGTATTGGCTTGTACCTCTTGGAGCATTAAAGTTTTGTATCGCTTTACCCTTGTTTTGCAATCTCTACCAGCTTTTTGTAAGCGCAGCTTTTGTGGCAGACGTTTTCTTTATCTCCTGCTGATTTCTGTGTGTAGGTTAAGTACTCAAGATGTTTGAGATCATGATGCACTGGGTTTACTAGAACTTGGGAGATGTTCCCCATCATTTGAGCGCGAAATATTGTCCCTCTTTGCTATACGCTCCTGGCACAACCTGTTGAATAATTTCAAATGCTGTTTTCTCATCATCTTGCGGTATCATAACAGTGTTTTCCTGTATAACTTTGGCGAATGAAATGCTGAGGCAAAAGAAAACTGTAGTTTCTGGTTCTTGTTGTCTTCAGTGAAGCAGAAAGCTTCCTCATACATGAGCTGGTACCGAGTGTTGGGTAAAACTGCCGTCCCAAAAGAAAATACATGTGGAAATCAGGGCAGAAACAGCTCCTGTAAGTGGCTTCAGTGGAGGTTCGTGCCAGCTGAGGAGCTGGGCTCTACGTCTGTTTCCATCTCTAACTAGATAGTTTTTAAACTCTAACCTCTGCTTCCAGCCATCATCGTTGAACTGCAGTTTGGCTCCTTCCTCCTCTCACTTGACTATGTGGTAGGGGAAATCTGGGATTCTGGGGGATCCCTAAACTGCTGCTGAGGAACAAAGTTGTCTCCTGCAGTGAGGAAACCTTATTTGTGTCCAGGAACTAGCCTGATGGCCGTATGTAGTTCTGGAGGAGCCAAGAGGTGTGTTTCAGCTGTGGCTCTGGCTCTGTCCTGTTGGGTTTGTGGCAGTAGCCTGGCACCCCAATGCCATCATTCTGTGTGGATTGGCTTTGTGGAGCTGCCTGGGGAGCACAGGCTGTGCCTGGGAAGGTGCCCAGGGCCATGTTGGGGAGGGATGATGGTCCCACCAAACCAGGAGTGCCGCTGGGCCAGAACGGTGGTGGGTGCCATCACACCCCCTGTGCAAATCGCTGCTCTGCACCAGGTAGAGCAGCTTAGGTGTACGTACCTGTTCTGGCCTTTCTGGGTAAAACAGGAGTGTTGCCTATGAACAGGTAAAAACCACAAGCTGCTGTTTGGATTGATTAATTTGTGGACCTTGTAAATCGTTTTCTTTAATAATTATGCAGGCTGAAAATGATTGAAATTAATCATCAGCTGCTTCTGACAGTCAAGCTTCTGCTGTTTTATGTGGTAGGTGGAATAATTTATTTTAAAAGCCCATTTAAAGCTTTCTTCAAGAGATTAGCACTCTTGTCTTTATTTCTACTATCCTACTTTTCTAATATTTGTATTTCTACTCCTGCTTCTACATATTTGGACTGTGATACTTTGTAGGGAGTGAAATCGGATATAAAGACTGAGCATGACCAGCCTGTTCCAGGAACTCTAAGCCGCTGCATGACCTTCAAGTGTGCAAATGCAGACTCCTGGAACCGACTCGGATAGCGGTAACTCATTCTTACACCTGAACTTTGGGCGTGCTGTAAATAATTTTGTGTTGTCAAGGTTTCAATCCTGGATTTTGCAGAGAAGAATCCAGTAGCAAATTCAGAATTGTTCTGTCACAAACCAAGAATTAAAATGATGTTACCAGTCAGCAACCTGAAAATGATGAAGGAGGAGTCTCTTACCACAGATCAATCCAGTTTGTGAAGCTGCTTGTTGCAGGATGACGTAGCGGCCCTGCGTGCGGACCTGTGGACGGACCTTTTGCTGGCAGTTCTTGTGCTCTGAAGTCAAACTTCTGACTAAAGAACATGAGCACCTCGCTTGAACAAAAAGGGAAACTATCCCAAACTTTCTACTTTGTGTGTTTCCACCTTCAAAGCATAAAAAAAAAAAAGGAGGGTGAGTGTGAGACTTGCAGAGAACATCCATTTTTGTATTTAATTTCTTGAACTACGAGTAGGTCTGTTCAAGTGGATGTTCCATACTTCTTGCCGTATTTCCTTTAGATGCTATACCAAGCAGTGGTTTCCTTTTCTGCCCTGTACCCGGAATAAATCAGCCTCCTGGCTGAAGAAGGATGCTGGAATGGGGGAAGGTGACTGACACAGTTCCAACATTGTTGTTCAGCTGATCTCTGAAGCTTTTACTGTCTCTTCCAGAATTAGCAACAGTGACTCTGTATTTTTCAGTTGGCTCATGATTACAGCTCTCTTTTTTAAAGAACAGGAGAGCTGCCTCCACTTGCTGTGCTGATGTTACTCTCTATATAGCACTTTTTATTTCCCAGGGGTGGGCGAGATACCAGTCCACAATCCAGTCAGATTCTCCAAGTTCCGTGTCTGTGATGTGGGAACTTCCACACTGACATATTAAAATAATTTAACAGTCTGTTTCAGAGAAATGCAGGTTCAAACTTAACTTAGAGCAAATTTAACTATTTGCCAGAGCACGCAACATCTATTATTACTAGAGAAGCTTCACTCTCCTGAGCTTTAATTAGAAAGACCCTATTGTAGGTTGTCACAAGAATGCCAAAGTAGCCGTAATGAGACTTGCTGCCATTCATCATTGTTCTAACTTCTCTGAGCAGCGAGCAGTAGTGGAGCACAAAATTATAGCTAACCAAGCAATGAGAAATGGCAAGATGATTCACAAGTACTATCCCCATGCTTGGAGATTAATTGAGTGAAAGATACTCTCTGTGCAGCTTGAGTTAATGAATATAACCAATCATTCCGGGAAAACTCATAACGCACACATCTTGATTGCTTTCCAGGGATGAAGAAAATCTCAGGCAGCTTTTGTTATGCCTCGGCTAGTTACCTACTGCTAGCTAGTTGTCTGTGTGCTCACAGGCGAGCTAGATTGCACAGGCTTCAGGAATTTGGGCTTTGGTAATTATGAACAGTGTTACTTGAATAACCCAGTAAACAATCTGATGGCATCTGATTGTTATTCTGTCAAGTGATTTCTAGATCAAATGGGTAAATTTGTGAGTAAAATGATTTTTCTTATAACACTGATTAAACAGAATAAAAACTAAACTTAATGCCAACTTTTTTCCTTTTAATAATGAAAAAGTGAACTTGGCATATCTGAGTTTCTTCTGCTGCTTTCCAATTTTTTTGTGTGTCTAAAATTTTCATTAAAAAAGCAGTTTTCTTACAGTCTGGTTGTTAAGCCTTTTTTAATATTATTGCATTTGCAATAAAGGAAATACTGAAGAGTGCAAGAGAAGTGTTAGGTGTGATTCAACAAAGCAGCAAACAGGCTTAGTTGGCTTCAACCACGGATGAAAGGTCAGGTAGGATTCTCTTTTATCCTAACAGCTTTGTACTTCTAGGGATGTTTTCAGTTACTCAGAAAAAAATTAAACTCTTGAGTGTTTTAAATCTTTCCTCTGAGCTCTGAGGCGGGGAATATTGTCTCTGTAGACTTTTTTTAATGAAACAAGTTTTCCATTGCCCATCAGATCTGAGGATTCCTAGCTGAGGAGCACTCCTTGTTTGAATGTGCCTTCCGTGGCCTTCAGGGGCATAGGCAAAAGCCTTTTTCCTTGATTTCATATATTGGACCTTGTTACCCCATCTGCTCAACTCTTTTTTCTGAATAACATATTGAATAGATTTAATTTTGGGGGAAAGTGTTGTGGATGTGTGGTTTTTTTGTTTTGTTTTTGTTTCTTTAAATACCAGACTGTTTCAGGCTCCTGTAATTAATTCAGAACACAATGAAGTACTACAAAATGGTGAGGATATAATCCAGGTTTCTTTGATCATCTGGCTGATGAAGAGCTGTGAAGTTGCTGCTGCTCTGAAATTAGTGGTTGATAGTGCTGGCAGTTCCTGGGGGGATAGACAGCCGTCTAGCAGCTCAGAGGTATGGGGCAGGGAGAGGGGGCTACTGTCATAACTTTAGATTTAGTTGGGTTGTTTGTTTTTTATGTAGCCAGGTATATAGGATAAAGGAGGAAAACTGCTTTAAAATAGAAGCGATAAAGCTGTGTGTCAGGAGATGCACATGCACGTTTTAAATGTAGGTGTGCTGCTTCCTGCCAGTTGATTTTTGCTTGAGGGGGTGGGTGGTTTGTGTCCTGGCATTTGGCTTTGTCTTCTCTGGGTTTACGGATGTGGCACAGTGATGGGGTGCCACTGTCATCACGTAGGCTGTGCTTCCGTGAGCGCAGCAGGCAGCGCTACCCCGAGGTGCTCATCTTTACATCTTACAATATCTTGGGGTTTTGGGGGATGGGGATTTTGAGTTTCGGCTGTAATTAGAGCATCCATCACTACCTTTGATAACCATTAAAAATGTGTTTGATACTTGAAAAACAAAACCCCAAAAACTTTAGAGATTTTTATTGTCACACAGTCCTTTCATGTCAGCGTCAGGGCTGTGCGCTGTTTTAACCTTTTGAGGTTAAGGATTACATTTGGTGACAGACTTGAGTCTTTTTAGGACTCTTCCCAGGTCTTGGCTTCTCTTCCTCTGTTCGTAAGGAAGGCTGTCATTTGCCTCTGGTGAGCGTGGTAGGTTTCTCTTAGTACTCATGGTCAAAGAGCTTTCTTCAAAGGATCCTATGAAAAAGCCATTTTCACAGTTGTAGGAAGAGAAGAGCGAAAGCAGCTACAAAACACTCCCCCCGACAGATACCTTTTTAATATGTTGGTTCCATGCCACAGATGAAGTTTACACTAATTAGAAATCATCTGGAGGCACCGTAGCAGATTGAGTCTTCTGCTGGAAGTGCTTCCTGACAGGTGGTTTACCACAAAGCAACATTACAATTACCTAACACACTGTTTGATTTGTGTAAACCCTCATTACTACTCACATTATTTAATGAACTATGTGCATTCTCTCACCTCCCTGCAGATCCCGATGTTCCCTTCCAAATCTGCAGTGCTTGCGCTCCAGGTTTAACCCTTTTCTTCCAAGGTAAGGAAATGTCGTCATTAATGAGGTGGTGAAAATTGAAATTTAAATGCCAAAATGTGTTACTTTAAAAAGATGTGTGATACTTTGAGATTTTGACTGTATAATCTGGGGATTTGTTTTAGTGAACTAAGTAGATTGATGGCATTTTATGTAACTCTTACAGTTCACAAAAAAGTTTGCAGTGAACTGTTCTGAGAAGTAACTGGTTACTTGAATGTCCAATACAGAAGTTGAGATGATCACTTTGAGATTTTTCCTGATTTTTTTTTTTTTTTTAAGGAAGTTGTCCTGGTTTCAGAAGGGCTAGAGATAATTTTCTCCCTAGCAGCTGGTATTTCCTGTGTTTTGGATTCAGGATGAGAATAATGTTGATAAGACATTAATATTTTAGTTGTTGCCAAGCAGTCTAGCTTCTTGCCCTACCCTGCCAAGGAAAAGGCAGGGGGCACCCGAGGAGCTGGGGGGGACACAGCCAGGACAGCTCACCCCAGCTGGCCGAAGGGATATTCCGTACCATATGGCATCAAGCTCAGGATATGGCTGGGGGGTGAGCCAGGAGGTGGCGTGGCTTGGGAACTAGCTGAGCATCAGCTCCAGGTGATGAGCAGTGACAGACGTCCAACACAGATTTCATGGTTACTATAACCAACACAATCAAAAAGAGAAAGGTAAGGGTTCTGCCGGTCATGAATAGAATAGAATAGAATCATTAAGGTTGGAAGAGACCTCAAGGATCATCTAGTCCAACCATCCCCCCACCACCTATTACCCACTAAACCATGTCCCCAAGTA
>VWZZ01006923.1:838952-886103 GCA_013399095.1 Psophia crepitans
GGAGAAATTGCCTCTTTGTTTTTTTTTTCCCCCCCCCCCCTCCTTAGCAGCTGCTCTTCTCGCTGAAGAACTACTGCCTATGAAGTGCCAACACCAGCACAAGATCAGGTTCAAGTGCAGCACTGCTGATAATCAGGCTCAGTTAATTTGCGTCTCACACGGAGCCTAATCCACTGCCTGTTGAAGTCATTGGAAAAATTCTCTTTGACCTAGGCAGGCTCTGTAAAAACACGAGTCTGGGTTTCATAACTAAAGCAATTTACAAAATCCACAGTAGACATGGAAACTATGTGGAATTACGCAGCTGGCAAATCTGCTTGCATTTGCTTCCACAAAACAAATGGATAATTTTCAAGAGTAGTGGGTTTTAAATGCTGGCAGTGTTTGCTGTCACTTTGAAATTAATGCTGTCAGCTGGTTAAGAGCATGTTGTATTCTAGAAAACATAAAAAGGTGAGGCTTTCTTACACCAACAGGAGTGGGATATAGTTGTGTGATCAGGGAAAAAAGAAAATCACTGGAGAAATGAGAGGAATTAGCCTATCATGTCAAATGGATCAGCATAAGGCTGGTTGGGGTTTTTTGCCTTTTTTTTGTAATGTTGGGTTTGTGTTTGTTGTGGTGTTTTTTTTTGTGGGGTTTTTTTTTTTTTTTAGTTCATACTGATGTGAGCTTTGCATTTGGAGGCCATTGAGCAGCTGAAGCGGTGGGAAGGCACTGGTGGTCAGGAAACACGGTGTGCAGGTGGAAGTTTCCTGAGCAGACCACGCGCGGCAGCTGAGCTGTTGCAGTTACCCGCAGAAGGATGAGCAGAGGCAGGTCTGTGGTCAGAGCCTGCCCTCCGCGGTGGCCGAGCCTCGTGCAGCCAGGCTCTGGCTGGAGCCAGTGGGCGTTTGACAGAAATGCCAGAGCAAAACGTGAGCTGTGCCCTGCAGATTTCACATAGCTCATGGTACTGAGTTGGACTGTTCCAACCATAATGGAAAAAAAAAAGTAAAATATAAAAGGTATCCCAGCTTGTGATGTGCTAGGAAGGTCTAAGTAATCGTAACCATCTCAAAAATTGCTGCTGGTTTGTTACACAAAGCTTTGAAGCAGAAGAAGATACTGAGACATGCCCAACGTGCATTGTCTGCAGGCTTTCGGTAACGGCTGATGAGTGTAGCAGGCAGTTAGCGTCAGCAGCTATCCATGCAAAGCACACGCAGTCTTTCTGAACCTGTAGTTTGTCTATGCAAACTGGTGCCAGGTGCCAGCTCCTGAAATGTCATCCTCCCTTCTTTAATGTGGCATTTAAGTGGCTAGCTCATCAGAGAAGCTTCTCAGCTGCGATAGTAAAGAGAGGCCTGTCAACAAGACGCTAGCTAAAGCAGGCTACTTCTACTCATCCAAGAACCTATGCAATCAGATGAGCATGTAGTGACAGAGAAAATCCACTTTTTGGGGTATTTGACTATTACATGCTGTACAAATATGTTAAAATTGTAATTTTTACAGCTTCCTGTTTGAGGAATTATGTCCCATGGTTCCCTGTGGCAGGACTGTCTCCCATTTAAGACTCACAATTTTTTCTGGTCTGAGGCACTGATCTGTCTGTGCCTTTATGTCAGGTCAGCAGTTTGATTAGTCTGTAGAGTTGGGAGAGCTGAGAAGCCCTGCTTCTCTTCACCTCCAATGATCAACTTAAGAGGGCAATTCTGGATTAAGTACCAAACTCTCTGTACTTGTGATTCTCTTCACCCTTTCACTGTTTAAATGAAAAAAAAACAAACAACTTTTTCGTTGTGGATAATTTACCAAGAAATACTTCATTATTAAAGAAAATGCTTATGAAAACCAGTGCATTCCACGTACCTCAGTGTGCTTCCGCAATACCATTTTTGGGGGCTGTATCTTCTTTGAGGCTTGGTAGGAAGGGTGTTTTGGTGAAAACGTGATTCTGTACCAGGTTTTATGATTCTGTAAGTCATGCAACGTGTGGACAGTTTAGGAAAATCTTGATTTAGCTGCCCTACCAGTATAGAATGCTATTTCAGAAGAAGTTCTTAGGAGCAAAAAAATAGAAGTGGTGCATTACTAAGTTCTTGCAAAAATAACTTTCGTAGAGTTTTCATGCAAATGCCAAAAGCATGAAGTCAGTGACTGCAGAATAGCATGCTTTATTCCGTTTGTCTTCACCTGCCATCTGAGGCACTGAAGAGGGACGTCGGAGCTGGTATTTTGAGCTTTAGTTAGGAGATTGCCCTTATCAAACTCACACCTTTAGCCCAGAAGTGAACACAATCCGAATATAGGGGTGGCGCCGCTGCAGCGGTCGTGACAGCCAGCGTGACTGACAGTGGCCAGGCTCTCCAGTACTGGGGACATGTGTGACAAGCAAAGGTGTGTAGTGGTGAAAACCTTCTTGTTCCAGGCTGAGGGTTAAAAAAAACAACCAGAATTTTAGATGCTCTAAGTAAGATTACTGGACTCTTAAAATACAGTCATCTCAGACAAAATTGGTAATGAATGCTTCTGCGTTGACTAAGGTGCAAGCAGATCATCTCAAGGCAGTTCCTGGGAAAACAGCTTGCCAGTGGAGTGCAAAAGAAGGAAGGAACCAACGCGTGTAGAACGAGCAGACTGCAGAGCGCGGATCCCCCCCCGCGTGTGCCCTGGCACGCAGTGCGCTGCTGCGCACGGCTTTGTCTCAGAGCACAGCTCCCTGCGCTGCATCCCTTCCCGCAGACAGGTATCTGAATGATGGCGGGTCAGTGACTCAGTGACCCGTTAATGTAATGAGAGCTGAGAAACCAGCTGTGTATCCAGTGCTGGAAAAATTGCTTCAGACTATGCAATAGCTGTGTGTAATAAACATTTAGTACATGCTTCGTGCTGGGTAGCATGAGAAGTCCTGCTTAGTATTTAATACAGGGTATTGTGCTATTTTCATACAAATTGGTAAAATATTCCACAAAGCATTGAAAGAGTGGTCGGGCATTGGAACGGGCTGCCCAGGGAGGTGGGCGAGTCACCGTCCCTGGGGGTGTTTGAAGAAAGGTTGGATGTGGTACTTAGGGACATGGTTTAGCGGGAAATAGGTGGTGGGGGGATGGTTGGACTAGATGATCCTTGAGGTCTCTTCCAGCCTTAATGATTCTATGACTTGTATGACAATAAGAGGACTTGAAGGGCAGCTGTAGCTGTGGACTGTTCTGCTTTGGTGGTTTTTTGTGTTTGTGATTGATTCCAAGACAGCCTTGGAGAGCCCACTGTCATAATCTGGTCCATATAAAAGATGATACTCAATTCTCCAGCTCGCAGATAGGGATATTCTGCTGAATCAGCAAATGGTCTCGCAGGAGCGTCCGGTGGTGCGGTAGGAGTCTTCTGTTACACTGCAAACGTACAACAGCTAGAAAGCGACCGAGCGCAGGGCAGTTCGGTCTGCCAAACAAAAGCAGCATGCGTTCAGGAATAATGGAAGATACGCTTTCAAGACCACATATTCCTGACAGTCAAAAGGGGTATCTTTGATTTCCACCCACCCTGGTGTTGTGCTTTGGTGTTCTTTTGGGTAGGTTATGGAATTAGCACATCCACGGTTATTCCATCCTGGAGCTGAGTTACTGCAAGAGTTAATACGCTTGCTTGGCAACAAGCAGATCTGGTCTTTTTCCAGTGAAGGCCTAAGATAATATTGTAGGATCCCAGATATCAGGGCAATTTTCAGGTTCAGTAGCTGTGCCAGTAGAAGCCAGATGTCAGGGACAACTCGCACTTTAGGAGTACTGAAGATGCTGTAGTTAAGCTGCATTTAACTGCGAAGGTTTCATGCCCCCAGAACTGTAACTGTCGCTGTAAATCAATGGGAATTCCCCAAATAGATGGAGTGGAGGGATGGGCTTTCTCATTAAAAAATCAGTGGCAAAATTGTAACATGCGTTAGGAACTCTCTGGAGCAAATGTGAGCATTAACAGTTTTATGGGGTGTATTAGATATTTCTCATAGTTTTGAGAGAGGTTATTTCTAAGAATATATGCATCTGATGTCTCCAGTTTTATATGTTTCAGTTCTTCAGTCACCTTCTGTTTCTTACGCACTAAATGTCTATGTATTTGCATTCAATGGGATTTTTTTTTAATAATTTCAAAAATTCACATACAGACTTTAACATTTCTGCAACTTACATCTCAAGTTCGAATACGAGCTTGATAATGGCTTATCAATTAGAACTGTTACTTGGCATACTAGGTGAGAAAATTAGTAGATCTTGCATGTCTGATGCCTTGAAAAATTAGAATTTCAGAAGATTAGCTTTCTTAACCCTAAATGTCATAATTTCTAGGCACACTTCATGAAGTTGTACCTGCTCTTATGCCCGAAGGATTCTCCGATAGTGCGTAGCTTTGTTTGGTTCTTGGAAAAAGGCTGCTTGCATGAAACTGACTCAGAGTCAATGGAATGTGGTATCACACACATCCCTCATCAAATACCTTACAAAAATGGCCAGAAAAGGAGTGTATAGTATGTAGCACAGATGCTGGACTAGATTTACCTCTGCAATCTGGATATAAGGGCAAGCTTTACTCACTTGTAAGACACAAGGTGCTCTTTGCTTTTAGGGCTTTGCCATCCTGGAGCGCAGAAAAAAGAGGTGAGCTTGGCCAGCTGAGTCTCTGCTGCAGGTACCTGTGGGACTGATAAACGGATTTACTCCTGGTGTGGTGAAAACAGCGTTAAAGTAACTGGGTGTGTAATGGTTGCTGGGCTGGAGTATGCCTGCGTGACTTGTTGGTAGAAGCTGATAGTCTTTCACTGTGGGAGTGCTGAACTAAAATGCTGTTCTCCCCCCTGAATGACAGCATTAGAGGCAAACTTGACATGAGCATCTTCTGTTGAAATTAAGTTGTCTTATTTGTTACTCACAAGTTAGACAACAAGACAACAGCGCATCACAGAGTAGCAAGTAATTATTTCTAGCATATGCACGTGCAGTGTAAACTTAAAGGATAGCATTGCTTTTAATGCCTTCGTAATGAGATGGCACTTAAATTTCTGAAGAACACTTCTGTTATTACTGTGGATTGTCTGACACCCACCACCAATTTCCTTTCCTCAAGAATTCCTTGCAGCTGAAATTCCTATTGTCAATTATTGATTAGTAAAAGTGAGGCTGCTTCTTTTCGGAAACAAGAGCAGAGAGGCAGGCGAACAAAGGTGGTTTTTTGCAGGAACTTTTCCCTACAGGAAAAAGCTGTCTTTCTTCAAAATCCTTCTTTGGGTCATGGGGTACTCAAAAGATGACTGAGCTTGCTAGTAGTTTCTTGACATTTCTCATCCTTCGTTGCCAGGCTTCATTTAAAATAAAGTAATACGCTAATTTGTGGGAGCAGATTGTGCCCCACGTGTCGGTGGCTGAGGAGCGCCGTGCGGGCAGCAGTGTGAAGGGAGGACCGTGCTTTTGAATAGATCCAGCTGGCCAAGCAACTAGGATTTAAAAAATACCCTTGGGAAGATCCTCATTCCCTTGCTCACCACCTGAAGTGCATCTCTAGTTTGCTGTCAGACGAGGTGCTTTTTCAGTGTGCAAGATCCCACGTGGCAGGCGATCATTCTTCCTCTTCCGGGCTCGGTGACTCAGTAGAAAACTGGCTGCCGTGAGTGGGTTTGGGCGGGTTTTTCATCGCCCTGTTCAGAAGTGACTGCTTTTACTGCTGCAAAGTACAACCCTAAGGATGCGGTGGCATGGTGTCATGAGGCCGCTGCTTTTCTGGGGGCTTTGGGGCAAATTGGGTTGGTTTTACCCCGCAGCAGGAATTGGGGTTGGGTAACTGCAGTTGTCCCAGTCAGCCAGGATGGTTCTTCCAGCTGGTGGGACCAGAGGAGAGGTTGCTGCAGTGGGGTTGTAGGTTTTTGTTTGTCGGTCCGTTTAGGTTTTTTTAGGTTTTTACTCATTTTGCATTTTCTTCAAAAACTACTCTGGAGATTCTCCCTCACCGGGAGACAAATTCCCTTTCCAGACTGGTGTGGCCTGAGAGCAGTGACTTGAAGCTGGATCTGTGCTGGCATGATGCAGCTACTGAAACACTGTGCACACCTGAGCTCGCTTTCCTTCCTGAAGTCATGTTTTGAAATTGCTTAAAATTTTAAGAAAAAACAAGTGTGGAGGCATGAAACGGAGTATCTGTGCTTCACGAATATCATGACAGGGTCTCTAAGATACCGTAACACCACTTGCTAAACCTTTACTTTTGCTTTCTTTTTCAATTAACAAGGTCTGGCTCGATGGATACATTTATTTCTCTCTGGGATGGTTTGTATGATACAGATGCGAGGAAGGGGAGTTAGTATTCTGTTATTTATGTAGGTGGTCTTTGACAGGAATTAATATTTACCAATGAAAGATAAATTTAGAGAGTTTGCTGTCTTGAGGCTTTGCACAGATCCGGGTGAGGAGAGTTTTGCAAGTCGACTCAGTCTCAAGTTGCTGGAGATCTGTAAATTCAGCCTATAAGCTTACTACAGGGAAATATTACTGTTAATATCCAAAGGCTATTAAAAAGGGATTTCACATCTTTAGAATTTATTATCAAATCTCAAAGATGTGAAACCCCTTTTTAATAGGCTTTGGACTCTGTAGTGTCTCTGTCAGGAAATGAGATTGTTGATGTGGTTCAAAGATTGTGACAAAAATTTTTCTTCACTTTAATGACAGTTGTTTCAAATTAGTGTTCTTCCACTTCTTTGAGGAGGCTTCGTTTTTTTTAATGAATTTCTTTTGTATGTAACAAATTTTGTCAGTACTGGGAATCACCTAATGCATTTGAGACATCTGCCTTTTCCATAAAGATAACTTTTTTTTTTCCCCTCCCTCTGCCAGTCCCATGAGTATTCAGTGGCATAGACACCCTGTTTTCTTTACTCTGTCTTCATAATAAATTCGGTAATACCAGTAATGTACTTAGAAATACACTAAATGTACTTATTATAGCAACTGCAACTACGATTCATACAGTTTCAGTAATTAGCCATGCTAATTACAGTTGGGATGTAGGATGGGAGATTGTGTGCTACATTAAAACTAGAGAAATTAAAACAGAGCCATTTTATGGAACTATTATGTTCTTTTGGGGACTGCAGATCTTAGTGAAGCATTAGCTAATTAAAAACACCAGGATAGTTCCTGAATAAACCATTAAAGCTAAAGGTTACTTTCACACTTGAGTGGTATATGTCAAAACATTTTTTTCCCTATTTGTAGCCCTTGTGGAATGCAGATATAAAAATACAGTGCACAAAAATCCTTCAGTATTATAATGGCACAAATCTATGCTAGTTAAGGGATCTGGAAAAGACTTCTTGTGTTGTCGAGTTTCTGTTCCTGAGGGATGGAGATACCTTTCAGGCATTGGCCCTGCCCTTCTGTCCTATTCCCGCTTGCTTCACCGCTCTCCAGCCCGCTGAAGGACAGGATCCCCAAGGTAGTAAGCAGGGCTGCCATCCTAAAATGCTGTCCTCAGAAAGCCTCTGAGATGCTTCCTGGGGTTCTGCTGCTCTACAGCTCTCAGGAGGGGATGGGTGATGGGCAGGCCGTAGTGTCTGACAGCTCATTGCGGAAGAAAAGTCTTTTGTCTTTGCAAGACAGTAAATCAGTGCTGGACTGTGTTTCTGATATCCATAATTAAAAAGCATCCAATTTAGGAGATGATGCAACGAAGATTATTTTTTTTTTTCCCACTGGCATCATGTAGGGGTTTAAAAAAACCCACACCAAAACTCACAAAAAAACCCCACAAAACAAAACCAAAAAAAAGCTGCCAAGGTGAGGTCTGTTGCTTCTGGTTATGGCCTGACTAATGATGCACCTTTCCCTGTGCAATTGTTGGCAGTGATCAAATCCCACCTTGAAAGATGTGAGTTTCCTTCTATTGGAGCAGTACAAGCGATCATCTGTGCAAAGGCTTGGGGAAATGTGACTGCTGCGTGACTCAGGCATGTTTAGATCTCTGTAAAATGAACATCACTCAGATACTGATAGATCTGAAGAAGTTCCGTGACTTTATTGTTCACATTGTGGAAAAATCTGTTCCTACAATCTGGATACTGAAATACTCCTGCCTGTTTTCAATGCTAATTCTTCTGTTCTTGCTTTAAATTTTAGTGGGGAATAAATTTCCACCTGAGCACAATGTGGATGAGTGAGTAGGAGGGGCAGAGTGAAGGCTGTGCAGGTGGGGGGGTTATTTAGTTGCCAACTTGTCTTTCATGTCTTCACGATTTCTCCACCTTTTTCAAAAGGACAGGTATATCTTCAAGAAAAGTAGATGGGACCTTGCGCTTGGAAGGGAAAGGTAACAATTAAAAGTATTAAGAAGAGGTGTAGGAGCAGAAGAGATCAGAGCAGAAGTATCTGGAGATTCGTGTTGCAGGAGAGAAGGCTTTGTGATACCAAAAAAACTTTTCAGAAACTTTCTCTTGCATCATTCCAGTGAAAATTCTCTTTAGAAAATACATGCTACAGATCGTCTACATTTAGAAGCGATACAATTGACGGTCACAGAGATAAAAGACTTTTTGGCAGTGTGGAAATTCTGTTTAGACAGACTTAATCTTTTTAGTGTCCTTTCCAGCAACGTTAATGTCGTTAGAGGTCATCCTGCTAACTTCTTTGGTCTAAGAACAAGTCACCTCACACGCAGAAGTTTGTAGTTCACGATTAATCAGCTTTGCAACTTTCCAAGGTTTAAACATGGGAGGTCTAGGTTTCTCTGGCAACAGTTATTTTCTGTTGGAATTAGAAAACTGGCAAGAGATCAAACTAGGTCTTTTAGTGATTTAGGGGGGATTTGGAAAGTTAATAGTGACAGCAAAAGCAGTTTTAACCCTCTTGCAAGATACTTGCCTGCCCAGCAACTTGATCAGAGCAGGGCACAATTTTCCATCTTTCAAAAAATGCACAGAAAAGGCTTTTACAAGCTTTGCTTATTACTGATAACTTAAAGTATTCAGAAAGCTGACGACTTATGCCCAGAGAAGAAGCATTCATATTATGAGATAGCATACATGAATTCCTGCATGAGCAGGAATTTCAGTTGTCTTAATTCTGATCTGTGTAATTAGGTATTCTGTATTTTTCAAATCATCTTTATAGAAGGAAGACCCCAAGGAAGAATACTAATGATCGATCCGATTAATACACCAATTTGCTTAAAATAACGTATGAAAGTGGTATGGAAAATATTCTGAAGGGTTTGAATAGAGTGCTGCAGTGGAAACCTTTGGAAACCTTTCTTTTATTCTGAAGAAATTGCTGGAGGAGCGCAGACATGGTACCCATTAGGGAGTTTTGATTGTTCCAGCCAAACCTTGTACGCAAAAATGTACACCTCAGCTTCTGATGCTGCCTGGCAGGTAAGGGATTGCAGCTTTGTGATGAGAAAATTTCATTATCTTGCAGTCTGAGACGAGGAGATTGCTTGCCAGAGCAGTGGCACCAAGTTGGAGCAAAACCTTGAGAGAGAGGGGATGTGCAGTGCCTCGTGCATGAGGTCACGGTCAGCGTGGCTGCGGATTGCGACTTTCCTGTCACTTGGGTCTTCCGCCTGCAGGTGAGCCAGCCTCTCGCAAGAGAATGAAACAGAGTTGAGACATGAACTAGGATGTTTAAAAAAAAAAAATGTAGCAGAAAGGACATGTAATAAGTCTGTAATAGTCAGAGCTGATGAAATGGGTCAGTGTTATTTCTGAGCTGCAAGCTGGTTGCTTTATTTTCCTTTTCTTGTTTTCATTGTTTGTTTGGGGAGATAAGCAAGCAAAGACTGAGGAGGAGAAGCAATTTCTTGTTTGAAAAAGTAGTAATGTAAAAATACAGATCTGAAATGCAGTCCTCCTCCCACTCTGCTTGAGTAGCAGTTTTGTAGTGGATTTCCACAAGGAGCGGTAGGTGGGTATTTGCTAGTATTTCCCTGTTAATGTCGTCATGCGTCGGGCAAATGAACGTTGAGAAATGTAATATGCTCAAATGATGAAGACACTTAAATTTGGGGGTTGAGCCATGAAATTTCAAGCAGCCCCTAACCCTCTGAGGAAAACTCATGCTCTTGTTTGAAGTCAGTATCTGTAAAAAAACCCACCCTAAAATTATCAAAAAAAGGTATCAGATATTGGTAACTGACTCAACATTAGGAAGCAGAAACTTCCTTACTGTCATCTGAGACCTGCCACTTCGAATTGGTGAGACAGATCACTTCGCTGCACTGCATTAACTTTCTGCTCCGCGCCTTCTGCTGGCCGTCCTTCAGAGGCACGGAGCGGAGATTGGATGGCGTACGTGAAGCGCTGGAAGGCGGCAGGCGGTTGTAGTTCTGTATTGTACCAAAGAACAAGACAGTGCTTCTGTTAAAAACTGAAATAAAAGCAAGCCCCAACAAGCAAACAAAAAATGCCCCCCATAACACAGTGGGTTTTTTCAGAGGTGTGTCTGTCAGAAAGGGATCAAGTCAACTTGTAAAATAATACACATGACAATTTAGGTAAGTTTAAAAAAAAAAAAAAGCAACCAATCAAACAAAAAAACTCACTAAAAAAAAACCTTCTGGGCCTTCCCCCCCCCCCTCCTCCTTGCTTCTATTTGTTTTTATGCAACGGACAGATTTTATGGCAGTTTTAGTCAAAACCCATCATCCAGGTACAGAAGAGGAGTAGAAATCTGGCATGGGTGGAGAATAATGAGTAGGCCAGATGGCAGGAAACATAAAGCTACAGTATACAAGCAAAGAGAGAGTTTAGAAGAGATTATATTTTAAGTCCATAAAGAAATTGGCAGAGGACACAGTCAGACCTTTAAAAATAGTGGCATTTCTTCAGCAAAGGCATTGCTTAAAAAACCCCCCATTTTGTCTGTCTTTCTACAGAGGAGCATCAAAAGACACCACTAAATCTGAATTTCCAAAGGTGAATAACAATATTTGAAACAGGAATGAAATCATGATAGGGAAGGGATCTAAAAATAAAAATGACCCCAGACTATTGGAATATGTGCATCTGGCCAGATTTTACAATGTTTTGGAGGAGACGGTGGGCTCAGAGAAAGACGAGGGGTCTATATTCAGTGGATGAGAGGGGAGTCCATTAAGGGTGTATCAAGGAACACTAAACTTTCTGTCCTGACATCAGGGTTGTGAAGGCTCCAGCACTAAGAGGCTCGGGAAGAGGATTGTCTTCAAAGCTGTGATTACCTAAACCTCCAGTGATGTATTCATAGCTGGTCACTTCTAGTAGAGCTAAACCTTGTAAAAATGAACACCAGGAAAGCACCAGATGGTAAGGCCTTTACATAGTTTACCTGCATGTTGCAGAATTATCACAGGCTTGTAATAATAGCTGCATGGCTAATAATTATGGTAAGGAGTTAAATAATTAGTTTTAGGGTGAAAGGCACAGATTTTCAAGTGAAAGCAGATCGCAAGGGAAGAAAATAAGTAGGTAGCCAAATGCAGTTGTAGAATTGCCTTCTGTACACTAGCTGCTTGCGTTTGGGAAGGAAGTTTATCGCTGCGAAGATGTTGGGATGCTCAGTATTGGACTGAGGATGAAAGGAGGTGGAAGTGGACAGGAGACTGAACTGCAAATGTCAGGGAACCATGAGGTGGAAACACGGGGAGGAAATGAGCAGTAATTTCCCTGCTTACGTGCTGTGAAATGTTCGAGAGACATCTGGGGCTCTGGGGACTTGAGCAAATACAAGATCCTTGGAATAGTGCAGAACTGGGGAGCAGGGTGAGAAGGGGAGAGGAGCAGAACGCTTTTTATGAGCCAGATAGTTGTGGACTGTAGTTGACACTGGTTTTTTTTGAGCACTGTGCAAAGGTCTATTAAGTTGGCTATGCACTGTAATGGGCACAGTGTTCAGTTTATCTCACCTTGTTATCACAGAGTAACATCCATGTCTGGGGGGTAAGGGTCTGTGGAGGTAAATCAGCCCCTTAGACACTCTGGAGTTAACTTCTTGTAAAAGGCGGTAGTTTTCTTATAATGTGGTGGCATTTTTGTCCTTACGAATAAACATTTCAAGGTTCTTAACCCATTTCTCAGCTCAAACATGTTGACAAAGGAAATGCATCTTTTAGGAAAATGAGGTAGAAATGGGTCTTTGCATTGACTGTTTGGATTTATTTATTGACTGAAGAAGATGAGTTGGAAAAAGCTGAGAAAGGCAGGAAAGGCAGCACAACAGCAGGTTTTGATTTCATTAACACAAATAAAGGCACTGCAGCAGGTGACCTTGCTCATTCTCTTCTTCCTGATTTTTCTCATGTGCTCTTTGGAGGACAAGAGGCGGCGGCGGCAGCGGCGGGAGTTCCCTGGAGTTTTCTTCTAGTAATGCGAGTGTCTGTGCGGAGGGACGCACGGGAGAGATTCTATCCGGTGGTATGAAATCCTAGTGTAATCTCACCACTGAAAGCCCGGGGATTTCTTCAGACATGGGAATTTTGTCATGAGAGGAAAGACGAGGAAACGTTAACCTAAGAACGAGCCAGAGAGCAAGGGAAAGGGGTGCTGCTTGAAAAGCAAACCCAAACCACCAGGTGCAGTTTGTTTTCAGATTTTGCAGGCAGGTGGAACACGGTGGCTCTGTCGGTAAAGGGGTCAAACGAAGATCGATCCAACCTACTGACATGAAAAAATAAGCCTAATAAAACATTAATTTGCTATTTGAAAAATTACAGAGAAATGTGTCAGGGGTTTGTTAAAATGGGACTGTTTCTGTAGAGTTAAATGGATGCTGGCATCGAATAAAAAGGCTGGACTGATCATTAAGTGTAGAATATAAAACTGATTTCGTAGGTAGAGCACAAAACATCCGCTTCGATTTACTCATCAGAATTGTGATCTGACAGATTAAAATGGAGCGATAACAAGATTGCCCTTTTTCCAAGGCAACATCTCTTCTTCCTGTAGCAAGTTTGAAACTAACCTTACCTGGCAAATGTGATTCCTGGTATAAAACGTGTGTGTGGGTCAGTAATGAAGAAGGTGCATGATTTAATATTGCAAATGTCTGAGAATTAAGCAGGATTTAAAAATAATAGAAGGATTAGGTAATCCGGAAACATCAAATTAAGCTTCTTTGGGAGTGATGGGAACCCATGGGGTTAAACCCCAGTGGAGCTCAAGAAGTGATGGTGAAGAAAAAGGGGCCTAAGAAGTGTTCTCACTGTAGGATGGGGATGCCATCTGTTTTAAGGTTTACTGCTGAGGTACTGCAGTCCTAAAGTGTCAAAATATTTAGTTTAGGGTTTGTGTGAGTGTATTAGTGGAATGGGGAAAGTTGCATGTGTACCTGAATTGGCTTGCTGAAGTCCCGCACATTGTAATTTTTTTTTCCAGAGGCAGTAGACCATAAAATTGGAAAATTGATATTACAACTTCGTTCAAAGAATGCAGAGTTGTGTGAGGAAATTTGATGTTTCTATGGGGCTTGTTTTGAAAAGAGAACTAATGGCCTACACTTGCTTTGCATTTTCTCTCCCAATAAAACATCTCGGGGCAAATCGATGAAGGAGGCAGCGGTGGTCCCTGCAGTGCTCCCAGTGTTACTGGGTGAATAGCCAGGTTCAGCTTCAGGCAGGTCTGCAGAAAGCTAACTCCGTAGTAGCGTGAATAAAAGGAGGGTGTGTCTAAATCTACATTTCCTTAAAAAAAGGAGAGGGGGGGGAAAAAAAAAAGTAGTAGAATTATATAAGCAGACTTCAGACATCCAGAAAAGATAATTAGAAACGGAATTTTAAAGAGTGATTCAAGCTGAAACAACGGCTGGTGCTGCACGGGTAGCTGCGCGCCCTCGAGCACGTCTCTGCAGCAGTGTGGTCATCTCCATCACAGGGCTGTGCAGCACTCAGGTCACTCTGCTGACACCCATTCCTTTAGGTAAAGAGGTCGGGAGTTTGAACGCATCTCAATAAACTTAATCTACCGTACAGAGGTACCTCGAGCATCAGTGAACTCTGCTCTTGGTGAGAGGAGTGGGCTATCAAGAAGTCTCTCCAAGTTCGTCACAGTTCAGACAGCTGGCAGTAGTGCTGCCACGGAAAGGGAGAATCCTGGGCTGGTTTGTCCGGGGGTTTTGTCACAGACCCAGAGCTGGGTAGCTCTCCCCCTTTGATTAAGAAATTGGTAGGACTGCGAGAGTAATTACGAGTCTGAGACATCCCGGAAAATTACCTTGTGTGAGCAGTAGGCTGAACCATATTGAGTTTGACACCACGGACGATATTTCTTGTTGGGAAATTAGTTCAGCTCACCTTGAAGATAACGTGACAGATCAAAATTTGATGTCAAAATCTGTAGCTGGTGGGTTGGGTTGGTGGGTCGTTTCTAACGCACTTTGTGGCAAGTCAGTAAGTTTCCAGCACCCTGGGAGTAGGTTTTGCGTCATTAGATAGATTCTTTTAATAACTTTGTGTTGAAGATCTAGCTTAATAAGGAACAAGTAGGGGTACTTTAAATATGACTTTTGAAGATGTGGATTTTTTTTTTCCTCTGGTGCTCCTTTTCTGAGATTCGCTGCATTTTTAATTCCTCTCTGCCTGATGTCGTGGCTGCCAGAGGAGAGGGGAGGGAATGCCGGTGCATCCCTGTGCTGGAAAATGAGAGCAATTTCTCTCAATGAGAAAAATGATGTAGGTGTGAGAGACCGCATGGGAGGAATTGAGTCTAGGTATTCCAGGGTCAATGCTTTAACTGTTAGGCTAACTTAAAATGTTTAAGTTATTGTGAGATGTAACTGGAGCTGGGTTTCTGCTGCTCTGCTCTGGTGTGAGTTCGGAAAGGGGAACCCGCATCGCTCCGCCGTGCACGCGTCGCTTAGCGCTTGTCTTCTGTACGCGAAGGTGGCTCAACCCAGCAAAACAATTTATCTTTTAAATAAAACCTGTGGAATTGCATTTGCTAGGACTGGATATTCAGGAATTATTGGACTGGTTATTCAAGGTTATGATAGACGCGTAAAAAAAGAGTTCAAAAACCCGCAAACAACCCCAAGTTGGATCATGTTTTGTTAGACTAATGCTTTATTAGTGACACATTATAGGAAATTAATTTGCTTAAAGTATAGCTATTAAGACTCTATTCCATAAAAAAAAAAATAGCTCTGCCTTAAAGCAACTGGGAAAAAAACAGTATTAATTTTGTCACCTCCTCCTCCCCCTCGTGTTGCAACGTTTTAATGTGGCTGCTGTGGATGTTTTCATAATATTTGCTTAAAATAATTTGATGGGATGTAGCAGTCACTATTTCTGTATTTCCAAACTGCAGTTTAATTTCCAGGTACGTGGTTTTACACACTCTCCCCAATTTAACAGTGTAGTGGTCATTATTAAGTGGCTGCACTTACAATAGTGCGTAGGGCGGTAACTCTGTCGTGGGAAAAATGTGTTTCAGTTCTCACAATGAAACGGTGGGGGCTTCCAGTGCCTGATTCTGGAGAGCAGCGGTACAGAGCAACCTGCTTTTCTGCTCAGAATGGCCTCCAAGTGGTATGTTTAGAATAGTTGCACATGACAATTCTTGGGAGCATTGTCCTGATAAAAAGGGGGAAAAGATAATGTATTAATGCAAGCTCCCCCGTGGTTAAATACCTAGCGTCTGGTAACACTGGCAGTTCTGAAAGTTCACAGCGTTTTCTGATACAATAAATGAAAAGAATCCATCAAACCAGTCAGGCAGATACCTTTTATTTCTAGAAGTTTTTCTCACTGAAAAGTAAAAAGTACCAAAATGACAGATGGGTGGAAAATACCAGGAAATCACGCAAGGGCCGTACGTTAGCAGGTTTGTAAAGCTCTGCTTTGTGTTTGGACTTTTCCGTTAGCATTTTCTTCACATAATTGTCAGGCTGTACCCATCTGGAACTAATTTGAAAATCAGAGGTTAATGGTCACAAAAGATGACTTGTACCAATTGACTGGAATATTTATAAGTTCAGTCTCTGCATGAGTTTCTATTATAACTACTGTTTTCACTTATCTGGCACTGACAATAATAATTGTTAACTATTAAATTATAATTTACATAACAAATATACAATCAAAAATTTTGAAGATTGCTATTTGTCAAAGGATGCCTGTTCTCTGAAACATATTCTTTTAAACTTGTAGGAAAAATTCAGATTGTTTGAGGAACATCAAAGCCGTTGTAATCTCTGTGTATGGGGATTTACTCTCCTTTGAAGTTCCTGCAGTGGAACTCCCTGACTTTATTAGACCATCTGACTATTTGTATGTTTATAGAAAATATTAACCAAACTGTGAATCATTCTCCTGCCATTTGCACTTTTTTTTGAGTTGAGTTTTCAAGCTCTAAGATATCAAATTAATTGGATGTCCTGATTGATTTACAAGTCAATGTCATGGTGACAACTGGCAATTGGTAAGGCTTTCCCAAGTGCCCTATTGCTGGAAAGTTTGAGGGTTTCCACTTGCAGCCTGGGTAGGGGAGGAGTTGGAAATGCACACTCGAGGTGTTCCACACTGTTCCTTGGTGTAATCAAATGTCTGTGCTTTATGAAGGAGATTGCTTCATCTCTGAGCCTCTGAAACCTATACTGCTCAGCCTCTTAGGATGATGTTCTGTGGGGACATGGAATTTGATTTGACTTCCTCACATTTGTTAGCTGCTAAAATGTAGAAAACAAGACGTGTCAACCGTGGCTCTGGGCAGATTTCCGTGCTTAAAAGGAAACCTAGATTTCACAGTGTTTACTGAAGCACTGTATTAAAGAAATCTAAATAAATGGATTATTATGACAGCGCAGGGGGAACTCTTAAGCCTAGGAAGAGATCCTTAAAGTGGGTGTTGACACTCTCGCTCATGTTGTTGATTAAGTGATGCATGAATGTTTTTCTGTTTCTACTGCAGAAGTAACATTAATTATGTTCAAGGAGGAAAACATACTACACAAGTGTTACTTTTCATTCTCCTCAAGTGTAAACAAGATGTATTGAACTGGAAGATAGTGTATCTTCATGTTTAAACCAAACCTGCAGGATCTGGCAATGTTGTTAAATGACTTGGGAAATGCAAGAGGCATATTTTATTCTAGGGAGGTCAGATTATCCTGGCTTGAGGTACTTCTGATGCATTTTCTTGCAATGGTGACTGCCAAGATGAATTGGCATAATTGTAGGCACCCGTCAAGCCTCCAGGATGTGTGCAACACACTTAAATTTAAACTGCTTGCCATTAAACCCTATTACTTCTTAGTGGATGTTCTGGAGGACTGACTCCTCAGCGTGGTTCCCCAAGGATGTGAGGCTATTCATTTTTCTTTAAAGTAGTGGTGCTGTGAGATTATTTTCTTTCTTTGCCCCTGCAGAAAGGCATTCTCACAGACACTATTAAGGCCTGAAAACTGGGAAAAACGTGGTGGGATTAACTGAATCTTTGTCAACAATTTGCAAACCTTGCTCTAGTTTGTGGTGGATAGAGGATCTGACCAGTTCAGGTTTTTCCTCACCACACAAGATGATCTTGCCACTTGTGAAGCTACCCAGCAGCTCCGGTGTGCCTGTCTGCAAAAGCTACATGTGGGGATGTGTGCCTGAGCTCCTGGTGTAGGAAGGATCCTGTTCCTCAAGACAAAGCACCACGAGTGTCCCATGTGCCTGGATCTGATCGATACCTGCTGTTGACCGCTCAACGACATCTGACACGCAAGGTCTGGGGGCGGACGAGAGGGGACAATGCCTTACTGCATGCCGATTTGGTACGGGCAGGAGGAGCTTGAAGCTTGTAGGAGACCTCTTTGGTCCTGTACGGGCTGTGCTTGGGCTACTGTTTTTTGCTAGTGAGCTGTCTGCAAGATTTCTGACTCTAGGTACACTTACAACTGACCTGATGTACTCATGGACAGGGTGAGGTTTGGTTGGGAATCAGCCAAGCATGCACCAAAGATTTTTACGTGCATGAAGTAAAACCCTGAACTGTGGCCCAAGTAAGATGTCTCCTTATAGGTGAGGTTTAATGAAGTCAACCGGTCTAAAAGTAGAATGAAACTTTTAGTAAAATCAGGTGGATTGGGAAGAGCTCTAAAGGTGGCTATTTATAATGTAAATATTTACATAACTTCTGATGTAGAATAGCAAGAGTTTTGCATTTATGTCTGAGTTAGAGTATCTCAGGTGTGTGTGTTTTTTGAATATCAGTCTTTATAATGGTTTTTTGGACATCATTTTAATCTTATGATGACTTACCAAAATTGACCTTAGTAGGTTGTAAAAGTCCATGTACTTGAAATACACAAAGCAGGTAGCAGAGCAAGCGTGTCCGGTAACAAGGGCAAGCTTAAAATATTGTAAGGCATAAGTACCATTACTGTGATGGATTTTTACTATCATTCTCATGCAAATAGCTGCGTAAAGCACAGCACTGGGTCACCTTTGGAGAGTTTGCATTGACTTTCATGGGACACATGACTGTTATGTATGAAGGATTCCAAATATCTTTATTGAATTTCTAAATATTCTAAGATAGTCTAAGTGTTTGTATACTGATTCTTACTGTTTTGCTTCTCCAAGCTCATAGCAACTTAATAGTAGGCTGGGGTAGGAATTATTTGGCCTGTTTGTTTGGTCTTGATCCTGAAAGCTAGCTTTTGCTGTTAACAAGTGCGTGCATTTGAAAGAACCGAGTGCACATTCTTTTTGCTGACAGAAATGTAGTGCAGCAGTATCATGTTTTTGTACAGGTATAACATAACAGACCGGGACTTGAAGGTATTGTGACAATGCAAGTAGAAAATAATAATTTACAGGAAGGAAAGTGAAGTATTTTTGAGAGTTCAAAGCCCATCATTTGTCCATCAGTGTCTCCGCCTGTCTCCATCTATGTCATACTGGTGACAAAAACAAGGAAAACTTCTAATGATTCTTTTGCTGCAGTAATCGTGAATCATGGCATGTGGCACCGTTGGCTGTTACTTGTACTTAGGTAGTGACTTACACCGCTACCAGTAAGAAAACAAAAACTGGTAAGAATTTCTTGATTTGCAACATGCTTTCATTTTTCCTGAACGGAGAGAATCTTCTTGTAATTGTTAAAACACATAGCTTTAAGGAAGTATGATTTATTCATGAGCCTTCGCTTCCCCTTGCCGTTTGCTAGCCGTGCCCATCGCTAGCATTTGCAGATTGCCTAGGAAAAGCAGTGTGGCGCAGACAGGGTATTCTGCCAGGGGCTCAGGCCCAGCCAGCATGGGTTCATGAAAGGCAGGTCCTGCCTGACCAACCTGATCTCCTGTGACGTGGTGACCCACCTAGTAGGTGAAGGAAAGGCTGTGGATGTTTATCTGCCTGGACTTCAGTAAAGCCTTCGACACGGTCTCCCACAGCATTCTGCTATAGAAGCTGGCAGCTCGTGGCTTAGATGGGTGCACTCTTCACTGGGTAAAAAACGGGCTGGATGGCCAAGCCCAGAGAGTTCTGGTGAACAGAGCTAAATCCAGTTGGCGGCTGGTCACAGCGGTGTTCCTCAGGGCTCAGTCTTGGGGCCGGTCTTGTTTAGTATCTTTATCAATGTTCTGGATGAGGGGATCGAGTGCACCCTCAGTAAGTTTGCGGATGACACCAAGTTGGGAGCGACTGTCGATCTGCTGGAGGGCAGGAAGGCTCTGCAGAGGGATCTGCCCAGGCTGGATCCATGGGCCGAGGCAACTGTGTGAAGTTTAACAAGTCCAAGTGCTGGGTCCTGCACAAGGCTGATGGAAGCAGCTGAGGGAACTGGAGGTGTTTAGTCTGGAGAAGAGGAGGCTGAGGGGAGACCTGATCGCTCTCTGCAACTACCCAAAAGGAGGGTGTGGGGAGGGGGGTGGTTTGTCTCTTCTCCCAAGCAACAAGTGATAGGGCAAGAGGAAATGGCCTCAAATTGCTCCAGGGGAGGTTTAGGTTGGAGACTAGGAAAAATTTCTTCACTGAAAGGGAGGTCAGATACTGGAACACGCTGCCCGGGGCGGGGGGAGTCATCGTCTGTGGAGGTGTTCAAAAAGCGTGTAGACATCGCACTGCGGGACATGGTTTAGCCAACATGGTGGGGTTGGGTTGGCGGTTGGACTCGACGACCTTAGAGGTCTTTTCCAACCTTAAAGATTCTATGATTAGGAGTACTAAATTTTTCTTGAACTTCAGTTCTCACTTATCAGTCAAATACAGGATTTTGGGAGGAACCAGCATCTGTATCCTGACTTCTGTCCACCTCACCAAGAGCAGAGCAATGATGCATCCTGGACAGCACTGTGAGAGTGTGAATTATTACGTATACAGTGAGTTCAGTGTTGACGTAGTGATTAACAACCAGCTGATGTTCTGCCCTTCGGTTTTGCTGTACAGATTATTAAGAAAGTACAGAGCAGGCTGCATAACTAAATTACTGAATTGGACACATAATCCAGATTCTCATACCATTTCCTTTATATTGCAAACAAAACCAGGGAGTGGTAAATTGTGAGCATGTAGAAGAAATAGTCTGGATGAGTACAGAGAGGAGATATATTAAGCCACGCTTCTTTTTCTGTGTTTCTTGGTGGATAATGTGCTTCAGTCAATACCAAATGGTGTTTTGAATATCATCCAGAATGTGTCTTAGTTTTTGACCTCAGCTCGTATTTTGAAAGCTGATGTCATGAGCACAAAATAAATTGGGCAGCAATCTGGCATTAACAACCTCATCTTGTGAGTTAAATAAACCAAGAACACTTTATTGGTTATTCGGTTTAGACCTTCTCCATTTGAGCTCCAATAAACTACAAAGATGTGCCTTTGCCTGCTCAACTGTATATTGTTTTATGATGTCTCCGGTTGATATAATCCTTTGATCTGTATTTTTATTTAATAGAATTGAGCTAAGGCAAGTTCAAAAGAAGAAAGATAAAAAGTGAGAGAATTCTTCATTCTGTAGCATTTCAGGTAGGTCGCCCCCTCACGCAGGTTTCCCATTGACTGTGTTAAAGATGGTGTTAAGTAGAGCTGCTGCCGGTTTTCAGGATGACCTCAATATTTCAAACCCTTGGGTACCTGAAATTCCTGTCCAAACCGGGGCGATACCTCCCTTCTGATATCGCTTTCTTTTACGGTCATTTTCCAAATGAACTCAACGTTTTCTGCTAAATTTGTGTCGCTGGAACAGGAGGTTTTCCTGCTGAATGGGCAAATCCCATTTACTCAGACTTTCACACAGCATTTTCTTAGCCTCTATTTGAGAAACAATTTGAATTATTCAGGCGGGATGGAGAATTCGTCCCCTGAACACTGAAATTGTGGCTAAATTCTCTAGTTTCCCAGAAACAGGGTAAAGTTTGGCCGTGATGGGGTCACTGTCAGGACCCTGATGGAAGATCATTGCAATTTGGAGCAGAGGTGCTTGGGGATAAGTGCTTAAATCACTGGAGTATACGAAGTCCTGCCCCTGAATTACACCTCAATCTAGGTTTGGTTTTTCCCCTGTGTCTTCTTGTAGGTTTCAGACGAATTTCAACTTCAATGTTTAGAGTCAGCTGCTTGTTCTTCTGAGGTGAGCTCTTCACATCAAGTTCGTTCTCCTTGAGCATATTTAAACAGATGAAACCCACAATTTTACAAACACTCTTCTCTCCAAAATCTAACCCAAACCCCTGCCGATGGACTCCATACATATGAAGCTGCGACAGGGGAGGTTTGGGTTGGAGAAGGTGCAGCAAGGGAGGGTTAGGTTGGAGATCAGGAAAAGATTCTTCCCCCAGAGGGTGGTGGGGCCCTGGCACAGGCTCCCCAGGACAGTGGTCACCGCCCCGAGCTGGGCTGAGTTCAAGCAGCGTCTGGCCAATGCTCTCAGCCATCTGCTGTGATGGGGCTGGGCCTGTGTGGGGCCAGGAGTTGGACTCGATGGTCCTTACAGGGCCCTTCCAACTTGGGATATATCACTTTTATTTACAGAAGTTTTAGAAAAGGACTAGGGAAAGTACACATACTGCTCACTTAATACTTTTATCATTTTCAGCGTGGTGAAGGCCTGGTGTCAGCCCAGATGACTTGGAGATTGGTCGGTAGGCAGAACAACAGCATTACTTAGCTTTGTGTTATACAAGCTGCACGGTAGGTTTCATTTCGTGTCATCTTACCTGAGGAAGAGTTCTCATTTGAACGAAGCCGCGCGTGCAGTGCTGCGTAGCGATTAACTGATGCCGTTTCTGAAAACCTGTTCTGCTGTCTGACCCTTTCATACGCTCTTTGCCATCTGCGCTTGTCTTCGTGCTTTTGTTAGAAACTTTTGCACTATTCTGTTGTGGTTTAACCCCAGCTGGTAACTGAGCGCAGGAGCCGCTCGCTCACAGTTCCGCCTGCAGGGAGATGAGGACAAGAACAGGAAAAAAACCCAACCTCATGGGTTGAGATAAAGGCAATTTAAAAGGATAACAAAGGAAGATGATGATGATTCTCATTCTAAATCCAAACACAGCACTGTACTGGCTACTAAAACAAAAATTATCTCAGCTGAAACCAGGATGACTCTTACGTCTATGAGCAGGGTAGGGTTCCATCATGGCATTTCCTTCCCGCTGTCCTCCTCTTCCTCCCTCCCCTGATGAAGCAGGCAGTAGTTGTGGAGAAAGCAGAGGGGAGAGCAGCGAGGCAAGCTGCAGGGAAGAACAGGGTGGGTGGTGCGGGGGGGCAGAAGGAAAGGGACTGCACAGAGCTTTTAGCTGGGTCCAGCACTCCAGCAGCTTGCTTAGGGTGGAGTAGTGAAGCAATTTTTAAGTCAGAAATATCACAGTGGAATGCATTTGATTCATCAAAAAAAGAATCAAAACCTTTTCTCAGGCTCCATGTCCCAAGTGGTATTTAGACAAGCTCTAGAGATTTTGCCGTTGGGAATGGCAGTTGTAACGCAGTGACCTCAAGAAACCTTGTCTTCCCATAAAAAGCATTTGCCTAAGCAAAAAAAACCCCCCGAACAAACAAAACCCCCTCAACTCAGCAGTTTTTCTTCTTTATCTAAATGGTTATATCATCTCCACTATGAGTATTGTAATTTTATTTTTTAAATTCCATGCAAGTGCTGTAATATTAGAAATAAACACCCATGGCAGAAGCCATTAGGGTTTGTGTAAGAGTGGCCATTGCCCTCAGGAGGAGTTACAAACGAGGTACTGGGGGATCATGAGGACACAAATGTGTACGGAAATGCGAAGAATGTTTGAGGCTTTATGATTGCGGAAGCAAATACGTATTGGAGAAGTGGCAACACAGAATAGCTCTTGTAGGATGACATTGTTCTGGGTACTTGGAGAAAAACATGGATTTTGAAATGGAGTTTGTCTTTAAAAACATTTTTGGCTGAGTGGTCAGTTTGTACAAAGGAGGTGTACCCCGTCAATGCCATTTATTTTCTTGATGTAACCTGCAAATACATTTTGGAAGCATATCCTTGTTTCATAGCAGAACTCTACAGAAGTTCTGCCTGTGAGGCTGAGATGTTTGCTGTGTTAGGAGGTTTGTCAAACCCTGGTGCTGACACGGGACTCACCGCCCTGTAGTGCCCATCCCCTTGTAGCGGGCACACATGAAGCTCCTGCAGCCCCGCTGGATCAGACTGATTAGAGAGTCTAATGTGCTCGCTCGTTCTTATGTTCAGAGAAATCCTCAAACAGATGGGAAAGATGAATGGGATTAGTCACTTTAAACAAAAAGCACTAATGAGTAAAGCGTGTTTTTTCACAGGCATGAATGTAACGCCACCAGTTGTGGAATTCAGAGTGTTGTCAGCCCAGGAAGAACAAACTGATGCTGTAATTTTGCTTGAGAGACCAGTGAAAAGAAACATTGATTACAATAATTCTGTGGGGATCCTGGTGTTCTTGCAGTAGGTCAGAGAGAGACGGAGTCTTCTGAGTCAATATGTTTTCTCTTTGCCTGTTCCTGAGACGTCAGACTGGTTTTGTAACAGACTTATTTGTTCTACACATTTGTGGAGGCTGAAAGCTCGGCGTATACGTATCCTGCAAAAGGAGTATTTTCCTACGAATGAGATCTCTTTCTTTAGCCTTTCTTATTGCGTCTACCATTCCTTCATCAATTTGTGCTGTATAACCTGCACCAGAGCTGTGCAAAGAGCATCCTCATACTATCCCTCTTTCTAAATGACAGACAACCCTATCCCTTGAAACTTGAAGATGTAACAGCCAAGCCCTGCTTGCCCTCCCCAAGACTCTGCTGCTCCCCAGCGTCTTCACTTTGAGCCGTGGGACTCTCCTCGACTACAATAAATCTTTTGTGGTGTTTCAGGAGCACTGCAGAGTTGTTTTACTGAGAGGATTTGTTTGCATAGTATCGATTTGTGTTGTTACTTTTAAGCTTTGATACTAATCTTTTTTTTTAATGCCTGTTAAAGATGGAAGGCATTTTCCCAAGCCTAGTGAAATCAAGGTAAAAATAGGAAAAAAGTATCCAGAATATGACTTTGGCCTCCAGTGTCTTATATCTCAAAACTATAAGAAGAGTTGTGCCTTTTGTGATTTTTTTTTTCTGTAACAATGGAGGAAAAAGTGATTCTTACCACTTGACAAAAAAGCCTGTTAAGTTTGAGGCTAGGTACCAGGAAAGGCTGGTGAATGTCTCCACAATTCAGAGTTTGGGTTTGTGTTCTGTAGGTTTGGAGAAGTCCCGAGTGTTACAGCACTTGCCCAATTTCTGTGCTAGTTCAAACTACAGCTAGGAGATTTCCCCAGATTATTTCCAAGATGTCTCTAAATGCTTTGTGAACCTGCGGAGTTTCAGTAGCAGAAGTCCACGTTAGAGACCAAGCATTGGAACGGTGGTGTGCACCCTGCATCAACACAACAGGCCTGTTTTGGCTGCTTCCTAAATTCAGTGCGTGCTGCAAGTACTGTGCCGAGGAGGGGCTGCAGGGGATTTCCTGCTGTCTCTGCTGGAGTGTTTTCTTGTTTTCTTTGAGATAATATTTTGTTGAAAAGATGACTACTATCTCCTTAAGGGGAAAAAAAAATTACTACAACTCCTCCTTCCATGATTTATGTTACAGACTGTAGGAATTGGATATTGGTTATACTTTAATAGCTAAACCCAAAGCCTGGTCTGTGTCACAGTGGAGTGACACTTAGAGAAATATCAGTCAGTTTAAAGTTTTGAGGACTGGGAATCCAGAAATAAAATTTTACTTTGTTGTTGAGGTTAAACTTCCAGAACAGCATCCTTGTGCACAGGTAACACTTAAGCAAAATCTGGCTTTAGTGATTTGATTTCAGAATGTCGTCTTATTTTACTGGCTCCTCTTTTGCTTCTAAAAATTCCAGTTCGGTTCAGTGGTGCCTGTGTTAGTCTTTACTTCAGATTCTCTCTTGATTATATACCTAGCTGGAAAACGAAAGCGTTTTGGTGGGAAGCAACGCTACCAGCTGAAAACAAGAAAAACTTGTCTGCTTTGAGGGTGCCTGGCTGTGTTCCCCCAGCTCTGCCGAGTGACCAGCACAGAGGTGAAATGTAATTTCCAGCTGAGAGCGCCTTTGCAGTCTCCACCTCCAGTCTGAAGCAGGGAAGACCGAAGCTGGACAACTTTGACCTCAGCTCTCGTTCAAACTGTCATTACGTTTAGAGGTAAAAAGTGTCAGCTGGGGAGTGGGAGTTTTGACATGAATCTGCATGGCCCAAAGATCACATGTAGAATTGTGCTTCCGACAGCATGCAGTGGCCAGCAAACATAGCGAGCAACTAGTACAATTAAGAATGTTGCCGTTTTTTTTTTCTGTAGTAGTTTTTTTTTGTTTTTTTGTAGCTTTTGAGGATACATCTCTACTGCTTCTGTATAGAAATGCATTTAGTCAGCATCGCTGCTGTCCTTCAGCTGCCTCATTAGTGCTGACTGTTGCAGCGATGCCAATAGCAAATGACCAGTGATTACAGCAGGGAGCTGCGGGCTCTCGCTGCTGTTCACAGACGTATTATCATGTTTTCTCATGCAGTCCTGTCTGCCTCCACCCGTTGGATCCTGTCTAATCCATAAATTATAAACTACTCTGTGGGATAGGACTCTGCTTTGTGCAGTCTATACAGTGCTTCCTACAACAGGTCCTAATCAGTTACGAGGATTTATAAACATAATTAGAATTCAGGTCTCTGGATAAAGAACTTTTGAATGAAAACTGGGACAGGTGTGCTCAGCGGGCAGTACGGAGGAGGTGAGGTTAAATGCCCAACAAGTAGATTATTTCAAATATCGTCATGTCCTGATACTTTTCTTTTTCTTTTTTTTTCCTCAGATTGAAAATTCCTAGTGTCACTGGCCCCTCATCCTCCTCGTCGCTGTGTAACGTACACACCTCTGTGTGCTGTCAGCTGTCTGCTACTGTTGGCCTCTAATTATGCAGCTGCAGTAATGAAGATAGTGAGCGGAACAGAGGGTTTGGAGCAAGTTATGAAGCGCCAATCAATTAATACACTGACACAGTACTGGCATTTCTTTCAAGGCTAGAGACAGATGAATGAGAAGGCGGCTGCATAATGATTTTCCCTCCTCCTACCTAGAAAGACTAATGTTCAGAAATCTTTAAATTAGGCTCCCGCTGCCTATCTCTGATGTGAAGTGTCAGTAAGGTTTCTCCCAGGTTACCGAGTATGCTTTTCAAAGAACATTACCAGGTTTTAATCTATCCACTGTTTTGGAAAACAACATCTATAGCCTTTGGGTTAAATGGCTTCTGGTTATTTCTCATGTGCTGCCTTTGATTTCGCACTACTGGGGTGAGGGCATTAATCTGCTGTGTCACTTACAGAATCACAGAATGGTTTGGGTTGGAAGGGAATTTAAAGACCGTCTAGTTCCAGCCCCTTGCCATGGGCAGGGTCTCTGGTAAACCATTGCTTTGATATAAGCTGTATGCTTTGGTAAGCAATTGTATTTGTCTTTTGTAAAAATCAGAAGTTAATTTATATGTGTCACAGAGGAAATAGGCTTTTGTGTCACGTTACTTCTCTGATTAGATCACGAATGATACCAAGCAGGCATGGATTTTAGGCAGGATGCTTAGAAAATAAAGCAGAAGATCTTTATCAAGGAAATCAGTGTAACATTTGATTGTTTTCTTCAGCACAGGAGATGCTGTAACTTCAAGCTTTGACTTCTGGCTTTAAAGCCTTAGAGCTGAAACCGTGGAAGTGTGATTCATACATAGCAGAAAAGTGTATCAAAATCCTGGGAAAAGGTCCATGTGCAGCAATAGTGAGTCGGGAGGGGATGATAGTGTCTCTGCTCCTGTGGGAGTTTGCTCCCTTTCATTTCACCACGCTTTGTTTGGCCCTCGAAAGCTGCTGGGGATTAATCTTCTAGTAATGCTTTCTAAACACGAGGATTATTTTAGCAACTGAAAGAATTGGAATGAAAGGCTCTTTATATTGCAGCCCTAAATTAAACAAAAAGAAAATAAAATCCTTTAGTATTATTCATAACGTTCTATATAAGTGTGTTTTAAAGTAGCTGAGTTTTAGTCACTTAAGGACTCATTGAGAATATCTTTACAAAACAGTAACAGTTTGTAAAATGTAAGCACAGTATTTCCTCTCATGTAAATGTGCTGTTGGGCTCAGTCATACAGAACATTTACTAAGTTCATGTCATCTCAAAATGTGATTTAGAATATCGATACCAATAATCTTTCTGATTTAAAATAGTTTTTCTTTTGTTTTTGTTAAGAGGCTTAACTCCTGGCAAGTTTAAGATATGAACTTCTGGCATCAAAGAATATGAAAAACTCTCTCTTACTAAAATATGATTTTTAAAAGCCAGAAGGGATTAAAAAAGTTGGTTTTCTCCAGAATGATGGTAGCCCATTGTCTGAAATAATTTCCCATGAGCTTGCTTAGAAAGAAAAATAAACTCAATCTGCATTACCCAAAAATGATAAATGTCTGATCCTTCTTGACACCTACATGGAATTGTAAAACAGTGGAATCCCAATCTGTGATAGATAGGAAACCCAACACTCATACTGTCTTTCTTTGAAAAAAGTCTGTCTTTGACCTGAAAATACCTGATGTTCAATGTATGTCCGTACATTAAGGGAAGAGCAGATCTTTAGTACGTTGAAGCGCTTAAAGCTCAGACTAAAATGGCGAGGTGTGACAGAAATAATGTGAACTTTCAGTAGAGGTTCCCTGAAATAATGTTAGGGGCCAGTTCAGAGAAGTACTGTCCCTGCAGCCTGGGTTGCTGAGCCAAAGCCAGGAGGGTTGGAGGCTCCCCTGGTGTGGAGAATAGAATAGAATAGAACCTCTGCTTTTCTCTGACGTGGCTTCTGGGAGACAGTTGCTACTGACTTTGCAGCGTTTTAGTCCCTCTTCAGTGATAAAATCATTGAATCTTTAAGGTTGGAAAAAAATAAGATCATCGAGTCCCAACTGTCATCCCAACCCCACCATGTCTACTAACCCACGTCCCAAAGTGCCAATGTCTACACACTTTTTGAACACCTCCAGAGATGGTGACTCACCCCCTCCCTGGGCAGCCTGTTCCAATGTCTCACCACTCCTCTGGTGAAGAAATGTTTCCTAATATCCAGCCTAAATCTTCCCTGGAGCAATTTGAGGCCATTTCTTCTTGTCCTATCACTTGTTGCTTGGGAGACGAGACCAACCCCCCCTCCCCACACGCTCCTTTCGGGTAGTTGTAGAGAGCGATCGGGTCTCCCCTCTGCCTCCTCTTCTCCAGACTAAACACCCCCAGTTCCCTCAGCCGCTCCTCATAGGACTTGTGGTCTCAATGTATGGGAAGAGCTTCATCTTTACCCTGGCTGCAGCTGAGGGCCGGGTGGTCCCCTGGGTGCTCCCCATTGGACAGCTGGGAAATGCTTGACTGAGGAAGGTCAGAGTGGCTTTGGGGATGGAAGCAACTCCTTGACTGACAGCTTCATCCTTGTCAGGAAAGTGCATGCTGCATTTGGTCTTCACTCTCCCTGTGACTGTTCAGAAACAGTAAAAACCAGTCGCATGAGAGAAGGAGAAGTTGTTCCTGCTGGTGACACTGCGTGCATAACCTATTGCTCCTGGGAGAGGGAGCTCCTCCCCACTTCCTTTCCAGGAAGCCCAAGAGCTGCTGTTTTACCTTCCAAGTCAAACCAGAAGGGACAGTTTCTTCAGCTGTGGAGTTCTTGTGTTTTTGTACAGCCCTGGAGAGGGAGGGAGAAAAGGAAACGGTGGGGTGGTGTAAGCTGGGTTGGGCTGTGTGGGCGGAAGCAGTTACTGACGCTCTTGCTCATCCCATTACGTGCTCCTCTGTTAAAGCTTTTCTCACAGCCAAAAGCGAGGTTTCAGGAAGGACAAATGATACCGTGCTGTGGGTCTGAGCAAGAGAGACGTCTTGAATCCCTGGCTGAGCTGAAGGTCCCTCAGCTTTCCTTTACTCCATGTCCAGTCCTTTCCAGGCATGAGTGTGATCACACAGACGCTGCGCAAAATCTGCTGGACTGTTACACACGTGCCTACACTCACGGATGCGAAGGCTGCTCCTATTTCCGCTGCAGGATGAGGGTGTTTCCATATATACTTCATCCTCCGTGAGCAGTCTGGCGCGCTCTAAAAGGCTCTTAGCCGAGGTGAATGGATGCTAAAGCTTGTGCTTCTAAAAGTCGTGGAGGCCTTTTGCTCCAAGCCGTGGATCAGAGAAGACCAACAGTGAATCAAAGTTGACAGGTGAGAAGAAATAATTTTAGATCCTCCACATACGTAAGAATACTGTGTAGAAGTGAATTTCCTGAACGTCATCAGACTTTTTCTTCAAAAAGGCGTGTTAAAAGCGTGCGTCTAACAATGCTGTTCAAAATCGGCTTCTTCCCTCTTGCCCATCAGCTATGTTAATTTATTGTTATTTACCATAGTGTAATTCTAACTCCAATTAACTTATAATTAATAAGCACTTGACATTTTGAGAGTACTTCAAAATTAATCCTCTCAACGCGTCTTTAAGTAGTTGTTGTTAACGATGAGAGAACTAATTTCAGATTTCGTATTTATTCAAATGTAGTATATCACAAGAAGAAGAAAAAAAGAAACCGCAGCAAGCAGAATCCCAGTTTCTGGAACGCAAAGCTCCGCAGAAGTCAAAACAAGTATGAATTAAAATGGTTTGGAGTGTTTCCAAACCCGGAGTCAGCGATGCCGCCCCAGCGGGTCTGTGGCGCAGCAGAGGAAGACGAGGAGGAGGAGCGGTGCTGGGGTGAGGGGTGCAGGGTGGCTGCAGGACTCTTGGGTTGGGGTCTCCAAACCCTTGTGCACCCTGGTAGAGGGGACCATTAATTTGCCCACAAGGCAAATGGCCGTGCAGGGGCACTGGCCGGAGTAGAGAGACTTCAGAGTGGCCCTTCCTTCACCGTGATGGAGCAGAGGGTCTGAAAGCTGGAAATGAGGGGGTTTGGCTGGAGACCATCGCAGTGAAAACGTGAGTCTGAGCCCTACGGTAGGAGCATCCTGGGGCAGCGCATGGCTGGGAGCACCCGTGTCCTTCACTGACAGCGCTCCGGCTTCGCAAACCTGACCTGTGCTGATTTTCAACGTTAGCATCCCGTCTGCGTCCTTCTCCCTGTTGTCCTTCACTAAACCCGGTGATAGCTTTTGCAGCCCGTATTCTAAGCTTTTTTATTTATTTAATTAATTATTATTCCTTTGGGGGTATCAGGCTGGAGTCGTTACTACATAACCTGTTCCTGCTTTCACACTCCCTAGCACCCTTCAGTTACGGTGAGCGAGGCTGTTAGTCGGCATGTTACAAGCAAAGGGCGCTCTGCTAACGAACCCGAGGGTGGGTGCTGAGATGCAGCAGTCCCCTGGACACCGGGACCGTTGGCAGGCACGTCGCGCTGGTGGCAGCTGGTCTTGGGTTGGAAAGCGGGGAATGGGCAGGTGGGAATACTGCACGTCGCTTCTTATTAACTGCGTGGCCGCGGACCTGGTGGGTGGTGCTGGCAGCTAAAGTAAAGGGGTATTCTGAGCTGTTCGGCTGCTAAATAGATTCTAGCTCTGTAAAGCAGGCTGTGTTATTTGCTGTTTTCAGTGAACAACAACTCCTGGTGATAGGGCTCGCGCGGGAGACGTGTGCCTAGGTGTCTGCTCCTTGCAGTGTGGCACTTGGGCATCGGTGGCTTGGTCCTATCCCTCACCATTCAGCGGGCTACTGAGAAGAGCGTCTTCACCCGTACCAGACAACGGGTACGTTATGTGTACGCTTGCTCCCTTCTGTTCCCTAGACTCCTCAGTGATTATTTTTTTTCCCCGTTTAACCACTCATCTCAACGTTACGCTTTGCCCTCTGTCTGTATGTGAGAACCTTGATGTATCAGCTACACGGGAGTGAAAGTTACTCCCTACTGCAGCCCAAAGATTTCTTGGAGTGCGAAGCATTGCCAGCTCCTGTGCTGCAGGCTGCAGTTTGATTGTGGGACAGGCTCCCCAGGGAGGTGGGGGAGTCGCCGTCCCTGGGGGTGTTCAAAAAGCGTGTAGACGTGGCACTGCGGGACATGGTTTAGTAGACATGGTGGAGTTGGGTTGACGGTTGGACTTGATGAATCTAGAGGTCTTTTCCAACCCTAAAGATTCTTTGATTCCTTTCATGTAGTGCTGATAAACCTTTATAAAACCCTACTCTCTCCCACCGGTCCTTCAGTACCCAAGTTCTCAGCAGGCAGATACTCTGTGGGTGCTTTTCAGGCCATAACCTAATTCATACAGTTTTTTTTCTGTAGGAAGAGCAAAACGCTCACCTGCTCCCGGCCAGGAACGAGAAAGGGCCCTAGAAAGGGCAGTAGACACAATTTTGCAAGGGGTGCTGCCCACCTGCTTTACAGGCGCTGTGCCTGGCTGCAGGGCCAGGAGCTGGACCCAAGGGCTTCAGTTTTGCTTTGCCTTCGTGCGGAACATAAGCGTGGATTTTCCCCATCCACTTCTCATTGCCAGTAAATCCAAACACAACCTGACTTGACTGTGTGATTTGTTTTCTTTGAGTATCAGGACCTCAGAGGGGTGCTTTAATCTGTAGGTCTGGATCTCAGAAAATACTCTCTCAAATCCTTCTAGCATCTTAAGTTTTGAGTGCTTCGTTGCCTCCTGGAATTTACATGATTAGGTGCAAGCAAGATCGTATGGGGTTAGCGAGCTGTGGGAAAGTACTGCTGCTGGCAACAACTTGATTTGGGTTTTTTTGTGCATATTTTGAGATATGCATCAAGTTGGGGCTTTTGCCCCCTCCTATTTTCTTCCTACGTAGGTGAGTCCTATTCAATTTTCGGTTCAAATTACCGTAGTATGTGTGACCGCTCACCAATCCAGCGTCCCCAGTGCGGTGTGAGTTCCTAACTGGTTTTCTCTATCTTTTAGTGGATGTTTCAGTAGCTTATGGAGAGAGGACCAGGTCTGAGCTGTACTGGCCCCAGCGGTGCTGACAGATTACCGGTGATATTGGGGTCCCTATTGCCCAAACTCTCCTGTCTGGGTGTGTGTCCTGCCCAGGGCCTCTGCTGCTCCTTCCCTGTGTAAATGGTGCCTCCTTCAATCTTTGTTCTGTTCTTTTCAACCAGTAAACATTCCAGAAATATGCTGGGGTTTTTGTTTTTTCTCCCTATGTCTGTGAAGAAAGAGCAAACCACAAAAATCATTGCATATTTTAATTGAAGTGGGTAATTTTCCAATTTTTTTGGTCAGGCTACAATTGACAAATCAGTTTTTCACACAGCCTTAACTGAAGGACCAATTTATCACTTGGACATAATAGGAGAAAAAAAGAAAAATCTCTCTTATAAATCAATTTTAGCAGGTCAAAACTGTAATCCTTTCACTTTCTCATTCCCTGTAGAAACCCAATGCAGCTGCTATTTAAAAAAACAAAACAAGCAGCCTGCTATTGACTTCAGTAAGGACTAGATAAGACCCTATCTGGATGAGCAAGAAAATTCTTGCAGGAGATGTAGAATATAAGACAAGTAGATTATCTCCTATGCAGAGTTATTTCTGCTCTTAAATAATAAGAGATTAGGATGCCAGCTTCTAAATCAATAACGCGAGTTTCACTTTCTCCCAAAGTTCACTCATCAAACCTTTGATAAAATTTTCGAGCACCAGCATTTAGTTTATTTGAAATGGTGCTTTTATATTTATTTTATACGACCTGCTTAAATTATTCGCGTCCTTCAGAGTGACAGATGCTTTATGGATGAACTTACTCAAGTAAACCAGCAAATCCATAGATTTGGTGGTTTTGATGTAATTCTTTCACATGCAAGAGCTCCAAGTTCACAGGTACGCGCCTAAAATGAAGGTAGGAAATGTGTGAGTGATGTATTAGACTTCAAAAATTGCCTTCTTTCTCCTTTCAGTGAGTTTTTAATTAAATTGATTTAAGATTTTTTAGAAAAAAATACTTGCCGCACAACGTTTGGAGCGGACCTGGCAATGCCAGCATGAACCCTAAGGGTGAGTTCAGTGCCTGGTCAGGCATTGCCTCATGCACTGGAGATGTGGAGAGGCTCATTTTGCTCAGCAAACTGTATTTAAAAACAATTTTAAAATTCTCCTATTGAATTGCCGACATAGGAGTTTCTTTATGGGGAATGACTCCCTCCTTCTTGATTTCTCCGCTGATTAATGTAACTTAAAAACAAAAGCAAGACCAACAGAAAACCCAACGCTCACAAAGACTCTCCACAACAAAAACCAGAAAGTTAAATGCAAAGATTTATTTGCAGTGTTTCACTTCATAGAGTAGGGCTAAATCTGCACTTTTTAAAAAAAATTCCAGAGGAATAACAAGCTGAAGGCATAATTGGAAGCTGGTAGAAAAGTAAATAAATTAAACAAGTTCTTTAACTGTTGAGTTGTCTTTTTTTCTTTCCTGGGTTCAGTAAATCACTTTTGTGGCTGGCAAAGATCCAGAAATGTGCATCATGTACCAACGATAAACAAGCAGGAGTAAGGACGGGAATGAAATCCCCGTTGTTATTTTCTGGGGGGTGTGGGGGGAGGGTGTTTGGTGGGTTTTTTTGGTTTTGTGTTGATTTTTTTTTGATCAAGTCAGTTGATCTGATGAAATAATTTACTGCAACATTTGGAATGAAATAAGGATTCTTACAAATAGGTGTCTTTAGGGAAAATGAATTAATGGTTGGATGGCAAAGAGTAAAATAATTGGATGGTGTTGAGTTCTGGAATGATACTGGGATGCGTTGTTCCGTTTAGGTCGTGTTAAACCATTTCAGGAGAGGGGAGTCTGCGAAAGCCCCCCACCGTCACGGCCCACCGAGCCGTCGGTGTTTAGCATACACGCCGTTTCAGGTACGGGGGACAACCTGGTGGATCCCTGAGGGAGCGGGGGAAGAATGAGGTTTATTAGGGCTGCTTCTCCATTTCCTGAGAAGGTCACATTGGAAACGTGCATAAAAATTTCAAGCCAATCTCTAACTTTTCCATGTATAATTCATCTTTGGTCTCTTGCATTTCTTTGCTTTATGCTAGGTCCTAAACCTTTCAACTGATATTATAAAATCCAGGATGAAATGAGGATTCTGAGGTGGGAACCAATAAGACACGCTTGTTGCTGAGATTTGTAAAGATCAGCTTTTAATAGTTGTGCCTGTTACCGGCTTTGATGTGGTCGCTTAAAAAACAAAGGTGTCTTTCTGAGCGGACGTTCGGACTAGCTTAGTGCAGTGCAGCAGGCTGCTTAAAATCCCAGGGTTTGTCACAGGAGGTCAGGCAAAAACTTCTTGAAAAAGAACCTGAGCTCATTCACATTCGGTGTAAGATGCTGGAGAGTTCCGAGGTACCGCCAGCTGCCAGCGTCTGCTCACCTGATGCCGGAGGGATTCACTCAGCGTACTGGGATGAGCCTGTATTTTCTACATCTCACATGTAGAAAATGAGACGATGACTCAGAGAAAACTATTGATACAGCTTACACAGCTGTGCTTGCTTGATTTCCTACTATCTATATTCTGTATTCCCACAAGTAACGTTTCACCAGGCTGGAGAGACTTTAAAATGGGCAGATATGGGAGTTAGTGCGAATTTGGAAGTGACCGTAGGTGCTTAGTCACAAGCAAGTATAAAAATGATTGCCTTTTCTAAAAATAACAGAATATACGATAGCTGGGAAGACTCAAAGGGCTTGTTAAAACCGCTGCAGGCTAGAGGAAAAGTTTTGCTGGAAGGAACCATATTCAGCCCATGCGGTGTGTGCCGGGGGAAACAGAGCGTTTGCGCTGCGGGGGCGTTCTGAACCTTCCTTGCTTTGCGTTTGCTCGTTCCAGGCTGAGCCGCAGCGCCGTGTTTTGCAGTTTATAGATGATACACGCTATATAGTCGCTGCCGCCGCACGCGCCGAGTGACAGCTCTTTGCTAAGTTGACGGTAGAGCTGAGCAGCAGGCTTGTTGTCTGGAGTCTCCGGTACTGCTCAAAACAACGTTGAAGAGTAACTTCCATTCAATAGTAAGCTTAGAGTTTCCATGAAAGCAGAAAACAAAATTGGAGGCAACAAGCTCTTACGACGATGAACGAATCGGGAACGGCGTTTGCCACAGTGTAAGGAGAGGTTCTTGTGAGGGGTGTGGGGGGTGCAGCACCCTCGGTCTGGTACCTGCGGGAACGAGCAGGCAAAGGCTGTGTCGCTTGACTGCTGCTCCTCTTGGGTCCAGCTGATATAACCCAAGCGAAGGTGTCTCGTTTCCAACGTGCACTGCCTGAGAGGGGAGGGCTCTGCCGGGTGGGGTGGAAGCAGGATTGCCATTAAGGACTGCGGCCTAGTGACGGTGGGCACTGTACTGCACCACGGACGTTAACTGCTTCTGCACTAAGAACGTAGTGTGGAAGGCCTGAGGTCAATTTGGTAGCTGAAATGAGTTTCTCCCAAAATGAAGACATGACCACTGCTTGGGTCACTGCAGTGTGTGTTTCTAGCAGCTCGGGAGCATGACTGGTTTGAGGGGGACCCATGTGGGTGGACACCCGCACTCGCATGTTTTGGAAATGAATCTCCAACGTGAATCATGGAATCATTAAGGTTGGAAGAGACCTCCAGGATCATCCAGTCCGACTGTCCCCCCACCACCTATTACCTACTAAACCACGTCCCTAAGTACCACATCCAACCTTTCCTTAAACACCCCCAGGGATGGTGACTCCCCCACCTTCCTGGGCAACCCGTTCCAATGCCCGACCACCCTTTCCGAGAAGAAATTTCTCCTCATCTCCAACCTGAACCTCCCCTGGCACAACTTGCAGCCGTTCCCCCTTGTCCTATCACTAGTTATCTGCGAGAAGAGGCCGACCCTCTGCCTTTCAGGTAGTTGTAGAGGGCAATAAGGTCTCCCCTGAGCCTCCTCTTCTCCAGACTAAACAGTCCTAGTTCCCTCAGCCGCTCCTCATCAGACCTGTGCTCCAGCCCCTTCACCAGTTTCGTTGCCCTTCTCTGGACACGCTCCAGGGCTTCGATGTCTGTCTTGTGGTGAGGGGCCCAAAGCTGGACACCGTACTCGAGGTGCGGCCTCACCAGGGCTGAGTGCAGGGGGAGAATGCTTCAGGACTTCAAGGTTTTACATGTCCCTCCAAGTGAGCAAGCTGAAAAGTTGTATTCTGGGTTAAGGTGGTTCTTCAGAGATAGATGAGCTCCTCTGGAGATGCACAGGCAACTATTTCTGCTGAAAAACTAGCTAAGGCATAATGATAATGTATCTTAATTTTCCCACTCTGGAGATTTTCTGCTGCCTGATCCCAGTTTGGCACTTCTCTCACAGCTTTTCAGCTTCTGTGAATGCAGTAGTGGCAGATGACTGTGGCAATGTAGTTACAAAAGACCTTGTTCCTACCACCGTGGTCCCTGCTCTGGTGCTCCTCTCCAGGGTAAGCAAAGCCTTGACAGCAACTGCGTGTCATGTAATGGAAGGAGATGGTCCAGTAGGTTGTTCAGGAAATCCTTTATTCCTGGAGGTTGTTTCTTTTTAACTTCAGGATCACTCTTGCAGGCTGCCCTTTGGTGCATCTCCAACACCTTACTCAACTAGCAATTGAGAAACTGCCACATTCTTCATATTCAGTGGGGTTTAAATTGGCTGTGTTGGAATTATACTTGCCGTTGGTGAAGATTTAGCGGTACGGTACATCCGCCCCAGTTTTGCGCGTTCCAAACGCAATTTCCAGTGTGCCGGTTGGTTGTCATGACCAGAGAGAGAAAACCTTTGGGTTTCCTGCTCCCACACCTTGGTGGGGTGCAGCTCCTTTGAAGGTGGGACTAGTGAGGTTGCTCTGGAGCTCAGCCGAGCTGTGTGGCTGCAGAGGAGATGGTGAGTTGAATACTGCTCTTTGCAGCTAAATATGCTGAACGTGTTCAATCGTGAAGATTGAAGGAATCTCAGAGAATTCCCTTGCCCCAGGAAGAGCATATTGGTTCATTATATCATGGAGAAATATTTAGCAATTAAAGCTAAAATTTATCCACAAAGGAAATAATTAAAAATATTATTATATATTTATGCTAATACATTTAACTGGAGTATATGTGTAAGTTCTGCTCAGCTCATAATGATTATCTGTGTGCAAAAAAGAACAAAGTTATTCTAATTAATAAGAAATATGAACTGAGATGATTTGCTGGGGAATGTTCTACTGTATTCCGGTGTTACAAAGTGTTTGAGATTGGAAAATTAATTTGCTTAATTTATGTTAGGTGGTATACACATGTGGATTCCATTACAACTAACATTAAGTAATAAAAGCACAAGCAGCTTCACTCATCAGTAAAGCTTGAAATGTAAAATAATGTGTTTTTGTCATAATGCTATTCCAGCCCCGTGCGGTGGGGAGTTGACTCGGATCCACATCGCTCTGAAGTGCCAAGACCTGCTCCGCTGGCGCAGTCCACGCCGGGGTACTCCATCACTGCTCTGTACCCGCATCCCTCTGCCATCTCAGCCCAGTTACACAGGGTTATCTCCTCCTCTCTGATCCTAGAGGTAAGCTGTGAAGGACTTTGGCTGAAACCAGAAGGTTGGTTGTCAAAGTTCTCGTCAAAGTTTTCCAGGGGAAGGTGGTGAATGTTGCTTGCAGCTAAAGGAGACAAATAATCTTCAGTTGGTATGAGGAAAGATCAGCTGTGTCATAATCATAAAACAGATTCTCAAGGTCCTGGCAATAGCATACTTCGTCTTAATTCATAAATTATTATACTGAACCGCAGCGTTTCATTCTTTGCGAGGATCTTTATTTTTTTCCCTGTCTGCAGCAGTGCTCCCCCTGTAATACAGGGTTGGGGGAGGGAAACAGGTCTTAATTTCAGCTTCTCTATATGTTTAAACGTATCAGATCAAGTCCTAATGAATTTTGTATCTAAAATTTTATATTACCTGACTATGTGCTTAGCATTTCACGACCGGGCCCGTACTTGGCTTGCGTTACGAGGGAAGGTGCGGTTCTGGATGCTGAGAGCTGAAATGAGGCAGGGTTAGGTTCCCCTCTGCACGTTAGTTCTGGCTGGCACAGAAGAGGCATTAAAAGAAAGCTTCAAGAACTGTTCAGTTAAAAGTTCGTCTAAAAAGTTGTTCATCAGGAAGGAGAAATGTCTCCTGAACTCGCACCAAACGAGAGTCACAGGGAGGAGAATCATAAAGGTGTCACCGGGGAAAGTTACAGTTCCCGCTGTCACGGAGATGCCCCCGTTTAACGTGAATTTTAAGGGGTACAGCGTACAGAAGCTTGCCCAAATCATCAGAGTTTTCATCCAGTGGTTTGGAAAAAGAAGCTGATAATTTGAGAAAGCTACTGCATGGATTTGATAATATTATACTGGTAATACACACACACACACACACACGTATTTTAAAAGGGATGTGCACGGGTGAAACGTCGATCTCAGAATCCTGTCTGAATTATTTAGAATATGGAAAGGAGGAGGAAACTGCTTAGTGGTTTCCACCATGTCCATAATGCAGCGTGATCAATAAATACAGGCTTTTCTTAACTCAGCCCTCTGATTGATGACCTTATTAATAAAAATGCATGAAAACTTCTTTTATTCATTACTTATTCAAGTAGTTTGGAGAAAATATATATTTCGAATGGAATGCAATGGAATTTCTAATGAAGCCTCCAGGGAAACATGGAGTGAATATGGAAAAAAATATATATATACTAATTCTAGAATAGTTTAATATGATAGGGAAAAAAAAAATAATGCCAGCTCGGTCATACCACGTGGGATTTCTCGTCACCCAATGCAATGGATAGAACCAGCATTCGACCAGCCACACAGATAGTGCTCCCAGGCCTGAACTGGTGCTACTGGTGCCCAGCGAGCGGTGAGCAGGCAGACAGGTACTGCAGCTGTTGGATCACTTCCCGTTTGAGGACATCAATTAGTTACTTTTTTGAAAGAAAATTTTTATCATTTCTTTTAGTTAATTTATAGAATGATAGACCAATTCTGCAGTGTTAGTTCGATCTGGGTTGAAGCGTGTGATTTTAGTTAGGTGGATTTTCTGCAATCTGTGTTTGCCAAAAAAAGCAGTTGTAATGGAAGACTTGAATAGGAACATTAGCAAACTTCTGTATCACTTCAGACTCCCGTTTCGCTCTTGGTAAAAAAAAGAGAATGTCAGACTGTTGGGTTTTGGGGGTTTTTTTGTCAGCTTTTGAGGAATAAAAATAATTATTCCAACATTTTTTTATAACATAATCTCTATAGCAGGAACAAGGACTCCTCTTGCCATGGCCACCCCCCCGCACTGCTGCCATGGGGAAGGTTCCCGTGGAGATTCTGCTCTAATTATTCCCTGTTCCCCCTGATTTGTCGTCTCTGTCCGAGTTGTATTTTTGTATGTAACGACCTGTTTCCATTAATTAACAAAAAGTTAGGAATGAAATTCACGAGAGAAATGATTGTCGCAATCAGCTCGTAGAAATAACTTCACCTTCTGCTTGACCCCGTTTCTGTACTGTTTTAAATATATATACAGTGTAATTTTTTGGAATTCTGGCACTGGGTTTTTTAAAGCTAACTGGAGTCTGGTCTGACATACTGGCAGTGAAAATAGTGGTTTTCAGTGCAGCAGCTAAACTCACTTTTCTCCTAGAGAGGGAACTTCAAACGGGCTCGAATTCTATTTTTTTAATTACATTCTGACTGCTGAAGGTTTATTTTTGTGGTAGGCATCAAAGGCCAAGCCCCGGTAGCAGCTTCCCGGCCGGCGCTGTCGGCCTCGCTGCAGCCGCCTGCTGCGCGCGGGCACAAAATGGAGCCGCTGTGTTTTACTGGTGCGGGAGGAAGTCGCCATTGCTTTGCACGGCAGCAAATGAGCGGAGCAATATATCTGACGCTTTATTGTGCCCGTTTATGACTTTAATGGAGAATGTTTCCCTATCCTGGGTTCCTGCTGGAACTCTCCTTCGTGTATTTACGGGCGTTATATTTTCTATAGATCATCATCCCGTCTGCCGTAAGCAGCAGTGTGTGCCAGCCGAAGCGTGGGCAGATAGTGTCTCGGAAGCGATGAAAGTCCGTGGACGTGGGGGAGAACTCCTTGGAGGTGCAGCTGGGATGAGAGGCAGTGGAGTGGCTACGTGGCGAAGACTGGAATTCCCTTCCTAAGTCCCTTTTGCCGACGCGGCCTGCGTTTCTGCGTCGGGCAGCGCGCACGTAACCGCCGCCCCGCCTCCCCCGTCAGCTGAGGGCTGTGTTGGGCCGTCAGAGGGCTAGCCTCACGGGTGTTAAATACTGCACGGAAATTACTATCCCTTTGGACATCTTAATATGAAAATAAAAGCCTAATTATGTTCTGGACCATCGTTGAGATGAAGGTCCTGTACGTTATTTGTAACTTGTGGCCCAGCTGGCGCTCGGGCCATCTGATGCAGTGAAGCAGATCTGGAGACCAGAGGTGGGAGTCCCCGCGTCCGTGAAGGCACCGTGGGGCAGCAGAAAAAAATCTTGCCATTGCCTGTAGTGAAGCCCATTTTTTTTTTTCCTCTTCAATACATATTGCTCTTATTTCCTCATTCCTTAGAATCCAGAGGCATACCCACTTTAGATTCCTTACCCTTTAATAGATGAACCAATAAGAATAGCGGCAAGAGAACTGGAGCATCCAGAAAGAAATGCTGCGATCCATTTTAAAAATCTTTGGTAATTTTCGGAAGTGTTTTAAATAGCGAGCCACGGTAGAGGAGGACAGTTTTATTTTTCTGTAACTGCTAATTTGTGCTCTTCAAATTATTTCCTTTTAGATGGCAAAGATCTCTAAGGATGATTGCTTCATTCATCTTCAGTCTGTGAGGGCCGGGCACTGAGCGAGAAATCAGAACTGAACGTTTTTATGTGTGTAGGCGATCACCACGCTGATCCCGGTCCTCCTGCCTGTGCCATCAGCAGGGAAATAAATTTACAAACTTTGACTTGTTTTTAAAAATTATTTTGACAGATGCCATATGCATGGGCAATTTAAAACCTGACTTTTATTGTGTGTTTATGGTTCTTTGTAAATAATGGCGTAGTTTCTTGTGAAGAAATAACATCTTAAAAGATGATTACATCGGAGGATGTTCTGCTTATTTCAGTGCATCACAAATCACGGTGTCTTTCTATTAAAGCAAGTCTTCCTGCTTATTGTATTTTATTGTACAGCAGCATTGCGGATAATGATTGCTTCCTTTTGTGTTGGACTATCGCAAAGTAGTTACTGAAATCTACTGTGTACTTACCACCTGCCACATTTCATGCACCAGCATTTTTCTTTTCCTTTTACTTTCCTCCTCAGCTCCCTGCGCTCCCCCGAAAGGATTGCACAGCTTGCTCTCCCATCTACTCCGTTGCTTGAAAGGACAGAGCGCAGAATCAGGGCAAAACGGAAGCTCTGTAAGTCTGGTAAAGCTTCAGATACTTGTGGGCAAATTTTTTTGTGGGCAAATTCATACATATTCACGAGCCAAACGGGCGCACAGGGGTGGCTCCTGGCACTGGGCATTAGCTGATGCCTGCCATGCCCCACTGGTGTCTGTCCTGTGGAACCGTCTCACGTTGACTTAAAGCGTATTTATATTAATTCTTAATCTCTGGTTTCGTCTGCTGCTTGTCGCCTGCGCTGTGCTAATTCTCTTTGTTTCATAGCTCACATCTCCATGTCTCTGCTCTCCATTTCTTCTCATCAAGCCTAGCCGTCCTGAGCTATGTTACCTATTTTCTGTGACAACCTGCGCTTCGCAGTGGCCGCGATCCTGCGGGGTCCCTGCCTTCAGAAGTACCTTCTGAAGTCAAGGCAGGTTGTGAGAAGTTCGTGCCTGTAGGATAGATTTTGCATTATTGAATGTCATTTAGGATTCGGAGCTTGATCTTGCTTATTAAAAAATAGTTAAACAATGCAAAATCAATACCGGAGAGGAAATTTAAACCCACTGTGCAATGTTCAGAGTTAATATTTCACCATATTTCTGTGAGTGCTACATCATATTGAAGGAGTTACACATTACCCTACTCAAATATTATATAGTGGGGGGAAGCGACATAAGTTATTTCCTTGTCCTATGAAACCCGAAAAATTGCAGCAATGATTTTGGAGAGTCACTCAAGAGAATAAGTGACGTTTTGGTTGAAAGTACAACTGGATGTTATCTGCCAATGTTTATGCCTTGTTGGACCAAAGTTCCTTTGCTACTCTCTGGAAATGTGGACTGCAGGTAGAAAATCAGAGATTATCATGGTCTCCATTCCCTCTGAGCATAAATCCACCTGGAAGTTAAGTACCTGGACCTTGACTGGCTGCCCAAGCTGAAGTCCATTGCCTTAGAATAGAATAGAATAGAATCATTAAGGTTGGAAGTGACCTCAAGGATCATCTAGTCCAACCATCCCCCCACCACCTATTACCCACTAAACCACGTCCCTAAGTACCACATCTAACCTTTCCTTAAACACCCTCAGGGATGGTGACTCCACCACCTCCCTGGGCAACCTGTTCCAATGCCCGACCACCCTTTCAGAGAAGAATTTTCTCCTCATCTCCAACCTGAACCTTCCCTGGCGCAACTTGCAGCCATTTCCCCTTGTCCTTAACGTGCGGTGAACACCGTGTGCTGCTCTGATGTTTTCCTTTGGCCTTTGAGGTTACCGAGGTGCAAAAACTGATCTGTTGCAAAGTCCCTGAGATGGCTCAGTCTTGGTTCAGGAGCTGTGTGTGTCTCAGGCTGTAGAGTGCCCCCCCTGCCCCGGCAAACAGAGCAGGCACTGCAAAGTCTGCAGCCGGCACGGAGCCCTTTGTGCCTGGAAAAAAAAGCATGTCATACAGATCTCTTCTGTCCTGAGGGATGTCAGGGCCACCCAGCGGCCGGTGTGCTTCAGCAGCATGCCCTCACCCGCCTTTTGAAACTGTTCTCCCATCCATAAAACAACTGAAAACTTGCACTGTTTTAGAGAGGAGGAGCGGAGGGGTGTGATGCTGCAAGCGTTGCTCTGGAGATGGTGCTTTGTGAGTGGTGTGTGGGGCTCCTCTGCCTCCGGGGCTTCCTGTGGCCTCTCAAAAACATCTGCTGGAAGCTGTAGACTCTACTCCAGGAGGTCAACACATAGAGGTCATTCAGCTTTATCACCAAAAAGAAGTTATTTCCACCCTGAGCATTGCACTGCACTTCGCTGCTAGAAAGATAAAGACATCTTGAGCTCTCCTGAGCTTTGCGTAGCTGTTAGCGTGTCCTGTAAACAGCCTTTGCCTGTAGAACGTGGAAGCAGGGCCGATAATTGAATTTCCAGGACAGAAACTGTGTTAATGTGTCTTCTCTGATGTGCTGGAGCTCCCAGACACAAGCAGGAACAGAACAAGCACGACTTCAACTGTTTCTAATCCAATTTCTTTGCAGCATATGCCTACAGGTACCACCTTGTGAAAGCCAGCCCTCAGCAACTGCATTCGAGTGCCCTTGGTACAGTTTGGAGCCGTAAAGCCCTGCGTGAGTATCTGTGTGTGCTTGGGTTTGTGTGTCCATCGTGGTGAGGGGTTGTCAGTTCTGCCTCTGCTCCCCGGCAGAACTAGGTTATTGCACTGAAAATGTGGCCGTCTGAGGTTTGTCTTTATTGAGAAAGAAACTGTAAAGCTCGGCTTTAGCTGGTGTCCCGGCTCCTGCTGCAGATAGGCTCCGCTGTGCCGTGCGTCTCGCCTCTCGAGAGTCGCGCTCCCTCTGTAATACCCACGTGTCTGTATCGGAGCTCCCTGCCCGCTCAGGTGCTGGGGGGCGGATTGAGTGTTTGTGGGTTTGCCCTCATCGTATCAGTGCTCCCGGAGCCTGTGTCATCTCCAGGTGAGATTTAAGGTGTCCGAGCAATTCCAAAGACCATGGAAGCGCATAGATGCTTTTGCATCCTTGTAGGGTTGGACCGCCTTTGCGCCATGGCTGCGCGCTGTGGTTTTTGTGCCACCAGAGAAAGGGTCCTGTGTGAAAACAGGGTGAAGGACAGGAACGCTTAATGCAGAGGTGGTTGGACACAACAAAGTTGTTGAAGGTATTCAGCAGCTTCGTGAGAAACTGCCATGCGATTTAATGGTGTTCCAAAATACAAAACCAGAAGCAAATCTTTGCAGCGTTAGGCGTTGGTGGGAGAGGTGTGTAGGGCACGTGTGTCGCCCCGTTGCCTAGGTCCGCTTTGCAGCATGCACTGAGCTCCGGGCTGCTACGTCTGTGCTGCTGGCGACGGCTTAAAACGAGCCTGGGAATGTCTGCTGCCTCCTCTTGTCATACCAGTCCAGATACAGGCACACCGTTAAATGGTGACTATGCACTCCATTAAATTTCTTTAAATTAAATCACGTCAAATGTGCTGTCGCATAGTGGTCAAAATTGGTGGAAGTGAGTTTCTGGGAAGAAACACCAGTTAAGTGAGAGCGGGCGTGAGTTGGGTAGTAACCCGCTTCTAATCGCGCAGCTGTGTAATCCAGTAACTCCTTGGATTATTGTTTTATGACTTTACATCTTGTTAAAGCCTCTCTTTTCACAGAAGGACTCAAAACATCACTCCAGTTCCTGATCCGAGAAGTCCTAAAGGGGACTATTAGTTACTGTAAGGTGATTAATTTGCATCCACTGATAGATGACTTTGGAATTTGTCCCTGTGCCTTCTCTAATGGTAGTGGTGAAAACATACTCCTCTTAATTTGTTTCACATAGCACAACTTTTCTCCCTAAAATCTGATATAATCCTTGAGTGCTGGTCTGTAGAATCCTACAGTAATCCCTTTATGATAATATTATCTCTGGAACTGACCATTCAAAGGCCATAGGAACTGCTGAGCGCTCCTGATTAGCTTCTCGGAGACACTGTTTATTCCATTTGTCTTTTTTCTTTCCTATCTTTCAGTGTCACCGTGGCATCTGTTTGTTCTCATTCTCCCCCTTCCCCCCTCCTGCTAATTATAGATAGGGGAAATAAAAATCTAACCTTGCTGGAAAGTCATTAATATTAAAATATTCCCTAGATAAGCCTATAAATCTCTAAGCTGCGTAGTTTGTCAGTACCTTACTCAAGAATTCACCTTTGGACTGAATGCAGATCTGCAGTACAAATCGATAATCATTTCTTGCATATTTAAATTTACTTTTCAACTTAGAAACCCGAACAGAATTTCTGTTTTCATGGTGAGAATTGGCAGGGATGAACTGTTCCAATCTTAAGCCAAAATGAACAAATAACTTTGAAGAAGTCGTAACTTGAATATGTCCTTTTAACAAGAACTCCAAGTTATTTGGTGCTGCTGTTATAATCATTATTAAATATACCTGTAACACTATATGAATACAGTGGGTACAGAGGTCGATGTTCTAAAAACTAAGAATTAGACAGCAGCATCCTCACTAGTGGGACTTCTCAAGATGATTTCTTTGGGACTTTTGGCGTAATATGAGATGGACATTTGACCCTTTGGTATCGGTCTGTCAGCTTTTCAAAAGATTAAAAAATACAAATTTAATAAGAAAAAAATACAAACAAAATAACCCGGCTGAAATTACACTCTGAATTATTTAGAATTGCACAGGAGATGAAAGCTGCTTAGAAATTTCCAGGTTGGAGATAATGCATCACGATCGATAAATGAATACTGTCCTTCCTGAACCCAAATATATTTGGCATACATTATTAAAAAGGTATAAAACAGTCGGATTTCATTATTAATGCAAGGTTATGCTATAGCTTACGTGTATAGCTAAGGAGGTCATACAGTACAAAGTCAGCATTTGGATTCATAGTTTCTAAAATTTTTTAAAGGACTGTAGAAGACCAGATTTCCATCTTCACCTTCCCTTCAGTCTTCCTGTCTCAGTTAAGTCTTCCTTGTTTTTGGAGAGAGATGTGGGATTGGAGGGGTACTGAACAGCTCTTAAATTTAGGAGTGCTTGAGGAGTACGCCTTCATGGAGACCATCCCTAAAGCACACTCCTTCCGTTACAAAGGAGAAGAGGCAGAAGGAAAGCAAGCGCTGCCGCTGCAGTGTGTGTGCCTCCGTGCATTCATAGCGATACGCTGCGTTTCCTACATTTGTGCTTTTTCTTTGGCACGTCTTGTTTAACATCTGTAGGATGCCTCGGTTGGTTGGGTCAAGCACCTTCTAGCCCTTGCGGTATGACATGTTTTCCTCCCTAAAACACACTGTTCTTACCCTCTGTATCTACCCTCATCTCTCCTGAACGGCGATCGTAAATGTCAGGGTGTCTGGCTGATAATTTGCTGTTTGAGGCCACCCGACACTGGAGCAAAAGCCTGACGTGTGTTACAGCACAGCCATGTTATTTCATTGACTTTGCTCCTGTCATCAGCTAATCTGCTCTGAAGCTATTTTTACAGTATATAGAGTCCTAGAATGGTTTGGGTTGGAAGGGACCACAAGGATCATCTAGTTCCACCCCCCTGCCATGGGCAGGGACACCCCCCACCAGCCCAGGGTGCCCAAAGCCCCATCCAGCCTGGCCTTGGGCACTGCCAGGAATCCAGGGGCAGCCACAGCTTCTCAGGGCACCCTGTGCCAGGGCCTCAGCACCCTCCCAGGGAAGGATTTCTGCCTAATGTCCAATCTAAATCCCCCCTCTTTTAGTTTAAATCCATTACCCCTTGTCCTGTCACTGCACTC
>VWZZ01006923.1:886110-928106 GCA_013399095.1 Psophia crepitans
ATCAACGTTGTGGCCTCCTCTGGACTCGCTCCAGCAGCTCCATGTCTTTCCTATTTTCCCATTTCAAGATATATGAAATGTCTATAGATACTTCTAAAGTTTTAGATATAGTTTCAACTCTTTGTCTTGCAATAGGCCCACAGACTCAGCTGTAAGGGGAATCCCACTATGTCGGCATTTCTTGACTTTGCCCAGGCAGACGGCGCCTGCCCTGAAGACGTTGCCTTGGGAGTAGGAATGGGGTAGCCACAGCACGCTGAACTTCACGCAGAGAATGGTAGTTCGTTATTTTCAAAAAAGATCACAAGACTGTAGATGCAGCTGGAACTGTAACACGGGCTCTGGGCATCATTTGAGGGTTTCCATTTGAGGGTTTCCATCTTTAAAGGTTGCTGTTACTTTACAGGTAAACTTTACAGGTTACTTTACAGGTTGTATCTTGTGGTTTTAGTCTCCCACATTTTGACTCCCACATTTTCTTCCCCACGCACCCACCTCCTCCCCACAGCACAAATCTTCTGAACTTCTCTGAAAGATCCAATTTCCAGGTCTCTCTTAGTGATAGTTGAGAGACTTGTAAATCTTACCCAGGATTGTTCACACATAAACTTAAAAAGCAGGAAAAAAAGGAAACTTCTAAAGCTTCTTACTCTACTATGAAATGAATAGTTACAGTGAAGCCTTCTGCAAATTCAAAAGTGCTTTTGCTTTCTATGTAACGGGTGAACTACTGTGAATCATTAAAAATAACTGTATCTGTGCTAAAATTTTCAAAGACATTCAGGAAAATATGAACGGAGGTAGAAACGTATCTTGTAATACTGTTATTTTTTAGTAGTATATGCCAGCTGATGCTTACTGTGTTAAGATTATCAAAACAAGAGCCATTTATATGTCTGTATATACAGCATTTCAGTTATTTATCATGGCACAATGATTAGATTTTTCTTAGTGCTTCAGGTAGCATCATTGTGCTTTTACAGGGATAGTGTTATCGATAGAAATACCAACAGCAGCAGAGATACAGGAGGAAAGATGCATCTTTCTTTCCATTACCGGCTAGCTCTGTACTTTCAGCTGTTCTACCTTCTCAGGAATCGCTGCCATCATCTAAGTCAAACATAAATACAAAAGGAAGAATAAGCAGCATTTACTTATCTTTTTTCACCTAATTTATTTTTGTGGATCCTTTTTATAGCTGTGCATCCTACTTTTTATTTTGCAGGTGTTATCAAAACGCTGAAGTCATCGCTAAGCTGGCGGATGGAACCAAATTTCAAATGTGATGGGTAAAACTGATTAAGCGTTCTTAGCAGAGATAATCGGTTCCAAGGTCTCTGGCTGCTCCAAGGCCACAACCCTTGCTGGAAATAGAATGCAGCGATAAATTGAAAGAAACCAATGATTCAAACTTAAAATTCCAGAAAAGCTGAGAAGGAATACACTTCAAGCTTGCAGCAGTAGTGTGCGCACGTAAGTCCCTTTTTTTCATTAAAGTTTTTAAGAAGATTTGGAGCAGATCTTGTATGAAATATATCCCGTTCAGAATGTAGACACTGTCATCCTTATCTCTGTCAAAATTCACCCCAACCCTATCATCTGTTCATCTGCTCTGCAAACCATAGAATCAGGTTGTCATGGTCTGTATTCTTCCATCTTTGACTGCTATGGGGCAGTCAGCAAGGGGACGTTCAGGAGATGGATCCTGGTGCAGCTCTTGGTACGGTACTCAAGCCAGGAGGAGCATGCAGTAGAGGAAGATCCAGTTCTGGGTTTCTTGTCTGTGTGAGCTGCTTTTTACAAGTAAGGTACACTGGAGGTTTGGTCCCTGGAAAGCTGTCTCTGGTAATCCACCTCTCTGCGTGCCTATCTCTATGTACAGTCCCTTATGTTTTTGATATGAGAATACTATTGGAAATATATTTTATGAGCCTAAAGAAAATAGGAGGAAGATCTCTATACAGGAGTAAGATCAACTTTTGTGTAAGGATACCTTTTAATTTCTGCGAATGCTGTTCCTTTCTGCTCTTGTCCTTCACCTCTTGGGATGTGTAGCTTTAACTGGTTGCCTTTAAAAATTCATGCTGGCATCAAGGTCTCATAAATGTTGGCAAAAAAATCCCGCTTATATGCCATTGTTCTAAGACTGAGAGACCAAGTCTGACAAATCTATCCACATAGCTACAGCTCCCCCAAATTCCATGTGAATTTATAGCTCTGACCTGCACCTGCTTGATTTCTGCATTGGCTCTGTGTGGTAATCAGAATTGCACATCATTTTCCGGATGAGCTTGCAATAGCATCTTTGCCATTGCCAGGGTGCCTTTCCATGATTTATGCTTCATTCCCTTGTTTGCCCAGCGCGGTGCTTCTCGTTACTGGACAGATGGTTTTATTATTTGCAATCACCACAAGATCTCCCGTATGATTTTTGTCTTCAACAGTGATTTCCATGTTTGTTTTTGGTACCCAGATAATTGCCTTGCTTTTGCCAGCACCAGGCCGTCTGTATCCACCTGTGAACCAAGTCTACTCAATCACGGCATATCTGGTGGTTCTTGCGGTATTTTCCTATTTCTGCATTGTCGTTAAAAGTTTTTAGTCATTCTGGAAGCTGCACACTTCTCTGCCTTGTTTGCATACCAGATTATTCCAGCGTGCTGACCCAGCAGCTTTGCTTCAGATGCTTATTTTCCCTCTCATATTTTGCTCTTTGCCAGTGCCTCTGGCCTTGCCTAAAAACAAGAATATTTTAATTTATCCATGGGAATTCCTATTTTTCTGCTGTATACTTGCATAACATAAACAGGTTTTTTTTAGAAGTACAGATAGGACTCATCTGATGGCCCACCACCCTCTTCTCCTTTTCAATAATAAATGAGTCAGATGAACTAGAGACAGTATTTTTTTTTCCCCACCAGTAAACTTACGCCATTCATCAAGTGATGTGGTTCTCTATTTGTGTTCACACAAACATTTTCTTCTAATACCAGTTCCTCCCTTAACATTTGGGGTTCTTCTGTAGTACGAAATCCAGTTAGAGCTCTGTCATCACTTGAAACGGATAATGTGATTTGGTTTATTAGCGTCGATGGGTGCCGTGTTATAACACTGCCCCCGAGTCAAGTTGCATTTTAGACATAAAAACGGGGATGATTAGGTAACATGGTGAAAATGCGATTTAGTTATACCTCAGCTGCAAAACGTTTTCAGCCTGGGCAAAAAAAGGATCATCCTGGTAGTCAGGTGGAGTGTTTATTTTGGCAGCAATGCTGACCCACGTGCTGAGGCCGGGGTGGCAGCTCCCTCGCAGTCTCTGTGATTTATCGGACAAACGTATCTATAAACTGTTGGTTTACTTCTGCAAAGCCTCTGCAAATAATCTGTTACCAGCATTTAGGCGTCCTCATATCCTCAAGCGTGAATTTCATCTACATCTCATGAACACTATTGCTCATTCCTTCTACTGTTGTCTTGCGCATGAAGAACGGGTGTCCACCTGGTCTTCTAGAAGAGGCCTCTGTAGATCGATCTCTTTCAATGGAAAGGCCACAGGCTGTTTTATATGTAATCTAGAAACTACTGGTAATTGAGAAAGATGCAGGATTAACATCCAAGCACACTATCACTAGGAATGATCAAAGAAACGATGTAGATCTGTTTTATTTCTCTATATGTTTAGCTTGCATCTATTTCCTCGTTCTGTCGGACTGCAAAGTCTTTATTTAGTGAGCATCTGCGGTGACTTGAATAAATTGCCGCTCAGAGTACTCCCTCAGAATGACTGTTCTTCATCAGTAGGAAAATACAGTCTCACTAAATACCAATACATGTTTCTTGATCCGAGGTCGTGCAGCACTTGCAGTCACCTTGGAATTGATTTGATAAATACGCTGTTCCCATTAGTAACCCTGATACGACTTTTAAAAAATGGAAAGAACTGTAATCCATATAAATTACAGGAGATCAATGCCTTTTCCTGAGCAATTCCACAGACCTTTCTGGAGTGTTAGCGGCGATCAGCAGTAATGGGACTGCTGGGAAGTGGGCAGGGAAGACAGAAAAGTGGTGTAGGACTGGGCAAGGCAGGAGCAGTGTGAACGCAGGATTCGGTGTGATACGAGATGCTTGTAGAGAAGCCTTTTTTCAGCATCAGAAACAAAGCCCTGAAGCTTGGCTCTTGCTTCAGGCCAGCAAGGCTGGCATGTCCGTGCCGCTCTGACTGTGCTTGGTGTGACTCAGGAGCAATAGGAGATGGAAGAGGTGAGCAAAAATACAAAGCGTGTTGTATGACGACACCAGGCCCCCCTTGCTTTTTCGTTTTTCTCCAGCATGCTGGCAGCCGCTCGGCATGCTGTCTCCAAACTTGGGTTGTGCCATTGGTGTCTGAACAAACGTTGATTTAGCAGCACGGAGACATGCATCAGCTGGTGTCTTCATGGTGCGGCGTGGGGTACACCTTACCTGACTTTGGGGTTTCCTCTGGGGGGTGGGTGTTCTGTAAAGTGTTCCTGGCCTGCTCTGTCTCTAGCTGCAGAATATGGTTCCAGCTCTTTATTTTCAGTCGAGACGTCCAGTTAACTTGTGTTCATCACCGATGTGCCTGTCTTTTGATCTCATGTTTTTGGCTTTTTATCTGAGCACCATGATTAGATTGCTTTTTGAATGAAGTCCAGGTCTTCTGCGCGGCACTTGACAGTTTCCAACAAGCCTGCGTTTCTGATTCATGGATACCACAGCTATAAAATTTGGCACAAGCTGATTTTCCGTAGCAGTAAACAAAATGAAAATCCAGAAATCAAAAAGACTATTACAGGCAAAGGTTGTTGCCCCTTGTTGCTCTTTTTTATTTCTTTTCTTTTTTCTATTTTAAAGGCCTTTGCAGAACTCTGCTTCCCTGGTACGTTGCACTACATCCCGGTTTCATTTAAGTACAGAAAATACCTTTTCAGTCATTCAACCATGAAGCTATCGCTGTTACAAATGGATTTTTCTATAAACATCATCCCATGCAGTCAGGTCCGGATCACATCAAAACAATCCGCTTGAAAAGCGCCGCGGTAACGCTGCCTAACCTTTTGTTTCTCCTTTGCCATCAGAAGCTCTTCTACCTATTAAGTGCCTCAATATCCTCAAATCTAAAGTATCTTTATATCCCTTTTTTCAGCGCACGGTTTGCAGCTTCGGCTGCCTCTGATGCCTGTTTTTATATAGCTGATCCCCCTTCAGATTGAAAGTGTTTCGCGGTAACATCCAGGGTCTGTCCAAACTACCCATCCTCTCCGCTCCTTTGGGACGGCTGCTTACATCTTCTGCTTCCTCCATGGTCAGGTCCTTGGAAAGTGTCGGTAACCTTCCCCAACTCTGCTTCTGCCCAAACCACAAACCTCTTTTTGAGTTACCACCCTTTTTATTCCTTGGCTTTCTCTCTCTGCAACCTGGGTAACCAGTCTCTCTTTCCAGAGACGTACTTTAATGCAAGTGGTCGCCAACCTAGCCACGTCTGGCCGTGGAAATGCCTGTTTGCCCACTGCAAAATGTGGTGTGGCATCCCGAGCGAGCTGTACCACTTTGAGGTTAAATGCTCATTCCCATTGGTTAAACTTTTCTTCAAAACTAAAAGAAGGAGGATCGGTAGGTGAAAGTAAGGTGTAGTTTTCAGTTTGTACTACGTTTCCTGACTTCATGGTGTTAAATCAAATGGTAAACATAGATAGGGACCACGGAAACAGAAAGCTCAAGCGCAGTGACACAGGAGAGGGCAGAACGGGGCGGGCTCGTGAATAGAGGACACCGCTTTGCTCCCACCAGGGGAAGTTGGTGGTTTAATCCTTCCTGGGCTGAGATGAGCATCAAAGAGTTAATAAACCATTAAAAGGCCTTGGGCCTGGCGGAGGAAATGGAGATGAACGAGTAGGCAGCAGCAGGCTGCTTGGCAGGCTTGCAGGTAGGAGCTGCTTGAAGGACGTGCTGCTTTCCTCAACACAACGGTGGTGCGGAGTCTTTGAACGAAACTGATCAAGTCTCTCTTGCAAGGAAAAATTCATGTTTAAGTAAAAAAATAAATAAATTAAAAATTAAGAAATCCTTTGTTGTGTTTTACCCTTTGTTTTGTTCAGTACGCTCTGCAGCCTGCCAAGAGAAGAGGACACCACGGGGCTGTTTCAGTTGGCAGGAGCTGCAGCCAAGGGGTGTGGCTCTGGGTCTGCCCAGTAACCACCAGCTGGGCAGACGGGCCCCGTCTGGGATGAGAGCCGCCAACGGCAGCGGCAGGCACGGAGCTGGCTTGTCATCCGCAGCTCTGTTTAGGGTGCTGCGGTGTGAGCAACGGAAAGTGTGGTAGTAAATCAGAGAGAAGAACGATGTGTGATTATGATACAGTGACTTTTATTTTTAGAAACTGTCGGAAAGTTGGGAAGTAACATCTGCCTTTCCAAACTGAGGTGCTACAGTTGTCAATTTCTATTAAGAGAATTCATAACTCTCTGTATGCAAACGTGCTTTCTCGGCCTGTCAGCGTCTCTTCTGCCTTGTTCTTAACGGCGGGAATTAAACAAACGGGGTTAAACTTGCATCATCCGATTCGGTGGAAGTTCTTGCCAGCTGCTACCGTGTTATTGAGCAATGTATCATCAGGATGGTGGTGCGCTTGTAATGACGCATTGCATTGATGCATCGTTAGGGGAACTGTGTTCTTTGATATGTTAGTCAGTAACAGGCCTTAGGAGGAAAATATTTTGAGAAGTCCAACTCCAAAATTTTATTTTAAAAGTGATCCATAAGTGCACTGTGAAGGGAAGATACTGACAGCTCACATTCTTACGGTATCCTTCTGTGTGGGGAAGTCTGCAATAGCAGGTGACCTGTGAAATCGCCAGGATCTGTTGTGCGCGTTTTCCTTGCTACAGGCTTCAGTATAAATAGTTATAAAAGGCAGTAACGATAGAAGGAGATGTGTCATCATTTTGCTGGGATAGAATCATAGAATCTGCACAGAGAAGCTGGATTTTGGAGCAGACTGCAGCACTTAATTCTGCGAGAACAAAGTTGATCAGACACTTTGCTGTAGTTTCTGGCCAGCTATGGAATGCAGGTTCCCACAGGGATCAGGGTCTGGAGCAGTCTGAGACAGCCGGGTGCAAAGCTGGGGGGGCAAAGCCAGGGCACTGCCCCGAGCTGGCCAGCAGAAGGATTCCATCTCATAACCATCACATTCCCTATACATTAGGGGATGCTCTGGGATGATCCTCTCCCTGTGATGGCTGCCATCCCTGGGGGGTCTCGCCTGCCATCCCGTCCCTGAGCCCCACTCTGTGCCCCTGCCCTGCCGGGTACCTGTCGCATTCTGGCCGGGGCTGCGCTGCTCGCTGGGTGGCACCAGCACCCACTGCTGGGGGGGAGCAGCTCGCCAGCCCTGCGCTGGCTGAGGACGTTATACTGTATTGGGGTTGGTATTAAGGTTTTCACTCTTTTATTACATCTGTTTCTATTTCAACCCACACATTTCCTTTTGCTTTTCCCAGTTTCCCCTCCCCAGGTGAGGGGGGCCATCGCGAAGTAAAACAACTGTCTGAACCACGGCAAGAAGAAAGCGTCTGCGTTCGGTGAGGAGGGCAGGGGGGGATCCCTCCCAACCTGCGGGTGACGTTTTGCCAGCCCAGTGCAGACGTCGGGTGGACTGCTCTCCTGGAAGATCCTTGCAGGATTTAGACTTGAGATCTGTATCAGTCTGTGTAATGATCCTTTTAATTTTCTATTTAAGTGAGTTTTGAATAGAAACAATCTTAACAGGCTGTCATCACCTGTCCCCTCTCTCCTAATTAACATCCTGTGCTGATGATTACAATTCTAGGCTGTGGCACAGCTTTGTTACTTATCTAGGTAATTGCTATACCTATAGATGCATCTGTTAGAATCCAATTGAAGGGGCTAAATAGGGCTTAATTTAAAGCAGTCGTTACCTCATGTTGAGGGGGTGTGAAGTATGGGTGAACAGTTACAACTGTCAAATAACACACACAAATGTTTTGTTTACCGTTCTTGAAAACCTTGTTTGTACTTTTTGCAATTTTCAAGGATAGACAAAAATATGTTTTACTGTATAGAGGTAAGAATTTAACCTTCACTATACAAATTATTTAGTAAGCATCATGACCTTATTAAAACAAAGTAGTTTTCCCCATTCTTGGCTCTGGAAAGAAACTCCATTTAAGCCAGACTGGCAGTGAAATGGTTGTTCCTCTGTGGTTATGCAGGCAAATAAATAACTTAGTACACGACTAATCTCGTCTCAGGCAAAAAATCTTTTCTACTGAGCAATTTTTCAAACGTGTTTCGTAATAGGCAAGGATGCATATATGTTTTTTTGAAGTTGTGTAATGTCTAGTGAATAAATGGAGAAACATGAAATACCAAAGAGGAGAGAGAGTTGCGAAATGCCAAAAGGTTAAATTAACGTTTGTTTGGGATTTTTTTTTTAAGCCAATCTTTTTTGCAGTGTTCTGATAACGATAAGTGAAGATTTATAAGTTTTTCTTGTTGTTAGGCATTTTTCAGTGCAGGGTCCTTTTGCAAGGTGGTTCTTTTGCAACACGAAGGGAAGGTGCCGTAGTGTTCATGTACTGAGCGACAGCCAAATCCCCAAGGTTCGTGATTTGGAGGTGGTGGTGCAGAGTTTCCGTATTTGATGTGTTACCAGTTTGAAGAACATGAAAATGAGCTTTCACACTATATTGACCCACATAATGTTAAATAAGAGAAGAAAAGAGTTAACTATATCTCTGTATTTATTTTATAGTCATGAGACCTTGATTGTATCTAACAGGTATTTGGGCTGGAGAACTGTTTCCATATGTCTGTTCTTCACCAGATGAACCTGAACCTATATCCAGGATCCGCAACAGCCTTCTCACAGACAGGAAGGGTCAGGTCCGGAGCTAAATTGCAGTAATCCATCTGCCTTTCAAATCAAATTGAAGTGGACAATCGTTCAAAATTACGCAGCTTTTCTGAGGATTAATATATAATATTTTATCCAGAAAGTTCACATCGAGAATAAATTGGGTTCTGCTGTTGATTGAAAACACAGAAGTTTACCTGCCTGTGTCAGGTCAGTCTGCATTTTCAGGTAAATTATTTGTTCCAGAAGCAGAAAGGGAAGACTGAGTTTCTGTGTTCAAATTGAAGGTTGGGCTTGAGAAGCTGCCCGCAATTTTTATTTGCGATTTGACCACAGCAAATGTCGTGATTCTGTATCTTAAACCTGTTTTGTGTATATTCTGTGCAGCTGACACAGTCTTTACTGTTGTATGGGAATAAAGAAAAACATGATTGTCCACCCTGTGGAAATGGGCAAGAAAACCATGAAGCTGCATGAACTGATACCCTTCCGACATGCCGAGAGCAGTTTCCCTTTGCAGATTGTCTAACTAGTAGACTTCAACACACAGGACATAGATTTAGTCTGGGAACGCACACGTGGTAAGTCAGGTGGACTTTTGCCTTTCCAGTTGATCTCTGTGGTCAGAGAACCCACTCCAGCCCATTGCAGTAAGGTCGTCTTTTCAGGACATCTTTCTTATTCACTACATTTTACTTTCCTTGATTTGCCTGGAGTTACCGCCTCCTGGACGCAGAAGTCAGGAGCAAACCTCAAACAATTCCTTAAATCAGAACGAAAGATTAAAATCTAAAAAAAAATCACCCTGAGACTGGTAACTAAATAGATCTCCTCGATTCGGCTGAGTGTCTCGCTGCAGTTCTCCAAGAACATTGCTGTTCACTTTTGACATGCTCGTGGTCGCTATAATGAGTGCGATTCCCAAATTGAAAAGCTGTTTTACAGAAAAAGTCTGAGAAATCTGCCAGAACTGTCATTCTTGCAAAAAGTTTTGGCTTGATAGCATCAGTATTTTCTGACTAAAATCATTTGTAGAAACAAAAAATTCCTGACACCAGATTTATTAATGTTTTGCCCCAGTATCAAGCCAACAGGAAGAAAATTACGATTCAGAGAGATGTATTTGAGACACCGTAGTTCTCAAGCTGTCCCTGAGGACACTGTAGTTCTGCACTAGCGTAGGTCTTTTTCCAAAACCCTGGGTTTTTGGGTCACATTTTTCTCTCACCTGAAGAACCACTACAGAGTTTTACCAGTAATAGTGAAATGAATCTAGGTAAAGCTGATTTTTTTTTTTCTTCCATTGATTACTGACCTGATAGCTTAAATAATTTTGGAACTAAATTAACGAATTGTTTTAATCTGTTTTTCTCTTATTTACCATTTGACAGATGACATGCAAAAAAATTTTCATCTGATTAAAAGAAAAAACTGCATCCCTGATCAATGTTTATCTTTCTGTTTAATTTTGAAATTATCTTTGGCTCTCCCAAGCAGATGGACTGTAGGCTCGCTGTAAATCAGCCTTGAAGTAGCTGTCTGTCTTAACGCGTTGGGTTGCAAAAGGTAGGTGCTGCTGGAATCGCGCAGAGCCCACAGTGCATCTTTCCCACTTTTGTTGTCGTTTCTTTATTACTTCTCCACATCACTCTTTGTCATGTCCGTGTGGTGTGATTTGCTTTTCCTCATTAAAAACGTGATCCTACGTTGTTTGATAAATAGCTCGCTCGGTACGTTCCTGTCGCTGCTTGTAGCGGTGCCTGAGCGTACCGCGTTTGCCTCCTGCCTTTTGCTGAAACTCTTCTGCTCCTACCTTCCCCCCCCCAAAGCGGTCGCTGGCGTTGCCATGCCTGAGTAGTGAAGAGCCACCCCAAATACATCCGCCAGTTGCCTGCTTTCTGACAACGCCGGGAGATGACGGCACCAAGGCACCACAGGACACGCAAATCTGGAGATCCAGCTAGAACTGTCCCCAAAGTTTATTGCTCTTACAGTTTGTGGGTCGGTGATACGCTTCGGCCCCTTTTTTGTCACCCTGGTGTTAGCGCTCGTGATGTAGCGGTGAAATAGTTTCTATAAGCCGCAGTCTAAAAAGCAGGCTGGGAAAGGGAGAGCCAAGCTGCAGATGGATGACATGAATAACCTGGGACGGAACAGCCTGTGACTGGTACAGAGCCATCCGTCTCCTGATTTTCCCAGGAGCTCATCGTTCGGTGATCTGTGGCGGTAAAGGAGCAGCATACAGAAACTTTGATCAAACGAGTAAGAACTGTCTCTGTTTCCAGCGGTTAGATTGTATTTAACTTCCTCGTTTTGCTTTTGTCTCCGTTGTGCCTCTGGGTCAACTTTGAACTTGACGGTAAAGATTCTAATTCACTATTTTTGGATTCCTGAGGTTGCACAGTGATGTTCCTTCATCATGTCAACAAAGTCACCAGTTTTGCAAGTAGGTCTCCGTTCGGTATTTTTAGGAAGGGCTCCATATGTGCCATATAACTGCTAGAACATACTAGGAAATAAAGAGGAAACTTCAGTTCAGATCTGAAATTATCACCTTTGAATTTGGCCTGAATTAAAAAAAAAGATTTCTTTACCTGTCATTTCCTCTGCTTACTGTCCGTGTGTTTCATCTGCAGGCAAGGAGCATCTTGCACGGCTGTAACTTTACTGAAACCGGGAAAAATACAAACCGACGAATTAGGTTTGGTTTTGTCAATACAACAAGAAGCAGGAATAAAATTAAATAATTTGGGGGGTAAAGTCTCAGCTTTGGCGTAGCTGTAAGGGTGAAAGTTATCCAGATCTCCAGCAAACTAATACAAATCTGTCCTCTGCAGGCAACGGGGGAACTGGGGGAGGGAGGTGGGAAAATGGGGGTACGCTGCTACAGGTTAGCTATTGCTTCATTGTAATTACTCAGCCATATTTAAAACCAGTGTCTTTGGATTTTTTAATTTTTGTAGCTTGCTTTGAGGAAAAATCGTACTATTTCTTACTAACAGGAAGCCCCATGCTGACATGGCGCGCTCTTTTCCAAAGGTTTACCTGGTTTTACTTGCTCATGCATTGAGTAGCTGCAGGAAGAATTAATATATTAGATATACCAAGCCAGCTCATTTTTCTTCTGTCACTTTTGCCATGATTAATGATAGGGAAAGCATGTTTAACTCTGTTCCAAATGACACTTCTGGTATTGCTCAGTGCCTGGATTTTTTTGAGTCTCTTATCATTAACTAAAAATAAATTCGAGTTAAACTGCAGAGACAGATAAAACTATTTCCTTCTCTTTCGTGTTTATTCTCATTTTATCCTTTTGGAATGACTGTGTTTATGCATTCAAATATTTTGAACATTTCCAGCAACTGTAAGGATTTTGCAAATAAGCAGCATTTAAGCTTACTCCATTTTATAAATGCAGGATGATATATTGATCTCTTCTTAAGTGGGCAGTCTGAAACTCATAACTGTTAATGTACTAAAAGAGCTCCAGGCCCTGAGGTGAGTGGGAAATGAAAATCTGTCTCCCATCTGATAAACCAGCTTGAAAGAGAGCCGATACCTGCATCTATCCCGTGCTTTCCCAACAACACGCTGCCCTGTAACGGCGCACAACAAAAATAGCCAGGAAGCCACCAAGTACGGGAAATGCTTCTCACCAGGTCTCTCGTGAACCAGAAACAAGGATCAGGAGGAGGACCGGTGGAAAAGGATTGGTGGAATCACAGCAGAAGACTTTTAAGGCTTGTGGGGGGGTGTCCTTGGGCTGAATGCCAGTCTCCTCCCTGCAGAACATAAATCCCTGGGACCTCTTGAGCTCTGTGTGTAACCTTCAGGGCCTCTCGGGATGTTATCAAAGAAGAGGTGGTAATGATGATCACCAATTATGTTTTTTTCCCTTCTTTTCCCTCTCATGAATGTGAAATGATTTTAAATTGTATTTCTACCAGTAGGTGGGGGTAGAAATTCCCACCGCTGATCAGTAGGAGAGCGAGCATTTCCAGGATTTATTCAGACAGTACTGAAAAGCCTCAAAAGAAGTGCTCGGGAGGTGCATGCTTCCAGCGCTCCTCTTAACAAGACCGTGGTAGATTGATAGATATTATCCTTAGTGAATATTCACAACGCATCGTGAGTCTCTTCTGGTTTTGAGTCACTGCAAAGGAAAACTAGCTATTATCAAAGCATATTATTTCATAAGCAGCCTGCCCATCAACTGGCTAGAAAGAGGAGGAGAGGGGAAAAAAGCATTATTAATGCAGGTTGGTAATACTGTGAAAACTGTTCAGCCACTGTGAAAACTGCTCATCCACCAACAGGCAAAAAGAAAATTTGAATTATTAATGTGTATTATTAATTCTACCCAAAATCCCTTAAAGGGAAATGAAAGGTTTCAGCATTTCTTTTGAAGAGATTTTGAGAGTGGTGAAACCAGTCTATGCATAGGAGCTGTCTACAGCATATTAGAAGAATATAAATAATGAATGAGTTATGGAGCTTCATCCCACAAGAAAAGCAAAATATGCAGTATTAATGTATATTATTTGTATTAAATGAAATCCCAAGAAAGATAATTTTAGGAGCCGGAGAGTGACTGTCTTTTGCAGACTTACTGAATAATCAGTGGACAGAATGAAATCGTGTATCGTGAACGTGCTGTATCTGTCTTACCAGCTGGGCTTTGAAAATTTCAAAGTCCCATTTGAAAATTGATTTAACTCAGTGGAAGTTGCTGCTTGGTCGCAGTGGTGAAGGGTCAAAACCGGAATATGGTGCATGCAGTCGTCCCCGCGCCAAGTGGTGCCCGTAGGGTCCGGGATGTGTACTGCTGGAAGAGGAAGGACGGGGAAGAAAACCAGCACGGACTGGCAGACAGGTATGTATTTATTCTGGTTGATGCAAAACTTGGCTGTTTGTTCTGTTAAGGGTGGACAGCTATATTATTATTATTATTATTAATGTCAAAATACAGGAAAATAGATAGGAAATATGGAAGCTGATGTAAAAGATGAAGGGGAGAGCGATGTACCAGCTGGACTTCATCCTTCATTAGTTTGTGCTGTTGCTCCAGAAAGCTTTTCTGTTTTTCCTGAGCTTTGGGGATGTGCCTTTGGCTTTAGTCATAAAGCAGAATCAAACAGACACAAATGTCCTATTTACGTCATCTTTGAAACTGTAGAGTACATAGCCCAAGAGCTTCAGCAGAGCTATTAAAACTATAATCTATGTCAAATATGCTAGGTCAAGAAAATAAATTAGATGCATTTAATGTCACAGAATCTCTTGGTTTCAGGTCACTGAGCCCATTTCTTAAAACATGATACATATTTAAGCTCATTTTATAGTATTTGAACACATTATCAGATGTAGCCTGCAGATCAAGCCTTACCTATCATGATGGTTTACTGAGTCATGATGTTTTTATTGAACATCTAATCTGCTCTGTCAACAGAGATCTCAAATGGGAGGTCGGGAAGGCTGGATTTGGTCTGGTGTTCGGGAAGCTGAAGGTGGCAGTGAGCCTGTCAAGCACTTCTTCAGAGCGTGACTGCAGCACAGATGCTGGAGTCCATGGGGATGGTCCGGACACGTGGCCTAACCCCCCCCCCCAGAAGTGTACGTGAGCAGGCCTGTGTAAAGCCCAGGTAACAACTGTGTGGACTGATGGTGTAGTTACTTGTGTCCAGGTGAAACACGTTCCTACGTCTGGAGGAGTAGACATCTGCTGTGTCTCTCCATCGTCCTGACACTGCGCCAGCTAACGGCTGGGTGACGCTTCACCTGTGAAGTGTTCCGTTGGTCTAGTAAAAGGATTACCTGGATGGTGAACGTGGTCTTATCCAGCCTTGTGAACATCTTACCCGCATAGTCCCAGAGGAGATTATCCATCTGTCTGTGGTGCTTTTATGGTTGTGATCCACGCTGGCTGAGTGCTCGCAGTCTTCAGTGCCTCTGTCCGCTCAGCCTGGGGAGACCAAGGCAGAGACGGGGTGAATGGCATTTGGAAGGTCCTTGAGGGAGGTTGTGCTGGGAAAGTGCGGAAGCGAGGTCTGAAGATGTAAGATGAGCGCTGCAGTCACTGCCCTGTCTGTCCTCCCCGGTGAGGAGTACCTGTGGGGCAAGGGACCACAGAGCAACCCCACAGATGGATGTGAAGGGATGTGCAGGCCAGGGTCAGCAGCACGTCCCTTCTGTCATGTACACAAGGCTAAACAAAGATCAGACTGTCCTTGAATCTTCATCTTAAATTTGGTTTTCAGGTTTATTTTGGTTACGTTGTTAAACGCTAAGAATGTATTATTATTTTGAAATACCGAAGGAAGCTCCTTTAACCCAGCAGATTGTGTGAGACAGAAAGTTTCTACACTGCTGTTTCTGCAGACCTGAACCACTGCAGAACAGGTGGTTCAACTGGTAACGGAGGTAAAAGGCTCTGAAGATTAAGTAATAGTTGGTTATTTTAATTCCATTTTTGCTTTGGCATTTTGTGCCACTTTTGCATCATTTTATGTCATCTAAAATGAGGCATGGCTGCATGTTCTCAGCTTCCTAAAACTCCTAATGACGCATGGTTTATTCTGTGTAGGAGCTCAGACAACTCCAAAAGTGAAAGTTGACCTGAAGATGTAAAGATGCCGAGTTAAAAGTAACGGGCTCTCTCTGGAATTTCTAAAGGAATGTGTATTTTGGTGTAGTATTTTTTCACCTTTCACTAAAGTCACTTGCCTTAAACAGGCTGTGGTAAGAATTTGCTCCCTGAAAATATTTGTGTCTCACCCCGTATTATCTGTCATTACAGGAACATAGTTGCTTTTATGCCAAATAAGGATTTAAGGGAGTTTTTTTTAAAAAAAAACACACACCTCATAGATTCGCTTTGTGCTGTCACACCTCATGGTCATTGTTGACTCAAAGAACTTCTGGTTCCGTTTGTCGTGTCTTGCTGCTCATCCATCCTTCAGGAGAATTTCAGGCTCCTTTCAGGCTTCTCAGGTGGTTTGTAACAAGATACCTGCGAACAGTCAAAAATCAAAATGTTTGTGTGTGTGGCAGTCTCCCCAAAACCCGTGGGACTGTTTGTGCATTTCAACTGAAACGCTCACTGCGACGCTTTGCTGAATCAGTGTCTCCATCTGAAGAGCGATGAGGATGCTCTCTGTCCGCAGCGCTGCTCCCTAGGTAAAAACATCACCGCCACGACGGAGGGGCTTTTCTGCAGCATCGGCTGCTCCGACGGTTGCGCTGGTCTCTGAGATCCATCAAATGTTTTTTAGTGCATTGTTAGATTTTCTTGGCCTAGCTGGTGTATTAATGCCGGAAACATGGATAGATTTGGCAGCAGGAAATGGTTACACCAAAGAAGCTGCTCTTGAGTTGTGCAGAGATTAAGTCTTAAAATAGCGTACAACTCCCTTTTTCTATCGAGACGCCTTCAGCTGCCGGTCTTCCCCCCAGCTATGTGCCAGCGAGACCCTTCTCCTTTGCTGTGCCTGGAGTTCAGAGGGGTCGGTGCTTGGTGCAAGGTAGGCTTGAGATCCTCAAAAAAAAAAAAAGCCTGTTTTTTTTTGTGTGCCTGCAGAGAAGTTCTGGCTTGTCCTCAGCACCCCTACACCAATCCTTCACTTCGCTCACGCCTTTGCCCCCCACCATCTGCACTGTCAGTTCTGGTTGTTTCTTTTCACTGGGCACCGGGTTTTAATGATCAATGTGATATCCACAGGGACAGTGTTCAAGAAATCTGGATACTTACAACCTTCTTACCTTAATTGAGTGTTTATCTCAGCTATTAAATATTCTTGAGAGTTCTTTCATAGAAGAACCTTGAGGTACTCATTAAAATTAATGTGCGTGGTTGGTTTGTTTATCTGCCAGGAAAAGAAAACGCACGCAAGCGTTTCAAGTCTCCCTGCTGTCGCGCGAAGGTGAGAACTGGGATGCGGCTGTGGCGGGTGCGATGAAGCTGGGAGCCGGCAGAAGCTGGTTTTCTAATCCTGCAAACGTACACGTGCTGTTACGGGTACAGCACTGGCTGCTGCGAGCAGGATTTTTCTGAACGATGTTCTGCAAAATTAAGGGAAGAAAAAAAAAAGGAATAATTAAGGTAAATTCTCAGTATTGGAACTGGAAGGTTAGCCAGAGGTTTGGGTCCTGTGGGGCAGGCACGGGCAGCTCCTCGGCTTGGTTTGGAGCCCTGTGTCACGGGGGATTTGGAACTGCATTAAATCACATGGGAGGCACTAGAAAGGCCAAGAAAAAATAGATTCTGTGGCTAAGGATGAAATATTTTAGACAAGCTAATTACCTCATGCAGATAACGAGTTACTACTTGATACTTGTGGCATTCTTATAAATTCTTTCTTACTTTAGGATTCATTTTAAGTGATTTTTTTCATTCTGAATTAAGGTACTTTGCCTTACAAGCCCTGGCTAGTGCGGAGAAGTTAAGCTTGCCGGTGTCAGAAATCAGACTTGTGAGTGAAAGAACGTGGAATCGCTGAGATGACAGCCTGCACTTTTCTCTAGAAAGTGCAAAAGGTGAAAGTGGAGACCTGGAAACGTAAGGAACCACAAAAAGGTAAATATGAGAATTATGGTAATGAGGGTGGGTGTGCGCCTATCTGAGATTATAGCATTTGGTGAGGAAAAGCTTGGAAACAGCGAGTTGGACCCTGGAATGAGAAAAGGCTCCGTAGCACAAGGGCTGGATCAGTGAGGTGATGTTTCAGTGGTTTAGCTGTGCTGGTCCTGAGACAGGTAGCAGGGATGCTCGTCTGTGACATCTGCATTTCGGAATGTAACAGGGTGAAATTGGGCTTGTTCAGCCTGGAGAAGAGAAGGCTCTGGGGATACCTAATTGTGGCCTTTCAGTCCCTGCAGGGGCTCCAGGAAAGCTGGAGAGGGGCTGGTTCCAGGGCAGGGAGGAACAGGCCAAGGGGAATGGGTTTAAACTAAAAGAGGGGAGATGAGATCTGAGGCAGCAATCCTTCCCTGTGAGGATGGTGAGGCCCTGGCACAGGGTGCCCAGAGAAGCTGTGGCTGCCCCTGGATCCCTGGCAGTGCCCAAGGCCAGGTTGGATGGGGCCCTGGCCAACCTGATCTAGTGGGTGACATCCCTGCCTGTGGCAGGGGGGTTGGAACCACATGATCTTTTAAGGTCCCTTCCAACCCAAACCATTCTATGATTGTATAAAAATCACAGTCAAGATCATTAATAAAGCAAGTAAAAGGTATCTGTTATTAGCATGAATCTGTTAGGCAAAATTTACCACTTTTTCCTGCTAAGCTTTTGTCATGACATTCTAATCATATATCCGGGTGATTGCAGTTTGTTAAAGCACAAACCGGAGATGATAACGGTATCGTAAGGAACTGGACAGGAAAAAAAGAGATATTGAAAACTGACTTACCGTGGTTCCTAATGTACTGGTTTGTCTGGGTTCAAGGGTACTTTTTGAAGCAGTAATGTAATTATTACTGGCACTGATAATGCTGACAACAAGGCTGTGTCTAGAATGATAGTGGAAGATAAAGGGAGTTTGGCAGTCATTTGAATAATTGGTTTGAGAAATGCAGAATAGGCAACCAACAATTTAAATAAATGCATCTTGTAAGTAGTGAGTTTGGGGATTTCCATTAGTCAGAATACAGAAGAAAGAGTAAAAGGTTTAAAAGGTTAATTATTATTTTTTTTAAAAAAAAAGTAAACGACCTAAAAGAAAAAAATCAGATGAACAGAAAATTACTAAAGTATTAACTTAGCAAAATGATCTTACAGTGAACAGATTGAGCTCTCTTTTTAATTGAGAATATATGTATTACTTTTGGATTCTTATAAGCAAACAAGCTTTACTGTTTCAGGATAAATATATTGAATTGTGTGCAAGAATATGGGAACTCAAGTAGCATGGTAAAAGTTTAGCAAATTAAGTAAGATGGAGAAAGTTCGCAGGAGCTGCACTGTCTAAACCTCACTGATACATCTGTACGGAATAGCAATGAGATTTCATGCCTTGAAGTCATCTATGGGTCATAAATTTGTGGGATGAATCCCATTAATTTTCCATCGGGACCCAAGGAAAAGGTGCTAGGAAGGAATAACAAGAATGTTCGGAAGGCTGCAACTAGAATTCCAAGAAAATTCAGTTGTGTAATCTGTGCTCACAGTGGGTTGGACATAGGTTCACAATAAATAAAACTTTATCTTCACTTTAATTGCTTCTGTTGAAACAGCTGGGGTGGAAACAGTGATAGTTAGGGTCATCATTGCCAGGGTAGTGCTTTCATTAACCAGGCAGATGCAGACCACATCTGTATTCACAAGGCAGGCTCTCCTGGTTGTGGTGTGAGTGACAGATCCGAGGCCTTTGGGCTTGATTTAGGGATGTTTTGTGGACTAAGACATCGGCCCTAGTACACTCGCACAGTTCCACTGAGTACACCCTAACAGAGTGAATGTAGTTAACATACCATCTTCCAAGGCAGAGTAGATGAGTTCCTTCCTTTGACTTGAACTCAAGAGGATTGTTGACCCTCTCACGGTATTTTTTTCCCCCCTTTAATTATAGCTGGGATCTGACTGTGAAGGAGTGTAAAGCAATTATAGAAGCAACAATAACAATGCTTCTGCTACTGTATGCTCGAAATGTTGTTTGAGATCCCTGCAAGTCCATGCTTTGAATTGCAGAAAAGCAAAGGGACCGATTTTTTAGGTGACCTGAATAGCAAACAGCAATGTTTAGTTTGCTGAAGTTCTCACAGAAGCTAAGACATTACTAGTGGTGGTTCACTTCCTCTTAATAGACAACATCTAAGGGATGAGGAAGGACAACTGTCATTGGAAATGGAGCTCTTTTGTTTTGTCTTCTGCGTTCCAGTCCTTCGTTTCATCCTCTGTTCCTCCTTCCCTTCCCTCCCCTTCTCTGCTGCAGTAAGTATTGATTTGTGGGCAGGAACAGCAAGGTCTCTGCCTGTGCACATTCTGATCTCATCGGAGGGGGAGGTGAATAGGAAAGGGCAATCCTTAATGGCATTTTCCGAAGCCCAGAAATTACTCTGATATTTAAAAAAACAGCATTATGCTGAAAAAGGAGAATAGCTGTCATTGGGAATCGGAGGCAGACTTGTGCTGCTGAAGAGTTCTTGAAGGTGGAACTCTGAAAGAAGCTCCTTAAGTACTACATAAACTGTTGAGCACTCCTAAGAGCAGTTGTATTTTATTTTTGAAACATGAGCGTAAGTAACCGAGTTGTGTGTTAGTGTGTGTGTGTGGGAAAGAGAGAGCAATTCAACTGGCAGTGTAAAACTTGGGGACTACAAGTGTGATTCTGTAGTCCTGCCTACTGGAGAGCTCCAGGGTGGTGGTCTTTAAAGTCAGGTCAGCACCATGACGTCACTCTCAGTGAAGGTAGAAATGACAATGTTATTTTAGGGCTATTGCGTTGTTCTACACACGGCTGGCCTCCCAGGTTTTTATCTTATCAAAGGATGTGGCACAGAGATGATTCCAGGCATGCCCATGCACCGCATGCTGCGTGGGGAATTGCTCGTCTGTCATCATCTGGAGAGTGATCCCAGGTCAGACCCTGACGCTTCAGAATTATGACAGCGCGTGCTGGATAAATGGAAAATTCCTGCTTAAAGCAGCGACGTATTTCTTCTATTTAAATGACATGCCGGTGCCGTTAGTGCTCAGGGAAGGTCAGGTTCTCAGCTACTTCTTGTACGACCTCACAAAACGCAAGCTTGAAGTCAGTCTCACAACTCAGGTGCTCGACACGGTTCAGATAGCCACGCACATACAACAGTGGTCTCAAAACCTTCATGATTTAGTACAATACCTGCTGTTTGATTTCTTTCCAAACCCATCTACATGCCTTAGAAATCTCGGTTTTGTATCTTAATCGATTTTCTTCAATCAGCAGTGCCAGACCGGGGAAGCGTTCTCAGGAGAGCCAGGCGGGTTGGCCTACAAACAGCCGCGCGCCTTATTTTACCCTCGAACCAGAACGCACAGTGCAGTGATACCAGAGAGAATGTATTTGGTACAACCAAGGCTATAGAGTTGCCCTCACAAGAGCCAACGGACCAGCACTTTACACTGGTGCTCCATTTATTAGAAGACAGACAGACTTGACTTAACAAGACGTTTACCGGTATTTGTAACTTCAGGTACACTGACGTTGTTGAATTTGGGCAGGCGCCCAACTGCTTTGCTTATCAGGCCCCAGCTGCCATCAGAGTCGTTGCGCTTTGTTGGTTTTAATTTTCCAAGAAAGCATGTACCTATCTTCATGCAGATCTCCGCTGTTCAGTTGTAATCTGTTCCCTTTTCTTCACTTAGTCTGAAACTTGGGCTGGTGTCCATCTTTGTGTGCGTGAAGCTTCTCAACCATTAAAGAATCATTAAAAAAAAAATTGGAAACCAACTGGAAGAGCTTCACTACTGCCTAGATCAGGAGCTCCAATACTCAAAAAAGAACCATCGTGGTGTTGGTGACTTAAAAGACAGGTGCTCATGTAGCAGGCGGTAGGATCTGTAGTCCAATAACCTTGAGGAATTAGTGAAGAAGGAAAGATAAAGCCGCCGTTAAGGAAAAATTCATTAGGTACCGCTTTTGTTTCTGATGCATCAATGGATGCAATTAAATTTTTGGCAAGAGCAATGGTATTAAACATTTTGTCCAGAAGGTTATTATAGCTTGAATTGAGAAGCTGGACAGCTAAACAACTATTGTCATCAAAACATATGGGAGAAAAGTTGGGTCTTTAGCAAAGTGCGAGACGAAGTGCTGCCCTCCCGCTGGGATACTTCAGGCTGGCTTCCCGTCGGGGACGGTGTTCCAATCCTCCTCTGTGCAAGGGTGGGAGAACCCACTTCCACGGCGAGGATTCAGCCTGACCTGAAAAGTCAAAGCGCAGACGTGGGAACCGCATAAAACATTTCATTCCATTATCCTGTATTCTATAAAAAAAACAAGCCAGGAAAAAAGGGAAAGGAGTACGTTATTTCTGCATACAATTAAATCAGATCCTTTTTATAAAATATCGAGTCTTCATTTCTTATCTGACTTCAGCAACAGAGATCTTAGTTATCACATAAATAATGCAGATTCGCTTTTGGAGACTTTTTTTTTTTCCTTTCCTTTACCACGATCGTGTCTTTTACAGAAAGCTCATTAAAACGGTACGTACTTTGAAGAGAGGATGCAGAGATAACTGTTTCACACCCTCTTTGAGCAGCCTGAAGAGTGTTGTTTGTGCCCACCAAAGAGGTGGGTCTCTGCAGTGATGCTTTAGTGCCGCTGCTCCTTGTGCAGCTGGGTGTAAAGTAGGTAAATGATGGAGCACAGTCGTGCTTCTTGCTGCACGTCAAACATTTCAGAAGGGTGCTTGGCTGTTCCGTGTGTAGTTCTGTTGCCCTTGCAAAAAGAAATTGTTTCTTGTCTTACGTTCACGTGGAGTACTTAGTTCTTTCCAGGCCGAGGTAAAGGATATTAATCCCCTCTAGTTTATCTAAATAAAGGGTAAAACAAAGACTTCTCTGTTTAGTGAGAAGAAGTTACAAAGTAAGACAAAACAAATACATCACTGAGCTGAAGCGGATCTTTGTTTAGAAGCTTCAGGTCGTCTCATGAACTTCAGTTGCAGTGTGTTGTCCAAGCCCTCCGCAGAGCTTTGGTTAAGAGCTTAGCTTAATGAAACGAACCGTCAGGGCACTGCACAGTGGTAGGTGGCTCCAAGCCTGATAAACATGTATTACTTGGCCTTTAGATGTGGCTTACAGCAGAACACCTCGCTTTCCTTTCAGTGTAATAAAAGCAAAGTATCAAAGCATTCTTCTGGGGCTTTCCCCTGCCTGCCAGACTAATTAACCAGAGTGGAACTCTTTGTAACATGACTTTAGACTTCACTGATTATATTTATCAAGGAACATCAGCAAAGAGTTTTCTGTTGTTTTATTTTGGGGCTTTTTACTCACTGAATTAAGCGAGATGAAAATTAGTCATGTTCTGCTTTGGGTGGTCTGCCTCTTGCCGTATGCAGGGATGAATTATCTCACCTCTCCGGTACCCCTCTGGTAATCCACTGTTTATTTCCACTAATCTTGCTGACTACTGTTCCATGGCAGCTTAAACCCAAATAGTTACAAGAATGTCACTTTTCGGAGATAGAAGTCTGTTCTTAAGAACACCGAAGGAGTAAGGGAGAAGTAGTCACAGCAGGAAGAGGGTTGAAGATTGACCTGCCGGGAGTGTTTCTCACTCAAGGGAGTTGGGTGGCCAGGTCATGTGTCACATCCTTGCTCCCTCAGAGGTCAAGAAAAAAATAATTAAAAAATTGCATGAGAGTAGGTTCTTGAGAAGGGCCATACTTCATGGAAAACCCCTAGAACACCACAGCTTTTGTTATTAAAAACTTAGCATTTGTTAGACCTGCAGACTGACATCATCTTCAGCTTGTACAGGTTGAGGCGTGCAGGCTGTGCGATGCTGCAGTATCTCCCTTCTTGTAACAGGCAACATCACAGTCACTGTGAACCACCACAGCTTCAGCTTCTCGAGTAGATCGTGCGATAGCTTTGCTGAGTCGGCTGGAATGAATCTAGAGTTGCAACGTACACATATCAGCAAACGCACTGAGGAAATTCAAGGTGAAAGAAGCTTCATTAGGTATTGATGCTGTTAAAATATTAAGAGGCTAAAGTTCAGCTACAGAAAGTCTTTATGTCAGGATCTATAGAAAGTAACTACATGGTTTTTAGTGCTACCTGTGTCCCAAAGCTTACTGGGGATAAAGAAAATTTTCCTTTATTTTTAATTCTCTTCTTGAGTTGCTGCTCAGAAGAAAATCAGGCTCAGAAGTTTAGGAAGAATGTAAGTGCTCATTGTTGTCATGAATTTAAATTCTGGTAATCATGAATTTAAACCCAGCAGTGCTGCTGAAGAAGCTCTTAATAAATTAAACACATTAATTTCACTTTACCGGATTATTAAAACACTTAAATATTATTAGCTAGATAGCCTAAGAGCAGCGGGCTTCTGTATGGAAATGTGTGCAGCGTGAGGCTTGCGAAAAATCCCAGTAGATGGAGGAAGCTTAGTCATTCCTTCAACTTACTCCTCATTCCTTTCTGAATTCTCTGTGTAGCAGTCTGGATTTCTCTTGAAATTAATTGTTTTAATTATGGCAAATGGCTTGAATGGCTTCTGTGTGAAGAAAGAATTAAAACTCTGGGACGGTTTAGTGTGGAGAAGGGACATAAAGAGGGCACACGATGGAGATATACAAATAATGAATTGCATATACAGAAAGTAAATCTGGCACTTGCACTTATCCTTTCTTATAATACAAGAACCAGGGGACTTATAATGAAACCGAAAGGCAGCAAAATTAAAACCATTAAAGAAAATAAGTATTTACACAAATGCATAATTAACCTGTGGAATTAATTCCCACAAGAGTTCAGTGAAGCCAAGAGCTTAGTGGGGTTCAGAAAAGGATTAGACATTTATATGGATAATGGAAACATGTGCAGTTGTGTTGGATGGCGTGAGCAGTATAAAGGGACCGCGGGACCGCAGCTCCTGCTGGAGCCGGTGGCAGGGAGATGAAGTGTACAAACCCTCAGGCAAACGGCACTGGGAAGCCAAGACTGACACAGGGAGGAAGAAAATGTCTGAGGTAGGGAGTATGCCTTCAATAAATGGTCATTTCACTTAGGGAAACGTGACTGTTTCATTTCCTTTCGCTGTGATGAAGCGATGTGAAAATGGCATGCCGTTGTCTGCTTATCTTACCCCAACCCAGCCAAAGAATTGAGGTTTTAACATAAGGGAAAAATTAATTCAGAGCAAACTGATTGATGCTCTCACATACAATTGTTATCACAGCATTCCTGAAGAAATGCAGAATAAATAAATATAATTCATCTTTGAGAGCCAGAGTAACTCTCCAAGTCGGATGAGACGCGCTGCGGTGGGAGCTGTGTGGTGGCAGTATGGCTGGTACTGAGTCGCGGTGCCTGCTGGTTTGCCCATCCGGTGCTTTAGTGGATTGAGTTTTTCTGAGGCGCTAATATTTTAAATCCTGTAATAACATAATTTCTACAGACATAAGTTGTCCACAGTTCATTGAGTTCCTAAAATAATCTATGTTAGCTTTTCTTGTCAGGGATCTCTGCCAATGTGCTGGAGACCAAGGCAATTCCATGACCTCCGTGACATTACTATTAAGCCTATTTTCCCCTTTGCTAATAATAATATTATCCAAACCAGGTTCTCAAAAGCTCTCTGTCAGTGCATGCAGGGACTTGTTCGGTACGTGCACAGATGTTGCAGAAATGTAGCAGACATATGGTAGGTTGGAGGTGGATTTCCATGTCTGTTTCATTCGTTAACCTTTTTGGGATCTCTGCCAAATGGAGCCCAAAGTATTTTGACCCCCTCCGTTGCTGCTCTTCATAAACCCACTTGTGTGAGAAGGCTTTTTGGTCGATCATCATTATTTTGAGTCAAAGCAGGAATTCCACCTCAGCTAGACATCACAAAAGGCTTCTCATTCACACTCAGATGGTTTTGCAGGAATCTTAAAAATTTTCCAGACCATTTATTTATGACCTGTTTCATTCTAGATGCTACTTGAAAGCTCTGAAACATGACAGATGATCTAAGGTAGGTCAGTAGCTTCCCCACAACTGGGTGTCTTAACCTGTAGTTTGTTGTTCCTCGCGTGACGCAAAGTCTGAATGCTGTCAGTGTTTGTAAAGCAACTATATTGACTTCGAGTAACAAATTTCTTTTGTGTTGGAAACCAAAATTCTGACTCACCACTTAAAAACAGTCTGGACTTTTAAGTTTGCATGGTTTTAACCAGCGTTTGTATTTACAGTTCCAATTCTTCGGGTAGTTAGAAAGAAGATTCACTAAGAACTTGGACCTAAAAGCCTTCCCTGAGTTTGTACCGTCATGATTATAGCCAAGATAACACATGCTAAGCAAAACCAACTTCCAGACACCTTGTACTTTATCCCTGCAGACTGTAGCATTCGAGTAGCTGCCTGAGCACCCTCTCCCTCGCTCCTGCACTTGCTGGCCCCGCTCCCCAGCGCCGTGGCAGTCACCGTCCTGCCTGGGCAGGGTCATCTCCTGGCTCTCTGTTGCAGAGCAACTTCACTTCTACGTCTGGAAGAGGTGGCTTTAAACTCCAAGGCGTTCCTGCTTACAGCTGCCAAACCCATACCGGTAACGCCTCATTATAAGTTCTATTTATACGCAGACCGGCGTTGTCTGAGGGAGCACGCACAGCTGAGTACTCCTTTAGAGCGTTGTCCTCTTTAAACTCATCTTTAATGTGTTCTTTGTTTGAGAGCTCCTTTTGTAATTTACTTGAAGCTGAATTATGAAAGAATCCTGATCTAAATGAGTCACTGTCCCACTGGAAAGAATGCGACAAATATTAAATATTCTTATGTAGCTTGCAGATCTGAAAGTAAAATTCATTCTTCTCCATTAATGCCGTTTCTTCCTTCATATTCCGATGACTCATTTGGTGAAGTGTTGTGGTGCCAATTTTTCTCCTTCTTCCCAAAGCTAACAGGTGTTTCTTGGATTTGCCTCATCTGTTACGAATCACCGCTGAGTCCAGCTGGAAATTTTCCACCCGATGGTCCGGCAGTGCCCTGCACGTTGGCGTGCTGCACTTGGTCCCACCATACCCAGTCCGCCTCCAGCGTCGCAGTTGGGTCTGGCTGGTCAGTGCTTGACAGCTGGTCCATCAGATCCACATCGTGGTCTGCGCAGGGTGGACTTATTGTACAGAGAGCCCAGGGCACCTGTATCGCATTATGGAAATGCAGCCGCTCCTGCCCTAAGATGATGTTTACTGTGGGAATGTGATTAAAAGCAGGTACTGGTCCTGAATTTTTTTCCTTTTCTAAATAGATCAACAGTTAAAAACAGTAGCATCAACAATTATCCTTAGGCAAGAGTTTGGGTTTTTTGCAGTGCAGTGGAAGCTTATTTTAATAAGGTTATATTGTCCAAACTCTCATCTTTTCAAACTGAAGTGCCCTGCCAGAACGCGATGAATGAGTTGATTATTCAAAATACAACACACATGCAAGTTCCTGTCAGCCTTTACTTTGGCAGACTGTGTTTGCACACATCTACAATCACATGGAGCAAAACTGTCCCCATTTGGTAGGAAATGCCAAACAGTGTTTGACAAACATTAATTTGGTTTCATCTAATTGTAGTGCAAAATTTTATTTGCAAGATGCTCAGACTTAATTAAAAATATTTTTTGACATATTAAAACCTCATGGAAAACATCAGGCTCCTCGAATTGTGATCTGATAAACTAAGAACCCAGCGTAATCAGCCCCCTTTTAATCTGATGCTGTAGGAGCAGCAATTGCCATAAAACTGAGTAAAAAAAGGATTTAAAAACAAACAAAAAAACAAACCAAGGCTGGAGTCTACTTCCTCTTCCGATCTGTTCGGTTTTGTGATGATTTTTTTTATATTTAAGTTGTCTCTAGGAAATGTAGGGAAAATTATTTATTTCAAAATTACCATTATTATGTTTTAGGACTCTAAAAAGAGAGAGTGGTTTATCAGTTTATCCTCATCTTGTGAAACTGATATTATGATAAAAATACAATTCTGGTTTTGCTGTTATTCATCGCTGTAACATTTCGCCCCCATTTAACAAAGCAGTTTACACCTTGACTGCCTTACGTACCAATTTAAAGAGCGCACAGGCAAAGTCTTGACCAAATACCTCTTTCCTCTTTGAAAAAGAGGGGTGTAGAAAAGTGAGTTTTAAAATTCCTAAAACTTTAAAAACTTCAGAAAACCAAACGCCCATCCTTTGGATGGTTTGTATTTAGAGAAGGCTCAAAGTTATAAAAAAATGAAATTTAAAAATTCTTGGCTCCTCCATCTTTAAGTAGAGTAATGGGAAGACCAGGCAGACCTGAACGCAGTCTAGTGCGGCAACTGTCAGTTTAACAAGTCATTTCCGTGCTCTTAGAGACCAGTATGAATTAGGCTTGAAAACCATTGCTACACGCCGTGAATCTCGTCGACCAGTAGAAAGGATTAAACAAGGTGAAGAACTCGTGCAGCCTGTATGTTTACTACCAGTCCCATGGACAACATAACTACCATTTCTAGCATTCTGAGGTTTTCTACAGTTATTCCTCTTTTTCGTTTGTTACTGTGCTGGGAGCGAAGGCGGTGGGGTGGGTCTCACGAGCGCACAGGTGCTTTGCAGGTTTCTTTACAAAAGAAAATCATTAGCAAGGTTAATTAGAAACAGGAATATTTCACTGTAGGTTTAGCACTCTTGAAATGTGCTGATTCAGATGACAACACTGACAGACTTACTACTATGGCTGATTATATATACCTTAATTATTATATAATTCAATTCAGTATAAATAAGACCTTCTTGGTATAATGGCTCTCTGCCATTTGTGATTAATATTTCATTAGGCATGAAGCCATGAAAGCACTTAAGCAGGTGCTCAATTTTAGCCACTTTAGTCAATTATACTTAGAATTAGGCATATGTTCCAATGCTTTGCTTGACTGGACTGCTGTTCCCCAAAGCGGAGCTGACCTTAATGTATGTCATTTATATCAGGGAATGTTTTTTGTGTTTGTTATCGCTAAGGATTAAAAATAAGAAATTCTCTTATTTCACCCACAAATTAAATGCTGTCACGAATTCGAGGAGGAGGTCGAATCTTTTTTTACAGTATATCATATAATTGAAAAGATAATTTTCCTGAAAACCTTGCTTTTCTTGTATCCTTGGCAATCATGTTAATACATTATGCATTATCAGTCGGTAGAGAGACAAGCCTGTGAATTGTGTCTGCCTGTTGATAGAGGGTAAAGTTTTCTAAATCTTTTTTTCTTGTAGTAAATACAATAAAATAGCAATGTACCTTTTCCACAATCCAGTGGACAAATCTCACCCATTATCTTCTTCACATGCTGGTTTCTGCATCACCAGCTGGGTTTTACACCTATTTTAATTACTTACTTTTGATTGCCAGCATTTCAGAAGATACCAGCAATAAGCAATTAAAAATCATAGGCTAGAAAACACAAGCCTGTGGTCAGTTTAGAATCATGGAACGGTTTGGGTTGGAAGGGACCTCGCAGCCCATCTAGTTCCACCCCCCTGCCATGGGCAGGGACATCCTCCAGTAGCCCAGGGTGCCCAAAGCCTCATTCAACCTGGCCTTGAACTCTTCCAGGTTCAAGTGATATTTTCCAAGCTTTTGGTGGCTCCTGCTTCTGCAGAAGTCGTTGTTAGAAGCCCATTGGAAAAATGCACCGGAGCAGGGCAGTCCTGTCGCTATTTGTCTCGTAGCACAATGCTGTGCAGTCTGATGCTTTAGCTTGGGCTAAATAAACTGGCTTCATGACCTGGCGCAGTACGGTCGTGCTGGTGGAGCTGATAAATTTCGGAATGGCAGAGCTCGAAGAAACCAATTACCCACCAAAAAGGTGAAGGGGCGTATATGCGGTAGAAAAATCCAAATGGGTTTACAAGTACCGCACAGTGTGAAACACCTTCTTTAAAACAAAACGTAAAACCATCATGATTGTGGATTTTGTTTTGGATTGTTTTTTCCCTTGGGGGCTCTGCCCGGTGCCCACATGGTGCCCACTCTGACATCTGCTCTGCCAGTGACACCGCTCGTCTGGCCAGCGTGACCAGAGTGGCCACAGACTGGAGTCGTTCCTGTCCTGTCTGCTGCATGAATGAAAAAATAGGGTAAGTAGGATATCTTTGTAGAGTGACAAAGGGAAATGTGACAATGCTGAGTGTGAGAAATACTGGCCGTGGTGCAGCGTTGGCCCGAGGGCTCCTGCTCCCTCCCCGGCAGGGGAACAGCTCCCCGGGGCAGGGCTTTCCTCCTGTCTGCAGAGGCTCCTGCCAAGGACAGTCATTCCCAAGAGCTAACACCCCAGCACCCCTGAAATCGGCCGTGAGACTCCCATAGGCTTACACTAACGATGAAAATGTTTTTCCACTCTGATGATGAGCTAAGTTCAGATCAAAGTGTACCTACTCTGTGCTGTGATGTTTATCTGAACGGCATTTTACTTTTATCTATGATAAAATTCAATAAATGGACAAAGAACACTTGGATTGCTTTTTTGGATAGAAATCCTGGCTTAAGTAGTTAGCCCATCATTGACCAGCTCTCGTGGCAGCAGCACTCAGATGCTCAGCAGAGCTCTGAGAGGGGAAGTGAAACAAAGTCCGCTGCATTTTGGAAAGCACTCAACTGGTTTTGAAAAATGCCTTTTCTGATAGTAATTTATTTTTCTATACCTGGTGTTGCTTCCTTATAAAACTTTCCCCAACATGGAGAAATTACCCTACAAAATTTATTATTAATATTGACTCCAGGTTTTCAACTCTTTATGGGTGGTGCTGCCGAGAGCCCCATGGTGTGCTGGTGTGTAGGCAGATCTCTACAGTCAGCGGGGCATGGGGAAGGATTGAGGTGTCTCCTAGTCATAGCTGGAGAAACAGAGTTAGGAGTTCGTGAAATAAGAAAAAGTCTTTTTTAACTTACTTGCGATGACGTTCGGTTCAGCCTGTTACCTTTCTCATTGCAACTGAATAATTTCCGAAGCCAGTGTTCTAATTACGGGTCTGATTTTGACTTCTTTATGCTTTGGGCTTTAGTCTTGCCGCATCTCAGTCTCCCTGCTCTTCTCTCCTCTTTCCAGAACATTAAAGGCTTGTCCTCCGTTTGTACTACTGCACCATGTGGTCCTGCTCCGCATCTGTTGTTACAAAAGAAGGGATGGTGCGTTTCCAGAGACGGTCATTAAGTATACGATGGTATATTAAGTGTATACTTAAGTCATTAAGTATATAGAGTGGTGCTTTCCATTTTGAAAAGGAGCGAGGTCTGGAAAAAGAGCGTGATTGATTTGTAATTGTGTTGCATGGCTGAAAAGTGGAAAAAAAGACACGGGTCAAGTTGCAAATGGACAATTTGTCCATGAAACGATTTCAGCTGTGGTAACAGGGATGAGTCAGGGCATGTTTGCTGCGACTTTAATATTTTCAAGTCTTTATGAATCTTAGTGATAGGAGAGGATGGTTCTGTGAAGATCGCATTTGCAGACAGAGTTTGACTAGTTGTATTTGCAAGTAGGAAAATCCCTAGAGAAGCTCAGGTGAATCTGAAAGGGTTACTGGTTTGCATCCACTGGAGAAGGCACAGGGGTTTATCTCGCAATGGCATAATTTGTAGGATATCTGGACCTGGGATTCGGGATTCCCCATCATATGCTGAGGACTTTGCAAGCTGAAACGAAAGATCAAGATGCTGCTTGGTCCACAAGAAAACCTGCAAATGTTGGAGATATCCTAATCAGTTTCCACAAGTGTCAGTCTGCTGGAAGATTATATCCATGGTAGACAAGATTGTGAGACGTAATCATTAAGACATGGTTGAAATGTATTTGTTTGCCATCATGAGTTAAAAGATGGGGGCTCAAGAGAAGAAAAAGAAAGTAGGAAATCAGCTAAGGTGGCATCTAGAGAGTAGCCGGAGGGGCAGATAGTGTGATCTGGATTAGGTGGTTTATTTTGGTTTGGTTTTGTGGTTTGGTTTTTTTTTTCTTTTCTGTCATTAAACTGTAGGAAAAGTGTATTGTTTAACTTACTACAAGTTTCTGGATTATATTTGGATTACATGAGTGATCGTGTATTCACGTAGTTTATATTTCCACATGTGAGACATTGCACAGCATTAATGGCTGAATGGACCACAGTAGGTAACCAAAAAGTCATAAAAAATCCGTGGCATTTTTGTTATTACATTATTTTGTTGTTACTGTATTATTTGTGTTATGAGAATGGGGAGTTCTAAGATGTATTTTTAAAACTCATGTTGAGAATGTGAGCTGCTGTTTCCCTCACTTATGCTGTATGTGCCCGTGTAGCAGACGATAGCCCGACAGAATCCGTGCACCTGGATAGCAACAAGGTTCTGCTGGGTTCCAGCTCACCTTCAAAAGTCCTTCATAAATCCCATTCCTGATAAATTCAACCCTGAATTCTGTGGAAATTAATGGACAAATGGAAATAAATGATCAGGAAGAATAAGCACAAAATTCCCACCGGTAGTCACCACGAGGTAGAATTTTGTGCTGGCTCCTGCAGACCGTAGCTGTCTGTTCTTGCTGAGGACATCGATCCTTTGACATTCCAGTCTCAGGACCTGTCTCTCTGTCTTCCTTTTTCATCTCAGAACAAAGTAATGTGTTCTTCAACTTTGACCAATGAGACTGGCGATATTACAGGAGGACTAATCTTATCTGTCCAAGAACCATTAATACTAACAAAAATATGCTCTAAATGAGACATTTATACAAATCAATATACATTAAAATGTATGGTGTGCCAAGGCAAGCCAAGCAGAACTTGTTCTTTAATCTTCATTAAAAATAAAAGATTAAAAATTTATCTCTTCCTTCCTAATGCAGAAAGGTATGGCGAAGGGGATGTGACTCGAAATTTTAATGTAGCAGCACTTAAATTATATTATCTATACAAAATAGGATTTTCAAAGTAAAGAAAATGGCTAATGCATTTAAAAAACAAACAAGCAAACAAAAGTGTTCATGGTCCGTATTACCCTATAATGGGAATGGCTTTTCAGAGGGAGACAGAGGGCTGTGGTTGGGAAGAGTTAGGCTTTTTGGCACCGGGCGTGCTGAGCCCAGGTCTGTGGCCCCGCAGCAGTGTTCCTCCTTTGATCTGTGCCTCTGTAACGTGCTCGCTTCCACGCCTCGGATTCAGTCGGTTGCTAATGTCAAGGAAAATTCTGTGCATAAATATGGAACTTGTATTTTGATGGGAAGAGGAAAATGAGAGAAATTTAATGAAGGATTAGGGCCGTACTGATATCTTACGGCTGGCCACCTGCATTTGATGGCACTGTATATATTTGGCAGCCTTTTTTGAGAACGATCAATAGACCAAAACTTGAGCACTCAAGAGAACGCTGCGATCGGTGGCTCGCAGCAAGCTGACGTCGCCTTTGCCCGTTCCCTCGTCGTGCGCCCGTGTTGCGGACCGACTTAGTATATGACTGCCACCAAGTCGGTTGCATCTTGTGAAGTGGTGTTTGCAATAAAACAATGAAAAACAAACAAAACCCACAAAAAGAAGCAGAGCTTGAGTAAAGTACTGAGCCTGACCTCTAACCTCGGGCAGTTTGCAGCACGTTGCATGAAATACGCTGACAGGTTAGGCAAGGTGGAGGCTGTGTGTGGTTGAAGCCTGCATTAATAACCCTGAAGTATTAAGTAGGAATAAAAGCATGCTGCTGATTTCCATTCCCACCTCTCTGCCACTTAGGTGATTTTTTTTGTTTTGTTTTTTTTTTTTTGCTTTCCCCGTGGCAGCAATCTGAATTATTTCTGCCTGCGCCGTGTCATTACGGTCACTCTCATTGCTTACCCTGTGTCAGCCAGTGTCCCCAGGCAAAGGGCAACAGCACACACAGGAATGAATCCTTCTGTGGGCCCTGTAAGGAGCAGAAGAGGACTGCGACCCTTCCTTTTCTTCATTTATACTACATTTTTAAGTGCATCTGCTCTGTTAGATGTCACCAACTAAAGGACTTTGCAGTCGTTACTGTTTTCACTTCTTTATCAGAGCAATTGCCCATGAGCACAAACAGTGTGGAGCAGGGCTTTCGGATCGAGGTCCAAGGACCTTTTGTGTCAAAAAGCAAGCTGCTCGTCTCACCCATTTGTCTATCACCTTGTTCTTTCTCTCAGATGCACTTTTTTCCTTCTTTTCCATTTCTTAGGACTTACAGCCTTGCAACAGTTTGCAGGAATTTTAAGGGGAGCGTTAGGAATACTGGGTCAAAAAAGCATAAAATGCTTTGTAGTTGTAAGATTAAACTCCTTTCCAACTAGTTTATTCTCTGTAGAGATTTTAACAGTGCAAAGAAGCAATAGTCACCAATCGGGACAAATCCTCCCTAACTCTGAGGATTATAAGTGATTACAGCCCTCAGGAACTCCGGTCGTACCTTCCTCAGAAGCAGTAATCCCACTGGCAGAACGTGAGGGCATGCGTTGGGAGGAGGAGCAAGGAAATTTCCCTGGGGTTTTCAGCAGAGAAACAGTCCCACTTCCACCAGTACATTGAGGGAACCTACAGCTCAGTTGGCTCCTTAGGTTCATCTGCTGGCCGCTTGATCCATGGTCTTCTGGAGTTGAAACAAGGACATCCAATAAAGTATGGTCAGTCCTTGCTAGTCCTGCCTGGTTAGTAACCGAAATCCTGATCTTTTAAGGAGTTTCACAAGCAAGGGAGGCTTATGGATTTCCTCTTCCAATTGCACAAGGTGTTTTTTTTGGTTGGTTCGTTGTTTTTTTTTTTCTGTTTGGGCTGCATGTTATTTTCTCCTCACTGATTTCTCCACACCATGCTCTTCTTGCACCTTTGGTTGCAGTTAAGAAGTCCTGGTTCCTGCCAGTGTCGTGGGAAATCAACCTGCAGCCCATCCATCCCAGGAGCGGATTGCCAGCAGACTGGGGAAGGGATCTGGTTGACCAGTGCCATAGTTATACAAGCATCCTAGTTATCCTAGTTATCCTAGTATTCATTTATTTTCCAGGTCACAGGGCAAATCCATCCTCGCATGAGTATCAGAGTAGTCCTTTTCCTTCCTTTCCAGCGATTTCTTGCCTCAAATCGAGAAAGCCCAAGAGCTCAGCATGTCTTCTTTATTTTAACCTCTTACCACATGGCTGGGCGCAGGTTTGGATTTCCTCTACCTACACATTTGCTGTCTGTGTTTCTTATTTTTAAATGCATTATTAGCCATGGGTTTTAGTAATACTAAACCTAAGCTACCTAGAAAAGGAAAAAGATTTCCTAGCCATATTTTGCATATAAATGGATAAAAACATCAGTACCTCCCTTCTTTTATGTGCTGGATTATTTTTCAAGGGTTTTTTCCACTGTCAGCAGCTAAGGCATCCATTTTTTCCAGTAAAAGGAAGTCTTGCACTGTCACTGCACTTTTTATTCTCTAAAAATCCTAACTAAAAGCTAAGCTAGTCTGGCTCTTAACAGGAGGCAGAATTGAAATCAAGTTGTAAGGAAAATTGACAGCAAATTTCTGTTCCGAAGCATGCAACTGTGGTGCACTGCCCAGAATGTTACTTTTTAAAATGTACAGCTCATACTCGGAACGCCGGAATAATCTGAGCTCCTCATCGCTGAAGGCTAAGTAAAATCATCTCTTCCTTTCTAAGTGTTTTGGCCAAAGAGATTAGAATCTTTGACCCAAGTAATTTCTTTCCTCAAGCTCATTTAGCTGCCACCGGGATGCTTGGAGAAATCCTAAGGAAGCAGTGAACATTTTCGTACTTTTCAAAGGTTCTCGTTGCAAGTGAAACAGGGTAGTTGAGGATTTATAGCTCACGTGCTGGGTCATCACACTTGTCTTTCTAATTCATTTGAGGGGTAGAGGTACCGTGTGTGTGTGTAACTGCTGTATCACAAATTGCTTTACAAAGAAACCCCCAAAATCGGGAGTTCTTTTCTCCCTTTGATGCTTTCTGTGCTATCAGAAACCAACCATATGATTAAGCGGTACTGTATAACACAACGCATTCCTCTTATTTTGATTGTTCTGTCTATCATTTTGATGGAAATAAGAGATCAATTGTGTGAGGAGCACAAACCTCGGTGTATTCCGGTGTATCCCATTCCAGGGCTTATGCTGTCAATAACGGCACTCGTACGCCCCTGGCAGAGGGGCTCCCTCCTCTGCCTCCTTCCCTCTCCCATGGTCCCCTCCTCACGTCCTCCTCGGGTGCTCTCATGCCCCGTTGTCCTCCTGACGGTGGTGAGCGATGCGAGCAGGGCTTACGCCCCAGGCTGAGCTGGAAGAGAAAGCCAGAATGTTGAGGAGCGCTTTGAAAATTCAGCCCCTTCCAGGAGGTTTTTAGTTCCCCCTTCAGGAACTCAGATGGGCCCTTCAGTTTTCAAACCCGGTGAAATGATTCTTTTTTTTTCCCCCTGTTGATTTCCCTGAGAGTAGGGAAAGGTCAGTGAATGGAAACATTACTAAATGCGATAGAAATTACTCCGGTTTCTTTGAAATCCAAAGAGATTCAGACTATCAGCATCTTTTAAGAGTTACAGAAGATGAATTTTGAGCGATTAAGATGTGAATAGTCTGATACGTTTTTCTTCAGATTCAATAGAAGGAAACGTAGGTGAGTGCTTGCTGGGAACTGCAGTGAAAGGTGGCATGCAGAAAAATGGACTTTCTCTGGGAAGTTTAGTTTTGAGGGAGGCAGGTTGGCAAGATTATCCTAGGGGAGTGAAAAGGAAACTCAGGTGATTTGCATGGGACTTCAGAATTAGCTTTAAATACACCAATTCATTTGTTTATTTTTTATTTTTATTTATTTATCTTTTTTATTTATTATTTTATTATTTATTCTTATTTATTTATTTATTTTCTTTCCTAAAAGGCGTGAAATACTTGATTTCTGTAGTCAGATCTGCTTATCTCTGCTTAACCCTAAAGATGCAGGCGAGCAGAGAGGTGATGCTTTGCGGGTATCTTGCAACTTTTCCTTTTCCTAGGGAAGCACGTCGTCCCCGCAGCACACAACTGGCTCAAAACGCAGCGCTGCTGGTTGAGTGGATGTGGAATATAGATATGTATATTTTTCCCCTCAGAAAAATCTATCCCTGAGGTGAGCAGAATAAAACTAGAGCCACTTTTACTTTAAAATCAGTATGCTAAGTATATCCAATAGTCTGTGCATGCTAAGTAATGATTCACATTGTATTTATTTATTACGATATGTTGACAGTTGGAGGCTAGTTAGGATGCCGATATCCTAAGGCTCGACCACAGCAAATCCTGGGGTAAGAAGCAGTTTTCACACGTGATCCAATTCCAGAGCGGTAAGCTGTCATTTGGTGTCAGGAATTTTTACTAAAGGATGTTCCTTGTTTATCGTTTTCCGTAGAGGTGGTTCTCCATGCAGTGCTGCATTAAAAGATAATAATGTGGGAATAGAAAAAAATAATAGCTGTTTATAACTGTGTTAGCAAACTGTGATCATATATATGTGGGGGAAAAAAAAGTAAATTTCAACATTAAACTGTTTGGGTGTAGTAACAACAATTTTAAGCATTGACACAAACCAGCTCCTCCAAAATCCCACACAAAGTTTTGGAAGAGGGTAGCAGGAAAGCCCTGAGAGAGATGTTTTACCTCAGTTCCTTTAGAGGCTCAAGGGCAGAAGGAGTAGGTAACCGAGCATATCTTTTGCATACAAATAATTTCACGTTCTGCATACGGTTGAGACACTGCAATATGAAGGGGGGAACGGAAAACAGGGCACTTTATATAAAGATACCATTTTTCCTTGAAGTAAAATGTTATACATCACCCTGAGCCCTGCAGCGGGAAAGCAGAACATACGTTGCCAAAAGTGTAAGTCGAAAAGACATTGAACTGATAAACAGACTGTGTTAGATGTCGGTGAGGAAACCCATACCGCTTACTGTGTATGAAAAAAGAACAAGTGCTCTCTATTACCAGTCAAAAAATAGGAAAAGTTACTCTTAATGAGAAAGACTTTATTATTGCTCGATAATAAAAATAAATTAGAACTGTTAAGGTGTAAATTTAATTGTAGGCGCATCAGCATTTGCTATAACCGCTAAGTTATGGCTCCATTACGCGATGGTCCACTTGTAGAGTGTTTTGTGTCAGTTCTTATATTTACTGCCCATTTTAATACTCAGTCTGGTTGATTTAAAATATAGCTTGAGTTAATTAACTATTTCAGCATTAAGATTATCTCTAGGAGCCAAAAAAGTTACATCTCAGTGTTAATCGCTGTGTAGTTAGAGCTTGTTAATTTGATTTTTTGTTATTGGAGAGTCAGGACTAGTAGAATGCCCAGTAATGCAGAGCGTTACCAAGTTTTTCATTTAATCCAATCTAGTAATTATCTACAATTCATCCTGCAGACTAAACGCATAACGAACGATGTGACTGTACTAGGCTTATAATTGAAAACCAATCCCAAGACAAACATTATTATTTACAGTTTAAAATAAAAGCTTGTGTTCAATAACATTATTCTGCTATTTTCCTGCACTGTAATTTCTCCTGAAAGATTTTTGTGCTCTATGATTTCACAGTGTTCATCCTGCCCGTTAGATTTTTCTCTAGATTGCTATTAACAATGCTGACTTTGTTCTGATTTTTTTTCGAGTAAATGGAAAGGCATCCTGAATCCTGTGGTACGAGGACTAAATTCCAGAGCTAAACTTCCTTCCCAATAGAAGAACTGGTTCTAAATCTGTCATATTCATAACGGTGGCTAATAATATCTTAATATTACACAGAACTAGTGTCAGTGACCAAAACCTCCAAAAAATAACCTTGTGGGGTCTGCCCTGAGCCCATCGCCCTGGGCTGATACCAGAGGTTGGTGCTGCCCGCATCAGGGCTGCAGCCAGATCTCCTGGTACTGCTCAGGGTTCACCCTCCCAGTTAAAAATGCGAGTGTTGGGACCTGGATCCAGTCTCCGGTAAGCAGTACGTTTGTTTGGGTTGGAGCAGATGTTTGGGAATCGATGGTTTGTGTCCTGGCCACAGGGCAGATCCCGCTTCCCTCCGCGCTCCCCGTTACAGCGAAGCATCTCCGTGGAATTTCTTTCTGTCGAGATGCTGTGATTACCTCCTGTGATTTCACACAGTTGGAAACACAGCTTACTGTAATCTTCGTTTAACAGCCTCTTCAAAACTGGTCAGATTTCCAGCTAAGCAGCTCTTAGAAACCTCAGCTAATGCTTTTTGTCTCCGAGTGAAGCAAAAGATTTTGCCACCCTTGATTGTAAGATAAATGGATCAAATATTATTTTTTATGAGAGATTTCCCAGGCTTTTCACTTGCATCTTATCACCATATTCCCTTGATCTGAAAGGTGATGCATTAGCGTATGTATTTTGTATGGCTCTGTGTTATCTGGGCGACACATTCTCTCCATTTCTTTCTGCTTTTGTTTAATTGTGATTGCAGATCTCTTATACCTCTCGGTTACCTGCTGTGATTTTTTTTAGCTAGTCACAGAAAGATTTAATGGTTTTCAGGAGCACTGCTGCTTTTAAGAAATATCTAAAAAGATGAACTTGCTGGTATGTTTGAATGTATATTTACCGTTTCTGGTCCTGTTATTTTACTGAATAATGATTTGTCCTTGCAAAGACTTTAGAGCATGTTAAATTACAAACTGCCTGTAGTTTGTGGATGCCCTCTTATTCTTTGCAGCGTTGAGACACAAAAATGCCTAAATGCATGAAATAATCTTCAGGCCAGATCACATTTTCCCTCTGTGTTTACTCTCTGAAAGCATACTGGGGTGAAACTAGGTCTTTAATTCCCAGCCTAAAGATGAGACTAAAGGATTAGTCTTTATTTTAGACTGGAAAACTTGGTTTTTCAAAAGTGTTCAGGAGATAGACATTTCCCACTGCATGATACCAGAGGTTTACACATTCCCAGCCTCATGGAGCTTGCTTTCTCCCTCAGACTTGTAAGCAAGAATACTTTTCTTTTTCTTTTTTTTTTTCAGTTTATCCCCCAGCTTTCAACATAGAGGTGGATGAAGTTGCAGAGATCTCCAGAACCAACTCAGAGTTCTGTCAGTATTTTAGAGACTTCAGAAGTTCAATTTCTGCTGCTGGGCTTCTTTCCCCCACCCGTTTGCCCATCCCTGTGGCTGCGGCTAACGTCAAAGCACAGAAACGCAGCGTGGGGCTCTTTCAGGATTTCTGCCTTGGCGTCTGTTATAAAGCTGTTTGAGATAAAAGGTCGCCTTCTCTGGATACAGAATCCTGTAAGCCCAGAAGATGAGTCCTGTTTCCTATGAACAAGAAAACTCCGTTATTCTGCAGTTACGTGTAAACAACTTTACAAGTAACAACTCAGTAGATAGATTTTGGGTGATGTATTCCTCGTTATTGCAATGACTCCTTCTTCAGAAACCCCTCACAGCATCCTTCACCCCATGGCTGTGGCCGGTGGCTGCAGAAGTAGAGCTTCTCATTTTCAGATAAATAAGTACTTACTTACATTGCTTATTTTCAGATCATAGAATCATAGAATGGTTTGGGTTAGAAAAGACCTTTAAAGATCATCCAGTGTCACCCTCTGCCATGGGCAGGGACACCCCCCACCAGCCCAGGGTGCCCAAAGCCCCATCCGACCTGGTCTTGAACACTGCCAGGGATGCAGAGGCAGCCACAGCTTCTCGGGGCACCCTGTGCCAGGGCCTCAGCACCCTCACAGGGAAGGATTTCTGCCTCACATCTCAGCTCAATCTCCCCTCCTTTAGTTTAAACCCATTCACCCTTGTCCTGTCCCCTCCCTGCCCTGGAACCGGCCCCTCTCCAGCTTCCCTGGAGCCCCTGCACGTGTTGGAAGGCCACAATTAGGTCTCCCCAGACCCTTCTCTTCTCCAGGCTGAACAAGCTTGGCTCCCTCAGCCTGTCCTCGTAGGAGAGGTGCTCCCGATACTTCTAACTATCAAGTACTTTTTTCAAAATAGCGACCTTCATGCTAGCCTGAGAGCACTAAATTCGCTTTGGGAAGAGGTATGCGTGGCTGTCTATATAAATAAGACATTTCTGTAAGCAGACCTTGTTCTTCTGTGTGGAGAAGACAGGAGGACTGGATTTCTTCATCCTTCAGAGTAAGCCCAGCATGAAGATACCCGTTTCCTTCGGTACGTGAGGAGATGGTGAGTGCTGTGAATATGACAAGGATGGAAGGAATGGCAAAGGACCGCAGAGCAGAAGTAATGGGATGGCTCCAGCACCAGGTGCAAGGCTGGAGACCCCATGGGCAGGGCCATGGGCAGAAGCTGCCCTCCCGAAGGGCCTGCAGGCAGCGATGCAAACCTCCTGCATCGCTCCAAGCCATCAGTTCTTTCCCTCATCAGGCTTTTTCCAACTTTATCACAAAGAGCTTAATGGTTCGTTCAGGATTTTGTTTGTAGAAATTGAAATATCACCTCTCTTGTCCTGCTGTTCTTCAATGCAAGTTAAAAACAAAAGACGGTGGTAAACTTGTTTTAAAATATATTCTAGGAACAAAATAAGAAAATACTCAACTATTTAGCAGCCAGCAGCTTTGGCAGCAGTATACACCTCCACCAATATGAATCATTGGAAACATTGAACACATCAAACCCAATACAAGGCCAGATTCAGACAGTGACTCCATTCTGGCAGCTACATTTTATTTTTATTTCATTTTTCCTGGGGTTGCTGGCACCTTGCTAACGATAGACAGCCCTGATTTAAATTTTCCATCACAGAAATGAGATAGACACCGTAAAGAAGACGGCGATTGTGCTTTGGCAGTGTATTTTACTTTATTGCATTCCTCTGAACTGATAAACTCAAAACCAGAAGAGTTAGAACTGGAATGGTGGGTACTGGGAGGCTCCGCTGAGCAGATGTACTTTTATCCTGAGTCTTAAAAAAATACAGAACTTAGTAAATAGGTAAAGCAAAGGTTGGTTGATGAGAATTAAAAAGGCTGAAGCAGATACATCATAGAGTCCACTTTTAAGTTTGGAATCAGTATGTGGGCTAATTTGATACTCATATCTAAGCGTTGTTTTAGAGTGAAGGATGAACTTGGTCCAGTATTCTGCTGTTTACATTGCAATGAGACAATGTCTATGTTTTTCCTCTGTATGCCATCCACAAACTGCATCATACCAATATTAATGTAAATTCATGTAAATGGAACATTTTTTGGGAATAGTATTTACAATTCAGGGTGCTTTAAAAAGAGATTTTGCATGTATTTACATTTTGGTCATGCAACAGGAGCATGAGTTGGGGTTGTATGTCGCTGATTGCTGCAAACTGGACAGGTCCTTGAATTCCAGCCAGGGGCAGCCCTGGCTGTACAGACAGCCGGGGGGGTGAGACGCTGGAGAGCAGCCGTGCTGGGAGGGACTGGGGGGTCCTGGTC
>VWZZ01006923.1:928583-958508 GCA_013399095.1 Psophia crepitans
CTGTGTGGGGCCAGGGGTTGGGCTGGTGGGCCTGGGGGGGCCCTGCCCGCTCAGGAGATTCTGTGATTCCACTGCAGCTCCTCCGTTGCCTTCACGTGCTCTGCAGACGGGCTGGAGGGAGCAGGACTTGCTCCTGACTACCGGTAGTTTTGTGTGGCCCATACAAGTGATCTGTGCTTTAGTAAGGAGCATTTTTAGAATCAAATTTTGACTCTGCATGGTCTGTGATAAAGAGAAACAATTCCTGGTGAGGGATTCTCTGTGTGTGTGCCTGTGTGAGTGTTCACATTCAGCATAATCTAAACATTCAGGAAATAATCCTTCCTTTTGACAAGCAGAATTGGAACCACAGAGGGGTATTCACTAGGACAAATACAGCATTTATTCAAAAACTCTCTCTCAATTATCATTTCAGGTTTGTTTGCATGAATTCTGCCTGCCTGCAAATAGGGCTCGCTCGCGCTCCTGAGCCAAATTTTAGTTCAATAGAAACCGTAGTGGAGGTAGCCATGATAGAATCGCAGCTTTTTATTTGAGTAGAAAGTGCTGAAAGGAGTTTCACAGCCAAGCCAAACCATTTGTTTGCTGTTTTGTGGTCAACATTTTACAGCCTTCCTTTAGTATAGGCTGTTCATTTAAAAGGGGTGAAGGGGAAAGGGAAACTGGTCATCGAACGAGTGCCAGTGGTTATCTGCTTCCCTTGAATAGAAAACTAACCTCATCTCCCCCTACAAAAGGTTGTTTAGGAAGCCTTCAGCTGCTCTGACAAAAGTTACCAAATGCTTTAGTTTTGAGCTGAAGGAGTAGAGAAATCTGTACCATTAGACTGGAAAGTTAGTGTTGACTTTGCTGTTCTTATCGTTGTGTCTTCCTGAAATAATAAGGTAATAAAACGTCTCCTGATATGAGAGTCCACTGAGGTGCCCTTGCATGTGTATGAATGCTGTGGGCATTCAGCAGAAACTGGCTGATGTATGTGTTAAATTTGTTACCCAGCCCTGTTGACACCAGGGAAAAAGTTCCAAAGCTTCAACTTACAAAAAGTGAGGTAGGAGAAAGTGGTACCCACATTTTTTTCTTCCTTTACGTACGTGAGACTTCTGTCTGCAGGGCCCAGCTGCCAAGAGGAGATGAGCATCTGGGGGCTGCTTTTCAGTGACCAGAGGTTTTGCATTAATGCCTGGGCTGAGGGGGATGTTTGAGCTCCTCGGGGATTACAGGGTCTGGGGAAGTGGGGCCAGCCAAGGCAGCGGACAGCTCTGTTCAGCAGAATGGCTTCTGGAATAACCACATCCCAAATGGAGCTTGGCTGGGTTGCAATTGTTTTGGTTTGGTTTTGAGGGGGAGGATTTTAATCCCTTAAGGCAAATTCAGGGGTTCATTTCGTTAAGGTGCTTACCAGAATGTGTTGATTTTTTTTGTGCCTGTTTAGTAGTGCTTGCGTCACTCCTCGCTCTCAGGTCTTTTATGCATTTTTTTCTGGGACAAAGTTGTAATTGCCTGGGATTGGGAATTAGAAGTTAAGGCAAGGTTTACTCAGTGCTATTCTGCTAAATGAACCATAGTTATTTTTTAAACCATCTGTCTTCTGTATTTTGCTGTGCAAATGCCCTTTCGGTGCGTGAAAATATGTTCCCCGTCGTAAGAACGTCACTTACGGTGATGCTTCAGTTTGCTGTTAGTTTAGCTTTGACTTATTCTGAAAATCTTCAGCGCTTTCTTCTGTAGATTTTCTGCTTAGCAATTTTATAGCATTGCGGAGAGAAAGTCGCCAGAAGTCTTGGCACTTCTGTTAAAGATTGTGCTTTAGAGCATCAAACTGCAATGTGGTTCAAGGCTTTCAGCTTCCCGGTAAACAGTCGTATCGGTGCTCTCTGTTACTACATTTGAAGCGTTAGAATATGTCTGTAATCTCAATATCATCAAATTTCCTGCTTGCACACATTGTTATTATTTGCAGTAGTAATTAAGAGATAGGCATAACAGCAGTGTTTCATACTCAGTAGTATTTTGGGCTTGTTCAGCCTGGAGAAGAGGAGGGTCTGGGGAGACCTAATTGTGGCGTTCCAATTAGTACAGGGGCTCCAGGGAAGCTGGAGCGGGGCTGGTTCCAGGGCAGGGAGGGACAGGACAGGGGAAATGGGTTTAAACTAACAGAGGGGAGATTGAGATGAGATCTGAGGAAGAAATCCTTCCCTGTGAGGGTGCTGAGGCCCTGGCACAGGGTGCCCCGAGAAGCTGTGGCTGCCCCTGGATCCCTGGCAGTGCCCAAGGCCAGGTTGGATGGGGCTTTGGGCAGCCTGGGCTGGTGGGGGGTGTCCCTGCCCATGGCAGGGGGTGGGGCTGGATGATCTTTAAAGATCCTTTCTAACCCAAACCATTCTAAGATTCAATGATTCTATGAAGTTTCCAAAGAAAGTTTAATTTGTCAGTGGTAGTATGAGCACTAAAGCTGCATTATTTCGGGTGCTGGATTTCAGTTTTCATGCAGCAGCATGCTTTCATGCTGTAGTTCTCCCTTTTGGGCTAATTACAGCGTTGTTTACCTGGTCTCTTTAACAGGAGCTACCCTCAGCATAATGGGAATGACTTTCACCTGCTTCTTTGGCTCCAAGTTAAGGGCAGTGTGGTTAGAAGATGATAACGGCAGAAGGAGCCAGGAGCCATGAGGGTGTTGGTGAGAGAGCCCTGACTGTGTTATCTGGAACCCACAGAGTAAGTAGGAGTGATGCAGATGCCCTCTCTATAATTTCTTCCAAATCTGGTCCACTTTGCTTCCTCAGGTGCTCGTCAGACTAAAAGTTTAGGCCATCGTTGTTCATTCTTTGTTCCTTTTGTCTTCGCCGACTAAATAAAACAGGACTGATAAAAAGAAAAGTGATTTTTTGGGGGGGAAAATCCAGAATTGTGTGGTTAAAAACATGTGCAGAATGTTAGCTATTGCTGTTCTTTGCCTATCAACAAAGCAACGCAGTTTTGTGAAATTATATCTGCAACAATAATTAGCCTAAAAAAGGGTAATAAAAAAGTAAGGAGAATACTTCCAGGTTTTGGCAGTCTGTTGTGAAAGCAGGTGGCTAGCCCTAAATCTAATTCCTGGGTTTTTATAGCGTAGCAGTAAAGAGGAAAGCAGACAGCATTGTTACCCACCGAGTTTGAATTAAATTCAGATTTGTTTCAGCAGGGTATTAATGGGGTTCCTGGGAGAGAGAATCTCTGGCTTTGAGTTTGTTACTGGGCAGAAAATCATCTGGACAGGTTCTTTTCTGGTGGTTTGTTTTTTTTTTAAGCTATGTGAATATGTTTACAATTTGAATTTTTACAAATTAAATTCGTTATGCCCGTTAACCCATTTCCATGTGAGATGTAGCATCAATTATCTTTTTCTAGAGCCTTTTATGCTAACTAAGCAGGATTTCCTTTTTCTTTACGTGTCGTGTGTGTGTGGTTCACATGCATATGCTATAATTACGCATTACTACATGAAAAAATTCAAGTAGCTCTACCGAGTTTACTGTCTGGAAAATACATTCTGAAAAATGTTCTGAAACATAGAACAGACCTGTTGCAGTTTTCCGCTTCAGGTAACCTGATGAAATACCTTCTCTAAAGATTTTAAAGACAGAATTTTGAGTCAAAATAACAATTCATCAAAATAGAAGACCATCACAAACATGCCACAATGTTATGAGCTTGCTGCTTTTTTAAAAAAAAAATATTTTTATTCATTTGTTATGGGTTTACATAGAGTAAAACCCATTTACAGGGGTTCATAATTTTTTCTGCAACTGTAAAGGCTCTGCTATTTAAGTAGAATAATTAAAGCAGAAATATTCTGTGCTGGCCCTACCCGGCACCGCAGGAGCACAGGTACAAATCACATTCCTGGGTTACCTGACTGACCCACGCTGCCGTGGGTGTTTTGTGTCTTTTACTGCCTGCCTTCGGCGTCTCCTTTTTATTTTGTTTAAATGCTTTATTTTAATATATTTGCTAGTTTAGCAGGAAGACTCCTTTAGCACAATGGTTGTCTGTCTTGAAGAGCAAATAGTAAAGGTTTAGTCATACAATTCCAGTGAAATTCTTTGTGGATTTCTGAACCTTGTAATTATTTACTAGTATTTGGGGCAAATCAAAGTCAACAGTGCCCTTCAGCAACTGCTTATAGGGGCTGGACATCTGTATTTTTAGCCTTGGCCATCTTTAAGGTAAAATTATTTGAACTGCTATACCAATATATTTCCATTCCAGCTAACAACATAAGCATCTATAATCATGGCTGTATTTTTGTCCTCATGCTTCCAATTTTTAAAACCTCTGAAAATAGCATATATCTGAAGAGCTGGGAAGGAACACGAAACTGGTGAATGTGCTGTAAACTATATTGGTCCAACAACAGGAGCTGAGTGTGACACTGATAAATGTTAACATATGGATAAATTGGTCATTTTTAGCTTGTATCCCATTTTAGTCAATCATTTCAATTTGGTACCTAGTATCCTGGACTGTGGATGAAAAAAAAAGAAGTGAAAGTTTAATCATTGTATTATTTTGGGAAGCTGAATTAGCATGGATGCAGAGATGTATGTCCTCACAAGGGTAACTGAATAGCACTTATTTCATTCCATCAGCAAGACTGATAGTGGTAAAATCATTTTACAGAATTAAAATACAGACAAAGTACTCAAACCTATTACTTCTTAAGATGTTACCAAAAGGTTTTCCTGCTTAATTTTACTGGTCAAATGCCTAATTTGGGTTATCTACATATGCTTAAAATGAACAGAGTACCGAAATGTATTTTTCTGTTTCAGAGTTTTACCATGGAAGCAAAACATTTCTTAATCCTCAACCAGACACTCACCTGCAAAAGGTGACTGGATTTATACTCAAAGACAACACTTGACTTTAAGATGTTACCAAAAGACTAGTGACACTTACGTCTCAATGTCTAGTAACAAAGATACAGAAGATAAAACAGCCTGTTACTTTCCTTTTCTTTCCTCTACTACAGAAATATGTGTGTAAACAAGGTTTTTTTAACAGGAATGCAATCTTTTTTTTAGGAAGGCATATTTTAAGAATTTCTAACTGATTAATGGAATTGTGATCTCTTACCATTTTGAAAGCGATGCAAGGGCTCTGATTAAAGTTTCCTATTCTTAAAAATTAACCACTTATAAAATTAAATATTTTGGGTGAATTAGCATAAATGTGTGTCTTGTCTGATTACCTGACAGACTTTCTTATGCCCGGAACATCTGGCCTGATTATCAAGTCCATTGGCTCATTCATTTCAATGGGTATTTCCGACACTTGGAGCGGAGTTAACGTAGTACGGATTTAAGTGCCAGTCGTTTCAATCCCTGGCCTTCGATTGTAGGGGTGATTAGAGATGGATGAAAAAAATAATTATTAGTAGTATTATATTAGTAAGAATTGGGCTGGTTTGTAGGAGCTGTCATGTCACTAGAATGTGTGATATGACATCACTGCGGCTGTTGTTTGTCCCTGTTGTTCGTGATGCCGTTATGGGCACATCACTGTTGTTTGCGATCCCTGTGATGCCCCAGTACATCTGCGGTCTTGGGTTTATCTGGAAAGGGATTGCATACTGGTGGAGTTAGGTGTGAATCTCTTGGACACATGGCACTCTGTAGCTGTGCATAATAGAGAAGTGAGTTTATGTTTGGGAATTTGATAAATCAAATGGATGAGCAGATGGCGGTTTGTACGTGTGATGAACTGATTTGCAGTGATTAAGACAAGTGTAAAATTGGATTTGAGCATCTTACAAAGCGCATGGCTCTCTTACTTGAAATTTCATGTAAAATAACAGTAAGTTCCGTGGCAATTAATAAATTTGGCTGAAGCCCTTAATGATCCTGGTAGCTGTCTCACTTCTTGAGTGATGTAAATGTTACAATCTCCTGTGGTGGAAAAAGCAAGAATTTACCAAAAATATATTAGTAAGAGTACTTTTATCCAACCAGAAAAAGGAGTTAAAAATTAACTTCTGTATTATTTTTTTTTGTGTAAAATTTTATTTTCAGTCTTCTCCGAAAAACTAATTCACAGAATGAGGATTCAGGCCCCGTCTAGAATTTACAGTTTAAAAAGTTAAATATTGTGTATAAATATGAACATTTCATGCCTGTATGATTGCACATGAAGGGCTGATGGATTATCAGTATTTAAACAAGTTTGCCTTTGCCTGGTTTCAACATGACTTTGCTAACTCTCTGTCTTTTGAATTAATTTTGACCCATCTATTGTGAACTTCGACTGTTGTTTGTACCCGTCATAATTTGCATAAAGGATTGCTGTTTAGTTAGGACCAAATTAGATGACACAAACCAACCCTGACTCCTACATGTCACCATTCCTTCAAGCCATTGCTATCAGCTGCTCTTTATAAAGTCCTGTGTCTAGGACTTAGGTGTAGCTGCAGCAGATACTGTAAGGGCACCGGCACGCACCTGTACCATTATTTAAAATTCTGACTCGTGAACATCAGCAGTTGCATATTCACCTCAGAACTGCTCCTGTGTATTTATTATGGCTTCCCTCTGAACAAACAGTTCCAGTAGATATTATCGAGGGGAATGCTGAAATAACATTACATAGTCAACACGTATCTTAACTTGACCTTTTTTTTTCAAGTCCAGAAATATAAATGTAACCAGTCTGCAGTTAGGAAAGTAAATTAAGCAAACCATGAAGCAGCCTTAGCTCTGTGTTGTTCAGGGTTTTTTGATAATAATTTTCTAGTCTAAACAAAACAACTTCCTGTCATCCAAAACTCCCACTCCCATCCGCAGACCAGCAGCTTCCCAGTTTAGGAGTGGGACACCCCATGCCTGCGAAATCAGTGATGCACCAAGTACTTCATGGGCTCTGAGGTCAGGTGCTGTTGATGAAATCTAACTTTGAAAACCCTCTCAGAAGTCCCAGAATTGTGGTCAGTAAAGACTAGATCTTAATTTGAGTTGCACAGCTAAAAAATCCCATTCTAGCTTTTACAAAACAAAGTCTAGAAATTCAAGGTGTTTGGTGGTAAAGGCACTGCAGTTCTCTAAGTTCAGGTAGATTATGGAAATGCTGAGTGAAAGGGACCTCTGAGTCAACTACCCCATGCTGCTGCCTGAGTACCACCCCAACCATCACTGGATCAGGGCAGCTGTGCCCTTGTCTAGTTGAATCTTGAAAACCCCTGAGGATGCAGATGAGTCGCCAAGCTGCATTCCTGCATTAAAAAGCCCCAAACCCCCACCTTTAAAAAGTGATACGCAAATGTCTGAATTAAATCATATTTTTACTTTCTATTTAAGCTAACATCTGTGGCCTCTGAAGGAACTAGTGGGATTTTGCGTAAATAAATTCATTAAACCTTGTGTCTAAAATTCTGAAGAAGCAAACAGAAGATGAAATTGGTGAAGCCTGAAGTGCGGGTAGATGAAATAATGGTAAAACACACATATTTGAGAAAAATACCTAATTTCAGTGTGCCACCATCCTAGCAAAGGCAAAATGGAATTAATGTAATGATCATTTGGAACATGTTATTCTACATTTTGCTTATTCAAATGCTGTTGACTGCGTGCTACGCGACATTTACCTTATTCACAAATGTGAATTTTAACAGAATGTTTTTATTTGGAAAGATATTTGCATGCGCACTTTGTTTTTTCTTCTGGAAGATAAATTATTCCCTTTAACACACAGGAGAAATAAACTTCCTACCAGCATCCGTAGAAAAGGTAGTTCAAAAATACTTGTGATGTAGAGGGAGATTAGCATCTCCACAGAAAATAAGGAGCTGTCACTTTTTCCTTTGTTTAAAGCAGTTCTCTTTTTTTTCTTTCCTTTTCCTACCTGTAACTTTATTGAACTTGCAACTAATTTGGCTTCGAAGAAAGGGTAGTAAATGGGTGGAAAAAAATATTGATATATTTTGCCACCACTAACCGTCTTCTATCCAGGAAATACTTATGCTTGTAAATAAGATAACATTGAAAGTTTCTCTTTTGAATGCCAGGAAATGTTTTTTACATTTGCAAAAAAAATACCTGTGTAGCAAGATGTATCTGCACACGTTGCACGGGATATTAGACAATAATTTATACAGCTGAAAGTGTGTTCACCTATTTTCAGTTTATGAGCACAGATATACTGGGAACAAAGATATACCTTCTGAGATAAGTGCTTTTTAGAGATTTCTGGGGTCTCTGGGGCTTTAATTAAGGATTTTTATAGCTTTTTGTATACTAGCTTCTAAGACCTTTTTACTTCAAAATAAAATTCAGATTTTTGTGTCCTCTCTGGATCAATTTTAAGGCCAACAATAAAAGTGGAAAGAATCTATTTCTAAATGCTAATGAGTACCTTTCTAAACTGAGAAGAAATCTTTGGCAGTGTGTATTGGATAGGTGTATAGATAAATTGATATTTATAGATATATAATGAATTATAGAGCATTTGTAATTAAAGGAGTCATTTAGTTATGCTCCCAGACTTAGGCACTGGCTGTTAAACACTGCATCGTAGGATAATCCTGTTCCATGTAAGCCTTACGATGTGGGTGATGTGACTGTATATCTATATATCCTGCTGTCTAAAATATGTCCCGTTCCTTGTGCTGTTGATCAAATTTTTTTGGCTGGTTGTTGCTGAGGTGGTTGTGGGTTTGAAAAAAACCCCAAATGTGCATAAGGACCTTGGCATTTAAGCTATTAAAGTATAAATGAAGACATAGCTTGCTCCCTGAATGGTTGTAACAGCCTCCTGAGCCTCATCAATCATGCAGCAGCCCATGCTGAGGCTGAAAAATGAAGAACCTGTAACAAAATGTGTAAATACATAAACAGTGATTTTTGGGAAGGATCCATGCTCTCCTGCCCTTCCTATCCAGCGTGCATCAGTGTCTGCCTGGGGAGCGCTCATCGCTCCGTGACCAGCAATAGAACCTGAGGGAACGGCATGGAGCTGCAACAGGGCAGGGTTAGGTTGGAGATCAGGAGAAGGTTCTTCCCCCAGAGGATGGTGGGGCCCTGGCACAGGCTCCCCAGGGCAGTGGTCACCGCCCTGCGCTGGGCTGAGTTCAAGCAGCGTCTGGCCAACGCTCTCAGTCATCTGCTCTGGTTGGGCTGGTGCTGTGTGGGGCCAGGGGTTGGGCTGATGGGCCTTAGGGGCCCCTTCCAACTTGGGATATTCTATGAGTCTATGATTCTGTGATCCTCTGTGTGTTAGCAAATGTCCCACCTATGTGATCATCTTCCAGTGCTCACGTCCGTGGAGCAGGAACAGGATTTAGCCTTCTGGTGGCGTGCAGGCTGTGCAGGGGACCACCAGTAGCCATTGCCCACCTCTTGTGGCCTCAGCTGGGTGCTGAGGTGTTGTGGAAAGCCCGTGTGTGAATTGTCTTGGGTTGGGTGAGTTTAATTCTTCTGAGTTTCAAATGAATGCTCATCTAGATATCTGGAGAGCTGAGCGCGATACGTTCAGTTAAGCAGTTTTATAAGGGTTGAAATTAAATGTCTCGGAATATCATTATTTGCCACTCAAAGCTTGTGCCGGTGGTGGAACTGGCTGCACGGGAATTACGGGAGCTGAATTAGATCACATGCTAAGTGACAGGTGAGCTTAATCGGTTTTGACTGACACAAGCAGAGCTGGCACATACAGACCGCATTTCTCACCCGCAAACTCGGTCTGATTACAGGCAAGATATAATAAATTCTTTCTTTGCAGACGAGAAGTGGCTCGGCGAGATCTCAGCTATTAGAACCGGCCTCCGTCGAAGGCACTAAGTGTTCAGGGCAATGCAGTCACCCTGAAAAACAAAGTTTGTTCATGTTTCCACTGTAATTACAAAGCTAGAAACATATCAACAAGCGTGCCCTTCACGCTGAGAATTCATTCTGTTGCAAAGGCAAATAGTCACAAGGAATAAAGAAGTAGGAAAGGGGAAAAATTGGCTGTTGTCCCAGATAACTGCGGTGCTGCCCAGCGCTAACGCAGACTCAAACAGCTGCAGCAGCGATGTGAGAAGAAACAAGCAGATGAAGAACAAAAGAGAGAATAAAGCCAACAGGCACCATGTGAACAAGAATCTGTTTTCTGTGGATGGTTTTGCCTGAAAATGTCAGGAAACTGCAATTGAAATGTGAATTATGAAGGGAATTTTTGAACAGGATGGGGAAGGTGATTTAGCCAGGTTGGGTAGAGCGAGTTTTATGGGGCTCTGAGACTGATCAGGCACCTATGGGTGCCACTGAAAGGTGCTGTCCTGTTTTATTGGGGATGGGTATGGGGACACCCCTGAGCTGTTGAAGGGAGTGTGGGGGCTGGGTTGGAGGTACCTGCTCAGCCTGAGTGCAGCTCCGCAGGCTGCCTTTGAAACTGGTTAGTCCCTGTGGTGGTGGAACCGCAAGTGCAGAAAAGGAGGCGAGTTATGGGCAGCAGAGCTGAGAAAGAATATTCTTCTAACCTGAAAGGAACTGCAAAGGAAGTGTAACTTTCCAAAAGAAAATGCCAGGTTTAAAAAAAAAAAAAATAATAAAATTTAGAAGGAAGTCATGAATCCTTCAGTTTTATTATTCTGGGAGAAATTAAAATAGAAAAGAAGCTGTAGTTACTGTTTTCTAAAGAGCTGGTGCAAGCGACACCATCCTCAGAGACCCGAAAGCAGCCCGGGTGCCCATGGAGATGGCACAGGGAGCCTCATGCATGGGAGAACCGGAGCCCTTGGCTCCGCGCTCTGAAGTTCGGGAGCAAAGGGATGCTCGAGCAGCCAGAGGTAGGTCAGCACCACAGCAAACACAACCTGATGCCTCTGATGCCTTCTTTGGCTTAATGAAAAGTTTGCTCTGGTCCCACGAATGCATTGGGGCCATCTCCAAAGAAGGACTGATGGACAGCTCTGCCGGCAGAAGCTTATTTAGAGATTAGAAGGATATGAAGTTCCTTTTGCTACAAATAATTTATGGTCTGTAGTTTTCATAGCCATTTTGAAATGGTGACTTCAGCTGGGGTTTAGATGATAGCTCTGTCAAAAGCTTTCTTAGCAAAATATTAATAAATGGTTCATGGTAAATATTGTAACACATATAAGTATGACTTATCCTTGAAAAAGAGCATAAATCAAAGTAATTGTTGACAATCTAATTCAGAAAGGCCTTTTTTTTTTTCCTTCTTCCCACATTTTGTGCATCATCTGCCAAAAGAAACCCCCAAGACTGTGGAAGTTGGACTCAGAGTGTGACGCAATGGGAAACAGATGGCAAACTCGTAACAGATTTTAGGTTTAGGCCATGTTGTGTGTAACCCTGTAGCAAAATTCATTTTTTTAAGTATTAGTAACCTCGATTTTGAAACTGCTGGCAAAGGTTGTTTTTCTTACACCGTTAATATTTTATTTAATGTAGGTAAATGCTAACTTAAAAATAGGGATTCTTGGGTTCCTTCACAGGTTCTTTGTTTAGTTTTTGTTTTTCAAATAAGAGATTTGTTTAAAAAATTTATTTGTAGAAAAGTAATCCAAAATCTGTCCTCAATTCTTAAATGTTTTTCTGACTATTACTGTAGGATATTATTGCAGTTTTTACAACTTACAGTTTATAATTCTATCTTCCCTATTAGGGCCTTGTATTTACACACAGCCTTAATACAAAGGCTCTGGCATGCGCTGTGGGGCAAGGCTGGGTCTTACAGGAAAAGCCTATGATGACAAATAGGAAAAAATAAGAAAATAAGACACTAAAATTGTTTAGTATCTCTTGTCAGAGGAATGTTCTTCCTCCAAAAATACCTTTCCACAAAAATGTTTATAGTTGAATCGTCTGAGCAGTCGTGAAATCAACGGAAAAGCTGTGTGTAGTATCTCCAGCCACAAACACGTGCCAGAAGCATTTCTGACTACAAAAAGAATTTGTGTTCTGTTGTATTTTTATCTTTTATATTTGACTAAGTTATAAACAGCTGCAGATTTCTTGGCTAAGCATTCCTTGCAACCTTGAAAATCATTTAAGAATTTCATCCTACATCTACATACAGTTAAAATCTCATTCGACTTCAGTGTGCGTTGGCCCCCACAGTCGGTGGCATCACCTGCTGGTTCTGAGGAAGAGTACCTACTTAAGTGAACTGAAGAAAATTTATTTCTTAATATTGGAATGGAAATTCCATCTTCAGCCATCACAGAACCCCGGAAGCTGGTACACATAGAGGTAATGTTGATAGTGAGATCACTGTATCTTGATATTTATTTTAAGTGTGGTTTCTTTGAGAGATGTGAATTGGCATCTTTACGGAAAATAACTCCAGCAAATTAAGTAACTAGAGTTACCTTTGTGGATTTTTTAGCCTTCATAGTGGAATTCCTAAAATGAGAGAGAAGGGTACGGATGTCATCTGAACTTCCCACGGAGTATTCTACTCTGGTAGAAGCTGTATTTGTTTTCATAGATAGAAATCTTTGCAGAGATGCAGAAATTGGCCACCGGGAAAAAGTGAGTACACTTACATGGGAGTATCATGACTTTTCTTACAATTTGTGGTTTTTCAGAGGGTGGAATTAATTTCTGGGAAGAGCTTTACGCATGACGTTGTTTCTGCTGGGGCAGTGGAATGCTCTGGAATTCGGAATGGCCCTCCGGATTGGTTGTGGTGTGGCGGCTGGCGTGCTTTATCTGTGTTGGCTTTATGAGCTGGGAAGTCTGGGAAGCACGCGCTGTGAATAAATCTCTGCTTTTCCATTTTGTTTCCAACCTAAACTTTTTAATCTTGGCAGCAGTTCTGAACAAAGTGTTTCTTGGGTGACCCAGGACCGTTGCAGGTGCTGTGTCTGATTTGCAGCTCCATCCCTGATGCATTCGCGGTCGCTTTTGCTATAACCTCTGTCCATTTGGCCTGATCTTGTCTGTCGTGCCAGTACCCACCTGGCTTTCACAAAGGTCACTGCATCTGCTCTAAGGGGACTTCAGGTGCTTTAATTGAGGAACTTCTAAAGTCATGTTGTTTTCATGAAGCCAAGGGTTTCCATTTGGCTTTGGGCACATTTCTATCAACTTGTAAGCGTGTACTGCAGTTCTTTTTGTTGAATGACAGGTGATATTACAGCAGTCAGTCAAGCGGCTGTTTTAAGATGCCTTGGATGATTTGTCTGTGCTGTGATGATTCATAGCTCCATTTTTATTTCATAATAAAGAGAAAGTGAGAAGGATTCTGTCTTCTACTGCAGTCCTCACTGCGCTGGATTGCCTACCTGTATCCGTGACCTCTTTAATCCTATTTTAAAGTTCAGTGAAAAGAGAAGTGCGAAGCATCACAAGAACTTCTTTACGAAATATGTATCTCTCATTTGTTTCTGGCAGCTGGCGCTTTGCTGCTTGCAAGTTGGCTTCAATACCTGGCTGGGTTTTGGGTAAGTTTTTGGCATCTTAAAAACAAATGTGGTGTAGAGCTGCCAAAAGCTTACTTTAGCCAAACTTCTCAGTATTTCAACCACTTTTCTGTAGTATGTCTCTGCTTCATAGTTCATGTCGCAGCATGGCCCTTTCTTTGGAGAAACACGCTGACTCTGATACATCGACCACATCCAATAGCTAAGTATGCTAATGACATTTCTTGTCCAGAACAAACATTAGTTCTAAAAATATATTACTCTGTATTTTGAATCAGCAAGCATAGTAAAATGGTGATGGATATAAGACCTTACGTGCAATTTCACACTTCTTCAGGATATGATTGATGGATGTTACTGATTTTACTGAACACTTACGTGTTCTGCAGAAATCCTAAGGTCTAATTATCAAAGTTGGTGCTCATGTACAGCTCTAACTGAAATTAAGTCATAGCCTTTCTGAAAATTGTCCTGTAGATGATTTGTCAAGTTCTACCCAGATTTATCAAATGAACTTTTACAGGGGAGGTGGGGGGGGAATAAAAAAATTGATGGTGTGTCTGTGTGCAACAGTCCAAAAGACCAGAAATCTGGAGCAACGTGATTAGCATCATTAGATTACTTAATGCAGCGTCAAAAGGCATGTCAGAGGGCAAATATAAAACTAAAAATCCACTCTGAACTGTAGATGACTCTATGGAAGAGAGAGAGGCAGGAAAGAAGTAGGAATGCTAAGGAGCTTGGATGTGTATGTCTGTGTTTAAAGTCTATATGTAAGGGGGGGTAAGTATATGAGGGAAAGGCTGTTGATGTAGTCTACCTAGACTTCAGCAAAGCCTTTGACACGGTCTCCCACAGCATTCTCTTGGAGAAGCTGGCGGCCCATGGTCTGGACAGGTACACTCTTCGCTGGGTTCATAATTGGCTGGATGGCCGGGCCCAGAGAGTGGTGGTGAATGGAGTCAAATCCAACTGGCGACCGGTCGTGAGTGGTGTTCCCCAGGGGTCGGTGCTGGGGCCCATCCTGTTCAACATCTTTGTTGATGATTTGGATGAGGGAATTGAGTGCANTCTGCCTCTGTCTTCAGTTGAGTTGGGCCACTAAATAGATCATAAAACATGATGAAAAGCTATTGTTACCATGTAATCCAGCAGCCATGGCTTAATTTCCTGACTTAAATTAACTCATATCATTTAGAAAATAGCGTCTGGATTAGAATTTTTTCAGCTTTAAATAGTCACTTACAGCACCATGATTAATTCTAGTCACTGGTTTAAAAATATCTCTAGTATATTTTTCTGTACCGGTCTCCAAAACCTGAATCTTATCTCTTTCTGCTGGGCCTGAATAATACATTTTCAATCTTGTTCACCATGTAGTTTCTGGTAGGCTTTTAAGTTTGTTTTGATTTGCACTGCGAGGAACTCTGAGACTCAAATATGGAATTTCTGAAGAATCAATCTAAGAACTGATCTTATTTGATGTTTTCTCTAGTCCTCTGGAGAAAAATGTGAGGATGCTAATGGAATTGGTTGAAAAAATGGGATATATTGTGAAAAGAGGAAGGCGGCAATATCACAGAGAAGTTCTTGAATGACGTTTGACAAATAAATAGTAGGCACTGTTTAAAACCTAAAAGGATGAAGTGCAGTGTTATACACTGAAGGATGAACAATTTAAAAATGAACAAATTGGAAGACTTTATCAGGTGCACATGATTGATAAACATGTAGATTCATCACTCAAACTGGGACAGGCGTAGGAAATAAACTATAGGGATCTTTGAAAGGGAAGGGGAGATAGGGAATGGAGGGCAAATGAATATGGGCAAACATTGTAAGTGATCAATTTATAGTGGCTTAATAAATTACCACTCACCAGCGTGGTCACAGGAACTGTGCTGCATGGGTTCCCTTCCTGCTGCTGGTGCACCGTACAGTCTCTTGGTGCAAAGTGTTCCATGTGTGGTGGAGACCCACAAAGGGCCTCTCAGACGTGCACCGTGTGCAATCGCACCCTGACTGATTGTTCACAGTTAGGAGTCTCGGGAGATAATCAAGCTCGTTCCGTTGTGTACTGTGTTCATTTCTGATTTTACTTTTTTTTTTAAATGAAGCATCCAGGACCCAAAATAAATGTTTCTTATGTTTTCACCTTTCAGTAATCAACCTATAATCTTACAAAGAGGCACCTCGTTAGTTGGGCAATGATCTAGTCTTTATAAACTTGAGTTTGATTGGCATTAATTACACTTTTTTAGTTCTGTGCTTAATGAGCTCTGCATCAGTCATTCCCTTACTTGGCCTGGAATCATTCTCAGACTGATAATTATATAATTACTTTGTCATTCTGTTTATCTCCTTTATATGCTGACAAAACATTGCATTCATTTTACTAATCCAGAAATTTGCTAATTTTGGAACAGACATTTAAAGTCAATGATAATAAATAAGACTTATTTGAAACCTATGGAAGGAGTGTATTTTGGCCCTCCGCATTTTATGATACCTATCTTTAATAGCTGCTGCTTGGCATCTTCAGTTAATTTTTTTTAAAAGAAAGTGACTCATCATCACATGAACAGAGTAAATCACTTGGCTTTTAGCAAAATAACAGGTGAGCTACTGTACAGTGAATTTCTCGGTGTTAATTTTTCTATGATTTTTGCCTAGGAATGGAGAAGTCCCTTTGTTGTAATTCCCTACATCTCTACGATGTATTACAGAGATTTCTGAACTTTGGGAAGAATGTTGCAGTTTTAGCTATAATGTTTTTTGAAAGCAGATGGCCAGAGGCTTAACCCTATGCCCCTTCCTTATCAGTTTTCCCTGGTTTCCAGCTTCTGCATTGGTTTCCAATGTCTTCTCACAGTCATGTATGTTACTGAACTACTTTTGCTTCCCAAGCTTCTTTCTACAACTTTTTTTTTTTTTCAGGTTTGATTGTACTTTTCTAACATGGCCTATTTTCTCTATTACCGGAGACACTTGCAGCTTCAGCCTAAAAGAGTCAATCGCAAGTATAGCTTACTGGTTGAGACTTCATTTGTAACGGGCAGAAGCATTTTAAGTGCTTAATGACAGAAACCAGCGAAATTCTGAATCAGATCTTACCCTGTGTGGTTGATAATCCAGATCTGATATTTGATAGCATAGGAAGTTGGCCATCCAGATTTCTAGTCCTGGAACCTTCTCGTTCAGCCCTTTGCTCAACTCTTTGCGTATCAAAAGGCTGACATGACCTCTTCTTTCCAGGCTATGCATTTTTATCTCTCTCTTTAGTATTACTGCGATGTTTTCACTTTGAAAGCAAATACTTAATGATTCTATTCTATTCTATTCTACTACTTAATCAAGTCTACTTTTCTGGTACTGTGCTTTGTTGGTGTGGTTTTTTTTGGTTGGTTGGTTGGTTGTTTTTTGGGGTGTTTTTTTTTTAAATATTTATAAACTGGTGATTATGGTTTTCCTGTTCTTTTGTGCAATTTGGTGTCCTAAAGAACAGCAGCTACTAAGGACTCTTCTTGTGTGTTAGCGCATTGCTCCCTAAGTTCTCCGGGGCGTTTTGTTAAGAACTGCGAGTTACAAGATGCTATTTCCTTCTTCCTTTTGGCTCAGTGATCCTTCCTAAATTACAAATTTATGAATTTGAATCAATGACCTTCACCATTGCCATGATTACTTCCCACCAGCACTTACTAAAACCAGCTAGGTCAGAAATACCCATGGAGGGGAAACAAAATGGATCCCATTACCTGTGCATTGGTATGTGTGCAACTGAAGTGCTCATACCCTTTGCTTAATTTTATTTCTGTCGTCATGATTTTGTGTGTGATGGGCTTATTCATTCACTCCTTGTTCGAACCACTCTGCGTACTAAACTTTGCATTGGTTTTGTACATCTCTAAGCAATCTGTCTCCTAGGAGGTTTTTTCAGTCTGAATCAATCCTTTTTATACCATATCTGCCTGGCAAAGATGGACTGATAGCCTCAAAATCCAAACCATCCACTTACGTCACTCATCTGGCTGCTACCACATGTTCAAATCTTTAGCCTTCTGCCTCTCTTTGTTTGTAAGAGTTGAGATGCTGCCACAGAAGTAATGTCAATATTCATCTTCTACTGTTATGGAGTTACTCTAAAGTCACCTACAGCCATTTATGCTAAGAAATCTATTTTTTACTTCTGGAAAAGCAGCACACCACCCTGCCACCATCGTGTCCCCATTGAGGGCTGTGGCCATGTGCAGTGTGGCATCTCTCAGGCGCTGCGCTGCGTTCCTGCCTGCCTGGGGGTACGTTCACACGTACATGAGTGTCTCACTGCTGTGCCTTTTGGTCCTCCGCAGCTGTGTCCTGGAAACATCTCCTCTCTTTCCAACCGAATACATCCTCATGGGTCACCTGGAACTGCCGGAATATGTAATGCCTGGGGAATTGCCTGCACTGCTGGTCCCTCAGAATGATTTTGTGGTGCTTCCCAAACCAGAGTACCCCACTCGCTTGCCTTGCTCCAGGTCTATCCTTGTTCCTTTTTACGCAGCAAAGAAAGGAAGTGGAAAAAACACAGCACAGCCACAGCTTACAGCCACTGCCATCACCTGACCGGGAGCAAAGCTGCCAAGGAAAAGAGCCTCTTTCAGTCATTTTTCAGACTCCTTTGTTCATTAGTCAGAGTTTTGACAAGCTGCTAACTCTCGGTAAGATTCACTCCGTCTGCATGCTGGAAAGCAATGACAAATTGCTCAAAGTTTAGGCAACAAGTTGATCAAAGTCTCAGCGGTGATAACGCTGCGGTTCCTGGTGGTGGTAACAACCCCGATCTCCTACCGAAGTGGCTTGTCAGTGCTGCTTCATTCAGGTATGCAAACACCCAAAATACAGACAGTCAGATACACTGGGCAGACAGATAAAATGCCTCAAACATGAGTGCGTTGGACATCAGGGACCGAGCTCCCCGCATCTGCCCACGCGCATTTCGTTTGCCTCACCCGTTTGCTGCCCGTGCCGCTTGCTGATTTCCTGTCCCGGTCTCGGCAGTGGCGCACTGACTCAATATTGATGACTTTGAAACTTCAAAAAAGCAAACTTTACAGCCTTTCCAAGTGTTTAAAACTTGGGTTTTAATGCATGTATAGAGCCAGGTCTTGGCTACGTAAATTCTTGAGTCCCAAAGTCACTTGAGTGAGTATCCACGTTGAGGAGATAACGGCTTTCAAAGTGCACTTGATATCCCTTGGCAATCTTTTTTTTATGAGAATACTTTTTGCTTGTTTTTTTCCACTGCTTATATCATGCAGTGGAGACAGCGGTGGTATAAAAAGAGAAGATAATGCATAGTGAAATGGAGAGAGCTATTAAGTGATTCTCTTCAAATAGGAAAGTTTACCTTGGAAAATACACATACTGATCATAGCTCAGGGACACACACTGTTTTATTAAAATGAAAACGCATTACTGTAGAGCATGAACTAAAAGAACTAAGAAAAAAAAAATCATCTTGTGCTCCAGTGACCAGCCGTTATGCTGTGGAAATACACAATCCTGTTTGTGCAAACTGTTGTTAGCAAACATTTGTGTAGAGGGGTTTTGTTTACAGCAATGCCAGAAGACTTAAAAAAGGACTAGTGTCTCTTAACTCATAAAGAACCTGTCTCATTTTTTATGGACTCCGATGGCAAGACATTAGATATGCGTGTACTGGTATCGCTGTCAGTACCAGTATGGATTCTTTTGCCCATCAGCAATTAACCTTTCTCCGCAAATAACCCTCAAACCATGAGAGTGAAATTTGGATTTTATGTCCTGCTACACGCTCTGACATTTCAGTAGTTATTTTTAATTGCTGGCAATTCCCAGGCAAAGAGGATATTGGAAATTTCTGGAATAAAACTCTCCGTATTGTTCTGTTGACCACTTTTTGAGGTAAGCCGGTGTCACGTTTTATCCTCCCGTTTTATTGCTGTGGTGTAGGACAGATGCACTCAATCTTGCGCAACACACGGTGGACTCTGCCTCCCTCCTCACAGCGTTTGCTCTTGCCTTGACTCGGTCTCCTCCCACACTGAACTCAGCTGACCGAGCGAGCTGTAATAATAGCTTTCTTCTTCAACTGGGTATTCATCTTTCAGGATAATCATGGCGATTAAATCCTACCTGTGTTTTCCACGTGAAATAGAAGAATAATCAGTGTCATAAAAATCAGAAGAATGCCAGCATCAAACGTACAATAAGCAACAAAACCAAAATTGTAGGCTCCTGGTCCTGTGTTTCTGTCCTTGCCCTTGCAGTGTCAGTTAAAATGTTGTGCTTGAACTTTATGTGGCTTTAAACTGTGTTGGAGTCTGTTAATGAAATCTATCCACTTAATCTTTTATGTACCTATGTACCGAGTGCGTATCTACTACTGTGTTAACTAATCTTACCCTTAGGATAGTGGTAACATAGGGAAGTGACCATGAGGTGTGACTTTGTGCAACAGCACTGTTCACTATTGGCGTAGTGTTGTTGAAGCGCTGGTGTGTAGAGGCTTCACAGATTTAGCCTTGTAACACTCACACGCTGAGGGTGAACAGCATCTTTCTATTTTTGATGGTAAAGCAGATAACAGTATAACACAGATAAGATGCGCACTCTTCGTTATTTTTGCAACTTCACAGAATGCCAAAAATTCAGCTCATAGTTTCAGTTACAGATGTTTATACAGGAATTTAGTTAGCAGTCTTCAGTTCCTCGCCAATTATTTATCCAGGGAAGGAGAGGGGGTGAAGTACAGCCACAATATTGTATCATTTTTCAGACTTTGGACAGCAGTGGCTTGGATATGAACTCTATTGAAAGGCATCCTGTGTGTGTCCATGTACTTGAAGATGGAAGTTCATTAACTATATCGCAAACCAAATAATATTTTGAAAATCTAGTCCGGGCTTTCTTTGTGTGCCACAGATTCATTATTTCAGTACCTTTTTCAGAACAAAGCAATGCAATAGTAAATCAGCACTGCCACAGACAGTTCTTGATGTTGTCTGCTGCTCTTGCTGTTTTGTCACATCAATCAAAGGTGTAGCATTGAAACTCCAAATGACAACTCAGACTCATTCAGCTAAAAACTAATATGCTGAAGAAAGAGGAGAAATCAAAGAGAAAAAAGGGATGACTTGGACTGAAATAGCAGAACTCCATAACGATCAGTCTGGTTTCATACATATTGAGCAAATACAAATCAAAGTTAGCAACTCTAAATGTAAGAGTAGCCTTCTTATTTGCCCACCTTACGGCAAAACAGAGAACACCCACAACACTTTTTTTCCTTTATGAAGATGCTAATTAAATATTTCTGTTTTTTCTCCACAGAATGCCATTCCTCAGTGGCTGAGTGAATATTCTACGAGACACAATCCAATATATTTCCAGGCAATATGAAGACCTGATACCTAAAGCAGAGCTAAAGTGGAATTGAAATCTCCAAGTCAAAAACTGCCAGCCCCAAAATGTGTCAGTTATCATTTATATCCTGAAACTGGGTACCTTCCCTGTGATTTTCAAGTTCTGTAGGGACCTGGAATTACACCCCTGCGGTTGGGGAAGCCTTGGAATCTGAGCCTTCTATTTCCTTAGTGCCTGGTCCAACCACTGGCCTACGGTATAAAATGAAGGGTGAAAAGTGAAAGAAATCACAACTCTTCCACCTCCACTGTTTTACTTGCTTTCTGGAGAAAACACTGTCAAAGTGTTAGACTTGCTGAGTTCGTAGGACACGTGCCAGTGTCCGTCTCCAGGAGAGCTTTCCAGGTCCCACATTTACCTTCTGACTATTGAGTTCCTTCATTTGAGAAGCGGCAGTGGTTCAGGCAGCCATCGGCGTCCTTTCCTGACAGAACACCTACCTCAGTCACACTGGCTTTTCCAACTCACGCCTCAATTTTTAACCTCTCTACGTGCAGAGCAGGGTTTGAATTGATTGAATGGCACTTACGAGCGTTATCTGGCTGCTGAACCAGGCTCCTCCTTTGCAGAGAACGGTTGGAGCTGCAACCAGCCAAACATTGCCTTAGCATTTTCTACATAATTTGGACTTAGTATTCTTTTCAGTCCTACTATTCACTCTTCTAGGGTCTGATAGGCCCAAATCTGTCCTTAATTTCCCTATTGCTTTAGGTATTTTTCTTTCCATTCTCACTATATCCGCGGTGCTTTTTCTTCTCTTGAAAAGATTCTGCCTTGTTCTTTCATGCAGCGACTTTGTGATGCTTTCCCATTTACATTTCTCTGTTTCAGGTCAACCTCCACTTACCTGAACAACAGCTTCCCTTCAAATCCTAGTGCAGCCCTCTCTCCATGCAGGTAAAAGAATTTATCATTCCAATAGACCTGAAAAATACTTTTATTTTCTAATCACATTTTAAAATATTATCTGTTCTAAAAATAACCAAAGTGCTGCATGATAATGTTTTTGAATTATTGTTTATTTCCTGTGTACTAAACTAAGTCCAATTTACTTAATTATTAGTTACATCTTACTCTGACTGTGCTACATATAAAGAGGAGGAAGAAACTGAGACTTTGATTAAACTTTTGTAATAACTAATTGCAAACCAAAGAGAGGTACAGTTCAGTGTTGGAAAAGTAACAAATTGGATTTTGCTGTGATAGTTTTCTATCTAAGTGCATGCTTAATACTGTGAAATCACTATGAAATTGCCATTATTATTGTTCAATACAGTGCCCAGAAATTTTTTAATACAATCTCTGCAGGTAATTTATTCCAGAGAACAAATAGGTGTTACAACATGATAAAATGAAATTTCAGTAAAAACCTGTTTCTTATTTCAGGCCATTCTTGTATTCCCAGTGGCAACTAAGGTTTGGGTTTTCTTTGTTTAAATAAAAGTGCACTTGACTACCACACCAAGGAAAAAGAAAAAACAAAAAAGCAGGAGAAATGTATATGAAGTTATCTTCATTTTGTTGGAGCTACAGCAGCTTTTAGCTCATGCTGAAGCTAGTTTTTGAGGCAGGTAATTTCCATTTAAATAAAGGTAAACTATTTCTTACAAATTAATAAATGTGAACCGACAGTGGGAAAGGAAAGGACGGTCTTACTTATCCTTGTGTTGTACTCAAAGCTGACTGAGAAATTAAGGAAATCCAGAATGGTTTGTCTATGTCTGTAAAGAAAATCAGCTTTTTAAGCGTATCGTCAGCACATGTGAGCTCCCGGCTTGCTGTGCCACCTCACAGAAGTTTCATCTACATTGTGTTCCTGCTGGGATGCTTTACTGGTGCAGTCTGTAGGCCTACACTAGAAGAAATCAAATTTCTTTTTTTCTGGTCAAAAGTACAACATTATTACAAAAGCTATTAATATTTTTATTTCAATGTAAATGAAACATTATTTGATCCTGATTTTGCATTACGCTGCAACTGTCCTGCTAAAATTAAAGGAATTTGATTTATGGCCAGGCAGCATCGATGGGCCGAGGCAACTATGGGAGGTTCAACATGGCCAAGTGCCGGGTCCTGCCCTTGGGTCACACCAGCCCCAGGCAGCGCTACAGGCTGGGGGCAATCACTGGAAAGGGCCTGGAGAAAAAGGCCATGGAGGTGCTGGGTGACAGCAGCTGAACATGAGCTGGCAGTGTGGCCAAGGGAGCCAACAGCATCCTGGCTGGTATCAGGGATGGGGTGGCCAGCAGGACCAGGGCAGTGACCATCCCCCTGCACTGGGCTCTGGTGAGGCCACACCTCAAGTGCTGGGTTCGGTTTTGGGCTCCTCAGCACCAGAAGGACATTGAGGGGCTGGAGTGTGTCCAGAGAAGGGCAGCGGGGTGAGGAAGGGTCTGGAGCACCAGTCTGATGGGGGCAGCTGAAGGAACTGGTATTGTTTATTATCGAGAAGAGGAGCCTGAGAAGAAACCTGATTGCTCTTTGCAACTCCCTGAAATGAGGTTGTGGTGAGGTGGGTGNTCCCTGGAGGGGTTCAAAAAGTGTGTAGACATGGCACTGTGGGACATGGTTAGTAGACGTGGTGGGGTTGGGTAGACAGTTGGACTTGATGATCTTAGAGGTATTTTCCAACCTTAAAGGTTCTATGATTCTATGAATTGGCACTAAAGCAAAAACAAAGTGAGGAAACAAGCCCACAAGGAGGAAAAAAAATTGTTTAAATGAAACAGAGGAACAATATCTTGTGGTGTAACAGAGCCCATTGTGGCAAGTACAAATTAAGAGAGCCAAGCATTAAATAAAATCACATGTGTCAAAGTCTCGTATCCCCAGTAGTTCCCCAAAGGGACTTTGCAGGTTGCGGAAGCGTTTGGGCTGTACAGTTGCACAAGCGGTGCTGGGTGAGAGGAGACACTGGTGAGCAGCTATTTTAGTTAGGTCTCAGGAGCTGAAGCTTTCTTCCAAGCTCATCTAATCAACCGCCCCTTCAGCCTCTGGGAGTGAAAAATGACGGCAGGCGCTGCCAGAGGTTTTAATCACGCTCACCCAGCCGTTTTACTTCAGTCCTTGCTGCAGGTGTCTGGCCAGGTCAGCCATCCCCTTCCCTGGACTTTCGGTGGGTTTGGTGGAGGTCGTACGTGTGGGCAGTGTGCAGCATCCGCTTCATCCTGCACCGCTTTCCACATCGTGTGGTTTTTGCAAGTATCGTGCTTATTACTGAGGTTATTAAAATGGTATTTTATCCTGGGAGTGAGACAAGCACTTACTGAAGCATATTTAATAGAGTAACGTTGCTTTAGGTACATGATAAGGGAGATCAGACAGCAAGTTATGTTAATGCATCGCTTGAGAAGGGGTACAGATTATATTTTTGGAACAGCATGTTTTAAGTGTTGACGTGCATTTGTAATGCAGGAAGGAGAAGCAGCCAAGAGGATTTCTGCCTTTGCCGGTCCCTCCATGAGCCCTTCCCAGCGGGGCAGGGGCAGCTGTGGAGCATCGGGGAGTGCTCCGCTGTGCTGAGCGAGGAAACCGCGCTGCACCACGCTCTGCCCATGTACCGGGGAGCTGCCTCACCTCAGGACAGACTTTTGGAAGCTGTCTGTGGAGAAACACCTCCATGGGCTGTGGCGGTTGGCTAGGTGACATCTCCCCAGTTCTAAAAGCGGTGACACGGGGGGGATTTTGGGTGGGAGCTGGTTCTAGAGCAGACCCATGAGTTCTGACATGGTGTTGGCTCAAGTACAGGGGGAGTTTGGAGGAGCAGAGTTAAGATGTGTTTCAGTCTTGCTCAGCACCTCCTGCCTGCTTTACTCCATCAACTGTGAAGGTGGTAGTTTGCAGACAATCTCATGCAAATACGCCTATTTTTTGTTTTGTAAATATAGGCAAGTAGTGGTGCCTTTTGCCATAAATATAGGCAAGCAGCGATGTCTTTTGCCGTAGATACCACCTTTACACAGTGCATTTGTTTCAGTGAGCTTCCGACTGTGTGCTGGCAGCAGGGTCCCGTCAGCAGCACCACCGCCTCCTCGCAGAAGCCCCCAGCAGAAGGGAGCCCAGCGCTGTCGGGGCGCAGCGCGCCCGCCTGGGAAGCGACCGGGCTCAGCTGGCGTTCGGCCAACCGTGTATCGCTCCTACCGGGTTCTTCCTCCTGTACGTGTGGATATGCTCATGAGTTATTTACCTCTCTCTAATCCTTTAAATTCCTTAAGTCTCAGCCTCTCTGATATTTGTGGCTGAGAATGTCACAGGTTATTGATGTCACGCTGTGTATATAGACACGTGTGTCAATTTACCGGTTTTGGTTTAGCATGTTCCTGGAAGTTTAAATACCTTTGACTTTTCTCCCCCCTTCTTTTTTCCCCTTGTCCTTTCTCTCAATTCCCTCCTCTGCGTCTACAGCGAAATTTAACATAAACGTTTAAGCATGAGGGGGTACGGGTGAGGGCAGAAAAAGGTTGCTCAGAGATCTGAGTTGAGGTGCGGTGCTGGGAACACGGCGGGAAGCGCACTCGGCTATTTCTGCCGCCTTGTGCTTTTCTTTAAAAAATCCACCGCCGAGCCACCCTCTAGTGCCGTTGTAACGCCGTTGAAATACCGTTCTTCCTTGAGTGACTTAAAAGCAAGTGAGGAGAAGAGAGCAACACCTCTACCTGGATTTCAGAGGAAATGTGAAAAAGAAAAAAACCCAAACAGGAATTTTCTGTAACGTCAGCAATGCTGATAATTGCCCCCCAAGGAGATGCCGTACCTTAGAAAGCAGTCGAATTTAAATTCACCAAATGTTACTTTCTGGGGAGAGATGCTTTACTTTCCTGCTTCTATTTTGATTTGTTGTAACTGATTAGTGCTTTTTCAATGTAAGTATCAAATTTTCGGCACGCTCATGAAATGTGTGTCTCTTTGTGTACCTGTTAGTTTTAATACCCTTCAGCAGAAGGTATTTGTAGTCGCTAGGGTAATTTACATCTGTTGGCTTGTAGTACTTGCAGATGTAACAACAAATTCATATGATTTAGAGGCACTAGACTAGTTTAAAAAAAAAAAGTCACTAAGTGTCTGCTACATTGTGACAGTTCTCTAAAGTGATTTATATTTTCCATATTCACTCAGAAAAGCTAAAGGGAAAGTGGTAGGAGATCTCGCTTCAGTCTTTCTAATGATTCATAATTAACTTTGCGGGAAAACGATATTTTTAACTTCAGATTTGCATTGCACGTCAAAACTGATCACTTAGTCATTATAGAACTCTATTATCAAAATCCTACGAAGACAGTGGCTATTTTTATTCTTTGGTGCTCTGTGTCTGGCTGCAGCGATGGGGGGGGGCAGTTGCACAAGGCTGGCTGGTGAGCTCGGGCAAGGAAGGGATGGATAATGCTTGGAGAAAGGCCAAGGAAGAGAGTTCCGCAGACATTTATATGAGCATGGGACATTTTCATTCTCTGCGTCCTCTTTAATAACAAAATCTACAAGAAGAATGTAAAAAGAAAAGGCAAACGTAGTCTTGCTCCACTACAGCCACCCATGAGTTTTGTTCCTTGCCTTGCCTCTTCGCTGTGGGACATCTGAGGCTCAGAACCGCAGTGAACTTCCATGAGGACAAGGAGAGAAAGGTGGATCTCCCTGGTATTTGATTTCCTTGTCCCATATGCGCCCAAACCTTACAAAGGGTAACGCTTATCTAAAATAACCACAAGGGCAGCGAAACGGGTCAGGGTTCTGGGCAGGGGCCGTTCTCCCTGTAAACACGCACTCTGAGGTCAGGATGAGCTTAAATCCTGTGCTTAGAGGATGGGAGAGAGATATACTTAATTTATCACGTATTTGATTGATTTAACCCCACTGAAACGAACAGATTTACTCCAGACAAAGAACGGAGTAACACGGGGTTTAATCAAACCGTCTCTCACTTCTGCTTGAGCTCACTCCTGATGTTCTTCTTGAATACTGCATGCAGATAGGCTGCTAAAATAATAAAAGGATGTGTTATTTAATACAGAGTGGTTAAAAACATTTAAATCCTGTCTGGATCGTTGTGCACATTATTATTATTTTGAATATTACGCAAGTGTATCTCTGGATACAAACAAGTGAAATTGCTTTCATGTATATAAAATATAATTATACTCCACAAGGGATAAAGCAGTAAACACAGTGTTTCAGTGCTCGCTACGCGTTGTTTAACATTTAAACTATTGATTAAAGATGCAGATAATCCGTTCTACATCATTTTGTCAAAATCACATTTCTTCCTAGGAATATCGCCCTGCCGCCTGTGCTCTGGGCTGGTGGCACACCAAGGGATTCAGTAGATGAAAACTACGAAAGACAATTTAATGTGCATTCCCTGAGATGGAGGCAACTGTTTCTCGAGGTTTCTCCAGAAACTAAAGAACGAGTTTCCTGAACCACCGTATTGTTAAATCTGGACAAGCAGAGGGAAAGCTACGTTTTCTCGATCTTTAAAATACGTGCTAGCATTGAGCTCAGGAGTTACAAGCCAATGGCCCTTACTGCAGCGTTTACTAAATTAGCTGAAAAATAGCTGTAGAGTTACAATGAGCGTGATATTTTAAGGACAAGTTGCAGGGCTCCCAAAAGGAAAATTTTCTGTCCTCCAGGGTGTCAGCAAAATAACGGATAACTGAGAAGAAATGCATATAACTTACTCTGGGTTTTAAAGAGCTGAAGAGGCTATTAAGGAAACTAGGAGTAATCACAGGGTAGGACATAACGGGCTTTTATGGACTAGCAACTGATTAAAGGAAGGAAACAAAGAATTAAATAAATGGGTTTAGCAAGTTAAAAATTGGACTGAAAACTTAATTCTGTTTTAATATCTAATGGACTTTATTTATGGTATTGGGCAATATATTGTCGTAGGTACACTCAAGATTCAGATAAACGGGCAGGGAAAAGTCTTTTCTATCCATCACGACAAACTGTTCCTCATTTTGGGGTTTTTTTTCAGCTTTACTGACATACCAATAACTGTCATTCCCAGAAAATCTAAATAGCTCTAGATGGAAAAAGTTTTTATTACATGATAGATGAATAACATTTTCAAGTCTACAGTTTAGCTGTTAGAGTCTAAAAAATCTACCTTTATTTATTTACTTGTGTTATCAGTAGCTGGTGTAATAATGAACTTGCATTTGGATATAAGCCTGTAATTAAAAAAAATCACAGGTGGGATTTTTTTGGGGAAAAAAAAATTACAGTACATCACCCAGTTGATGTTCCTGTCCAAATAGAAAACTTTTCTCTGCAATGCTTTTGTGTGTTTCGTGGAGGCGGCTTCTGAGTGACAGCATTCAGCATTTAATGAGTTTTGCCTTCTCCAGTCTCAAGGATTGTATCGTTAGACTTGTCCGTATTTGAGTGCTTCAAATTACCTGGAGTGTCAACAAGGAAACGTGATTCTCAGTCTGAACACAAAGATGTGCTGCGTAAAACAAGGTTTCTTTCATGTTTCATCTCTAGGCTGTACGTGTGCGCGTGAAGTCACGCGCAGACGTGCGTGGAAAGGAGCGGTACCCGGGTGTTAGTCGGCAGAAGGTGTTTCATGTGTTGAATGCACTTTCCAAGGGCTGTCGCATCCTGGGAAAGTTGCAGGACAGCTGGCGGGTAGATGAAGGGCTTTTACAAAAATGGATGACAACACATTAGGGTGAATAATTTTTCAAGAAAAAAATATTTTAAGTGAATATTAGGAAGAAAAGCTTCTAACCCCAGGTAGTGGAAGACCCTGGAAGGGTTTACAGGCAGTGGTTAAAGGTGCTGCTTTGCTGCAGGTTGTCAGAGAAACATCCCCAAAGGTGGGTGCAACAACAAAGCTGATTTAATTCAGAACAGTGTCTTGAAATTTAAGCTCAATTATGTTAATTGGTGAGGCAGTTCAGGATAGGGAGTGGTTGGAGTCCCTGCTTTGAGGGTTATCAAAAGAGGCAGGTGTGCTCTTTGGGAGAGCTGTACGGGTCTGAATTTCTGCTGTCAGTGGACTCGAGAGGTTTATGAATTCCAGTTCCTTAATGAACTTCTCGAAAGCGTTTTTAAGCCTCAGAATTCCCTGTTGTAAATCCCTCCCTTGTTTATAGACTTGCATCGTCACAACAACTCTGTTACTCATCTAGATCCTCAGTCAATGGAAAGGACTGGTTTAGGCTGGGACCTTAGTGACTTTATACAGCTGCGGGTTTTTGTCTGAATCTCCTATTGTCATTAGTATGGAAAGGATTCATTCACTGTGTCGAATTCCACAGTTGTATTGATTTTTGTCATGTGTTTGGATGTACCTCTTAGTCTCGCAGATCTTTTTAGTTTAATATCGGATAGTCTGTACTTCTGTTTGATATTGTGCAAGATTTTGTTTCGGTGTATCTGTGAGGGTTGAACAGAGGGTGAATATGTTCTATCGCTGCCTCGCAGGATGTTTCTATGTAATGATGCTAACTCCCTTTTATTTGATTAGGGACTTAGCGCTATCAAAACAGTCATGCAGATTTTATTACAGGTGTACAGAGATGCTGTTTCATTCCATTCCTTGGACGGATTAATAGTTTTTTGCACAAATCTATGTGAACACCTTTATTCTTCATTATTTTATAAAGAGGCCACCCAGTGAGCTATTTCAGTGGAAGGAAAAAAAGAAAAAAAGTGTTTACCTGTACCTAGGGAGGATGATTTGATGTAACAATAATAATAAAATATGCTGATGCGATCACAGTATCATTTTCATTGCATGCGGGTGGAAACTGAAACTTCTGTTCCTGATGAGATACTGATGATGAATAATCAGCTTCACATCCTAGAGAGGTAAACACAATCTGTGTCTGAATGTATATCAAGGGAAATCCCTCATGTATTTTCATGAGTGTGCACGGATGATATTCTTAGATTCTTTTTCAGCGTGACTCTTTTTCATTCAGCCCATTCATTTTCATTCTAATAGCCGTGCTGGAGCGTCCCTTTCCCGTGCACAGCCCTGGTTCCGTGGTGGCCAGGGAGGTGGCCATGGCAGGGGAGCTGGTCATGTAGCATCCTCGCGGCTGGGCACTGGAGAAAGCCAGAAG
>VWZZ01006923.1:958517-1006916 GCA_013399095.1 Psophia crepitans
GGGTGAGGTAGAGGAGCAGAATCAGATGCAAGGGGAGGAATAACTGCAGAATTTCCCAGTGGGGAGAGGCAGAGCAAACAGATATCCCAGCAGAGGTTGTGGAGAGGCAGTTCTGCCCAGGCTGGCAAGGAACGGATACAGAAATAATGTTTGCAGCTGAATTTTTAATATTAAGAAAGCAAAGCTAGAACTGGGCACGCAACTTCCACTTCACTTGGAAAAGATTAATGACTGCAGTGATGCAGATACAGGTTAAGCATCGTGTCTTCCCAATTTTTAACACAGGCATATTTCTGGAAGAATGATAGATACTTACGGAAACATCTTTCTGTACGATCTTTTTCAGTATTAATTACTGCTCTAAGCATTCCATAAATAAGGCAATTTATCTGCTTATCTCACATCCTAATATGTGCCTGGATTTTATCACTGATGTGTAATAAATGAAATTACCTCATATTGTAGCCTAATGCAAGGCGGTAGTATATCTAAACAGGTATTTTACGAACTCGATAAAAACAGTTTGAATGGTAGAAGCCGTTTATAAAGATCAGCTCCTTAGTGAAACTTTATGTAACGTTATTTTTCCCTCTCTAACCTTCTTGTACAGCTGTGTGGGTCTTACCTTGTGGTCACCAAGTAAAGCCATCATTTTAGCAGAAATTCCTAAATGAGATGTTTTGGTTTTAAATTTCTGAGGTACCTACTCACAAAGGGTGTAAAAGATACCATAAAGACAGGCCTGAGAGTATCTTCCTAGTAATGAGGATAGCGCTAAATGCTGCTGTCAGTATAGAGACTGGATTAAGTTACAATGATGTGCAAGTTAACTATGAGAAATCTAAGTGTCTGAGAGACGTACCTGGTACTGGAGAATTGGTTCTTCCAAAAGGAATTGTTCATTGTAAACCATAAGTTTCTTTCCGTTCCAGTTTAGAGATTACTTGACAGAGTTACACCAGCTTCAGAAAAATGCTGGAAAGTAGGGCAGAATCTTAGTCACAAAAATGCTGAAAAACTGCCAAAAATATTTTATGTTTAATTTTCTGTTTCATCCTCTACCTGATAGTCCTTAGGTGCTTTCTTCCTAAGGGCTATTATTATGCAAATAAGCGTGCACATTTTTAGTTCAAATTAATCTGTTTTTCCACTGTGGGAGGACTATGGAGTAGTAAAAAGTAGACAAACAAAATTCTTGAGTTGTTAGTGGTTTGGGCTTCGCTCAGGTTCTGGAACGCTGATCCAAAGTAAGATTTTCTGTTTCAAATCAGCTCAGGTTTTCCTAGGTGAACACGATGTTTTCTTTTTTAATTACATATTTAACAATAAAAACTTCATTTGTTGACTTACTGCAGCTAATAATACTGATGCTGAAGAAATCTCTGTTGTGCTTTTTATCTAGTTGTTATCACAGTGTTTAGAATGTAAGTAATTAAAATGTTAATGTTTATGGATTTATTTGGTTTTTAGTTATGTTTGCAAAAATGTTGGAATTTGGCCATTTTTTTTCTGATGCTGTTGCATAGCTTAGCTTAGAAATGAAAAAAATACAGGTATTGTAGGCTTCTTTCTTGAATAATGTATTAATAACTTAACCTCACTTTACTTGGAGGCAAGGTTCTAGCACTGAAGTTGCAAAAGGACAATAGTTGAAATAAGTACTAGAATTAAGATGATGTCAAGTATGTGTTCACACAGTTAGTAACGGCCATTTAGTGGTGTATGGGGGCATTCGGAAGATATCAGACAGGAAATAATATTTTTATTTCTTTGCCACGTTGTGATTCATCACAATCAGGATATTTTTTGGGGTAATGGCCAAATTCTGCAGACCTGCAACTTAGATATACGTTCCCTAACCTCAGCTGATGAAACCAGCTTCGCAAGGAAAGCAGATATCAAACAATTCTTCCCTTTGACATAGAATTTTAATTTTTTGCTGGAAAATTACAGTATTTTGGTTTTGGGTTTTTTTTTTGAACATGCTATGATTTCCACATAATAAGCAAAATAAAATTAAACAATGTAGGTAAAACATCAATGAGTGCAGCTGTAATATGTAGAAGAACTAAAGGTTACCAGTAGGGGATGGCAAAACTTTCAGCAATTTCTGTAGTACGGCTTTACCCCCAGTGGTACCTCCTCCAGAAGGCAAGCTGTGATCATGAAAGAGTTTGTGGTGAATGTTCACTTCCAGGCTGGCTAAGAGATGGCGTTTGGCTACCTGTGACTAACACAGATAATTTTTACCTCTTGATGCAACAGATTCAAGAAAACCATGATGCCTGGGAAAGCGGCTGTGTTGCGGGGAGAAGCAATTCTTCTGCAGACCACTGGTGACTGGTGTGTATTGAGTACTCTGCTTTGATCTGTTTTCCAACTTCTATCCATAGGTGTTTGAATCTGGCATGCCTTGTTCCTCTGTCTTCTCTAAAATCCCTCCCTCATCACGGGGAATTTCTAGAAACCTGGCGTGCACAGACATAGAATCATTAAGGTTGGAAGAGACCTCCGGGATCATCTAGTCCAACTGTCCCCCCACCACCTATTTTGCATCATGTCCCTTGCTCTGCAGAGCCAACCCAGTTCAGCAGCGCTCAGGGTGTTTTTTTCCTACATACGTGTCAAATGGAAAAGCATCACGTGCAATTAAATCCATTTTCTCTCATTCCCATAAGTCAGAGAACAGACCTTTATATTGCGTTATATTTGAGATGGTAAGTGCCAGCAGCAATGCTCCGTATGTGGCTGTTATTGGGAGGTGATGTGTCAGTGGATGGTGGGTGAATTTGGTTTGAGTTTGGTTTTAACAGCTTTGCAAAAGTAAAAGGACCGTTGTTTCAGTGTAGGTGACGTCAGTGTAGGGTATGAACCCAAAGCTTCCTGACTGGAACTTCTGGTTTGATCTCTCAGGTCCACAAATGTGGAAAAACTGTTAAAAAAAGAAAAAGAAAGCTAGAAAGGTTGCCCTAAATATGCAACTTTTCCTGTATGTTTAGCCAACAGTAAATTTGTGCTTTACACCAAATATTTAATCCAACAATTTGTACAGAACTTTTGTATAGAACCAGCATCACACAAAGGCCACACTGAGAAACGAGAATCTAAAAAGTTATATTAAACCTTCAAAACTTTGTCTTTTGTGCTATTGTTGGTTATCAAAATTGTTTTGAAAGGCAGAGGGCTGCAATTCACGATGTAAAAAGAGCTCGTTCTCCTCTTCCTGATGCTAAAGCCTGTGATGGTATTGTAATGTTAGGAAAGAATTATGTCGATACAGTATTTTTGCAGTCTTATTCTACCCTTACTTGGTGTTTCTTTCATCAGCTTTGGTTTTCTATTATCCTAGAAAGATTTCTGTGGGATTCTTTTTATGGGGAGGGAGAGAGGGAGATGGAGAGCTGCTTTGTTTTATTTTTATCCTATTTACAGTTCTCGGTACAATTAAACTTTGACCGGCGAATGGGCACACAATAAGGATATAAATAGTTTTGTTGATAACTGCCGTTCTAACAAGGAGCAGTAACAATCACTTCGTAAGAGAGCGAAGGGAGGACAGAGAATGCTTCCCACAATAACCGCTCTAAAATGTAAGGATAATTGGCTGGAAAACAGGTAAGAAATTAAAAGCAGCGAAATAAGGCAACATCCAGTTGTTGCGATCTAATAACCAGTACGCTGGAATGGGGCAATCCGCTGCCTTTCAGCAGCTTCTCCTGGAGGTTCACCGTTAGCAGCTGGAACTCCTCCCACCTGAAAATAGGAAAACGGGGAGCGTTTGGGCGTTGGGCGCCCAGGAGGGCTGTGTTAGGTAGCAGCTCTGCACCGCCGCGACGGGCGGCGTAGCATCCCGGACACAGCTTCTGCAGGATGCGGGCTGGTACCCGGCTCCCGCTGAAGCGGCTGGAGTCAAACACTGCTCAGCTACGCTCAAGAATTACCTTCTTCATTAAATTCCTTTCCTAAATTGGTCTGTAAAAAACCTTAAAAACCTCCTGGTAAAAAAGCTCGTGGCTGCTATCGGCTATGAAATTAGGCAATCCTTAGTTTAAATTCATTAAGTAGTTGTGTGGAAAGGGCGGCAAGCCGCCTGTAATAAGCTAGAAGTGCTGACACAGTGCTCATGGTGGGTTCTTTCCCAGAGGTTTTTATTGCGGTTATATAAGAAATCATCGACTTACGAAGTTCAAAGAAACTTTCAAAATAGATCCTTTTTCGTTATATTTTTGGGCGATGTAGCAGGAGACCAGGAAGATATTGCTCATAATAATTAGAGCTGTGAAACCTTGGGAAAATATGCCTAGGGATGAGGGAAACATTTTTATTTACAGGAAATTCGAAGAATACTTTAAAATAGAGGAATGTATTTAAAATCCGAGCTAAAGTAGCCCCTGACTCTGGAAATCGCTGCAGTCAGGTAATGTGCCTTTTCTGTTAATAATAATTTATAGATAATTATATGCAGACCTCAGCCACAAAGTCATGATGCGCTTGCTCAATGCAATCTAGATATTGGGTTCTCTTTCCTCATACAACAGGTAACTCCAGGATGAAACCAGTGGGATTTACTACGTGGGTAGTTGCAGGTTGTAGCTAGAACCCGGAGTCGAGGACTGGAGCAGGAGATGCCTTCCTCAGCCTCCAGCATGGGTACCACGGCCTGGAAAATAACCCGACTGACGGTTCTCACACGTTGGAACAAGCGAATTACTGCGCTGGCCAAGGCCGTGGAAATGAGATCTGGGAGCAGAAGAGGCCTGGAGGGTTTATTGGAGTTCTTTCAACTTGAGATAGAGGACAACATTTGAAATGAGCTGTTTCATAACTCTTTTACCTTTCTTAGGGAGCTAGCCACAGAAAAATAGCACTCCGGGGACTTGACGTACTTGGCTTCGTTATTCTTGTTACAACAAATACTTAAATAGTGGGGTTTTTTTAGTTCAGCTATCTCCCTGACTTCAGGCGTTTGTGGCCTTATATTCCAGTCTACGCTTTCTAACCTCTTGCTCACCCATCTATTAATATTCATGCTGGACCGATGCTCCAATTCAATGTGAATAAATGCCCCGAGAAATGATTTCTTTCGCAGTCTGCACAGTGCACTACAAATGACATCCTGACCTCCAGAGCAGCACATTCATTAGTTTTGGCAGAAAAAAAGTCACGATTTCTACTTTGAAACTATTGATTTCCCAAGAAAATATTGAAATGCCTTGTCATTAACACCTATTTAGACAACTATAGAAATGGTACATCTAGGTCATTTGTACAAGATTAACTAATTAATGCTGCTTTTTTTTTTTTTTGGTAAGAGGAGGCTCTGTGGGCACATACACAATAACCACTAAATATCAGTTAATTTTTTATTATTTTTTTTTTCACCAGCGCCCATAAATAAAACTCTTAGCCTAAGGGGAAAAAAATCCAATTTTCTCTGTTTCAGGAAAAAGTCTGAATAGTCGATGAACCTTGCACCGTGCCAGCACACATTCAAGATCAGTTAAACAAAATCCAGTAACAGTTGTATTTTTACTACTTTTTTAAAAAAAAGATTTGGGTCTAGAAATGGGAGCAAGCAACTTCACAGGGAAATTGGGATCTAATAACAGTGCATATAATTTAAACAGCAGTTACAAGACTACAAGAAGTCAGAGTTTACAGAGAATCACAGAATGGTTTGGGTTGGAAGGGACCTCAAAGATCATCTAGTTCCACCCCCAGAAGGATTTCTGCCTCAAATCTCACCTTCAGCTCCCGTCCTGCAGCTTCAGGCCATTCCTCCTTGTCTTGTCCCTCCCTGCCCTGGAACCAGCCACTCTCCAGCTTTCCTGGAGCCTCTTTAGGCAGTGGAAGGCCACAATGAGGTCTCCCTGCAGCCTTCTTTTCTCCAGGCTGAAGAAACCCAGCTCCCTCAGCCTGTCCTCGGAGCAGAGGGGCTCCAGCCCTCAGATCAACTTTGTGGCCTCCTCTGGACTCGCTCCAGCAGCTCCATGAAAAAGGAGAAAGGGACCTAAAAGGATCTGTAGTCACTTACAGTTGTAATGTTTTTGAAGATCTAACACGGATATGTTGTTTTCAGATTCTTGACGCGGACTTGTGTTTAGAAGACTCTCAGGATGGAGATTCGTTCAGGCACTTACCTGTCCTGTCCTGTAAAATCTGGCAGGTATTTCTTGTCTGTAGCTTTTGAGTCTTCTGTGCGGTCAGGTACCTACATCTTGACTGTTTAAACTTACTTGCATCCCTGCCTTGCTGTTACCATCACCCGTGGGCAGGCAGGAGCAGCCACGCTCCTGCTGATGCCATGTCCCTTTTCACCTTGCTGATGTAACCAACTTCACTCCTGTTGAAGATCTACTAACTTGGTACGTGCATTCTTTTTGTCATGCTCTTCTTCACTGCCTGCCACTGCAGGTGTTTAATCTGCTGTAGTCATCGTCACCTTTATTTTACCTTGCGCATTGGCTGGATACTGAGTGACTTTATCCCCACTGCTTGGTTCCCAGGACACTCAGCAAGCTTAACGTGAATGCAGAGACAGGACAGATTTACTCAAAGACTGTAAACTCTTCCTACTAGAAGCAGTGATGCTTAGTATCTGCTTAATATCTACTGTTCTGTAGGAATGATGTAGTTACAGTTCCTTTTTTATTCATGAAATTGTTTCTAGTTCCCTTCTGCACTGAAAGCATAGCTAACTTAGTTTTAACCAGATCTTTTTTTTTTTTCCTAACCAGTTTTAGTTAGTCTTAGGTTTTATCCAGTTGAGTTTAAAACACGGACGGTTGTAATCAGTGTCACAAAANCCTAACGAGTTTTAGTTAGTCTTGGTTTTTATCTAGTCCTATTTAAGAAGTCACAGTTTTTAATGTTGTGTTTATTAAGTTTTGAGTGTGCCATCATTTAACCATTACGTGATAACGGGTAAAACCCCTGGCAACACATGCTTGTTGATTTATAATTGTATTTGTATTAAGAGTTCGAGTTTAAAACACGCACGGTTGTAATCAGTGTCACAAAAATAGCTTCTTTTCAATATTTTGTATCAGCATCAAGTACTGGAATGAATATTCTGTAGATTAAAAATTCTTGGCATAAACTGTGGGACATACTGAGGATCTGGAGAAGTTAATCAGTTTGATGGTTGAGTTATGTTAGCTCTAGGCCCGCGCTGTGCTCAGTTTTATCAAGGAGAAGAGGACCAGTGACTTCAGTGGGATACTTCGTAGTGTTTGACATTTGAAGAGGTGAAAAAGTCTGAATAATTGGAACTGCAGTTAGCAATAATGTGCATGTCCTGTCACTCTTGTTGGTGAGGGAAGATTTGAAGGACAGTTTTCTTATCTGTGACTCAACCACTTACAAAGAAACTGCCATTTATTCTTTCCAGTATCTCTCCATACCAACCTCTGACATTTTGAGAGACAGGGAAAGCTCTTTCTGTTCCACCCGTCCCGACTCCACAGTGAGACTGCTCACGTATGTGAAATAAGCCATGGGTTCGGGTAGCGTTCTCAGTGCTCTTACACCAGTTCTACAAACTTCCCTCCTTCCCACAAGGATTCACGAGGTGTATGAAGATAACATAAAGCTTCCCAAAATTATCACCCGTGAATGCAAGGAGTCCGGACGTCTGACTTCTGGGCAGTGTTGTGCACCGCTGGTGCCAGGTGTCGTGACGTGAAGTACCCTCTTGAGCAGGATTCAAAAGGTCTTTGCAATCCGTTGTGACAAAGCTGATCTGCAGCAATACCTTCTTGGAGAGTCGTGCGAAGGGAGAGTGCACCACACACTGATGTATTCCTTTTAGCAACATATTTTTTCGAAGAGATATTTTAGGAATACTGAAACTATTAAAATCTACTTTAGGTACCTGCGCTAAATATGTTTAACTAGCTCTGCTTGTTAAATATCTTTTCATTTATGACAGAATATAGAAGATGGGGAGGAAAAAAGGGAAAAGATCTGTTAGTTCTGTAGCGTGCGTTGTTGGAAAAAAAAAGAACTTTTTTCATATACATTTTCAAATTGCTGAGAAAGATATCGCCGATTTCAATATTTTAAAAAAAGGTTTGGCAAAATATACAAGAACTACCCAAAGATTGGGTATGCTTCCTATATAAATTGAGGTGATACAGATGGGAGGTCGGGTATATAAATCTGTCAGCAGCCTGTCCCCCATCACTCCCTGGGTCAGAGACTTACATTAACACAGCAACTCACTAAAGGCAAGCCGTTCTGTTTTGCTCGGAATATTGTTATTTTGAAGCCTGGCTGTACTTGAGAAATGAGCAAACCCAGAATTTTGGAATTCCTTGGTCAGCATGCAGCTGAAGCTGGCTCTTCTCTGGGTAAGGACAGCTGCTGGGGAGCTGGTCAGACAAATTGCTGTGTGAACTCTGCCAGCATCAATGACACTGAAATATCTCCGTGTAATAGAGGTCAGTAAACCCCAACAAAATTGCTTTATCATAATTTCTCTTATCTACTTTCTAGTCTTGACAGAAAAGAGAATTAGATTGTTGGATCTAAGGTATCAGAAAATAGAGATGTTGCTGCTTTAGGGCTGCATAATGTAGCCTTTGTGCAGGTATGCAGTTAATAGTATTAATGCAAAATACAGTTCAGGTCATTAGTTAAATTCCATCTAAATATAGTGTATTTATGCTAAAAAATGCAAATTCAAACAGGAACTTGTACAGAGAAAGACTGTTAGGGTGATAAGGAGAACAGAGAACCTAATTTATGGTTTGCTTTGTCTACCAGAATGAAAGGTGAAACAGGATAAGACTTTTATCTTCAAATACCTCAAGGGGTTGAGCTGGGACAAAATAAGATGCTCAGCTGGCGCAATAACCAGTGGGTCACAAATAAACAGAGACTAGAAGGAAGATGAATTTTAATTGGCCAAGGAGAGGTTTCAGATCTGTCTCCCAGTGATTCTGGTATTGTAAAGGTCTTAACATTTTAAGAGATAAAGTTTAGCAAGCTTATGAAAGTGGTTATACTCTGACTGCAAAGCCAGTGTGGGGTTGCAGATGCTCATAGGCAGTGGGCAGGAGAAGGGGCAGGTCGCACCATTCAGCTGGNTGAAAGTGGTTATACTCTGACTGCAAAGCCAGTGTGGGGTTGCAGATGCTCATAGGCAGTGGGCAGGAGAAAGGGGCAGGTCGCACCATTCAGCTGGGTGTGGAGTTTCATTTCACAGCCTGCCAGCAGAAGCAGCAAGGTGATGGAGTGCTCGTGGAAAGCCCCAGCTTCTCCTGCAACGTGTTTACAGCAGACTAAGCAAACCTGTGCGTCAGAGCCACCCAGGGCGCCATGTGGTACTTAGAGCAGGCCCCCGTGGCCTTGGAAGGACTGCTGGCCCATGGGCACTCCTTGCTAGTCCTGGAAAATATGAAAATATTTCAGGTTTGCTGTGGTGAGCAGGAAAAAGTCATCTTGCCAAGGAGGCTTTGTGTTCAGAGCTGGAGGCAGGAGAATGTAGGGGATGAAGAACACACGACCTGGTGGATTATGGCTCAGAAAAGGAGAGAGAAGCTTTCCTTTGAGAGAGAGATGGATACAGATAGCCTTATGCACCTGTGTGGCATTCTGCCTGCACTGGCATCCGAGTTATCCCATAAGACTCGTATTTTGTGGGTAGGTGACTAAATCCAGCTTTGAGCCCAGCCCTGTTCCTACAGATTCACTTTCTGGATGAACCAAGTGGGTGGTCTACCATAATTCCTGCATGGTCCAGCTCCTACTGCGGGTAAGAGCTGTTTCAGCTCTGCAGAGTGGCATCTTGGTCTTACGTCAGACTGGAAAATAGATACAGCCTTGTCCAGTGAGCAAGGGAGAAGCTATCCCTGCTATCATCCACATGGTTAACACTTCTGACAATACCCCATCCATGGTGGGTCTTTCCTTGCAGAAGTATGCCTTTTGCTTCACAGGCCTTGCAGTGGTTGTCCATGAGGTTTTGGTACTGAGAGTGAGAGCCACCAGGTTTCTGGTGGGGATGTAGGGACAGCCTGCATGTAGCTGAAGAGGCTGTGACCGGCACATGTTGCTGTGACCTCTGCTATTCATAAGGAGCTTCTTGGATCATCATTCAGATGGGTTGGGGGCTCCTGAGATCCTGCCCAGTGTGCTCTTTTGTATGCTGAGTGTAGTCCTGCAGGAATTGAGGTCAGTGGTGAAGCCTGAAGCATCAAAGTGAAATTGTAGTATCGTGCTCAAGGATGGCTCTGTAAAAATGAAAATAATGTCACAGCATTCTGTATTCCATTTTTCCACTTCAAATGGAACCACTTTATAGGTTAGAAGAGTTATTTCACTAAAACCAGCCCTACTAACTCAGGCTTAGATCTTTAGCTCACACTTGGATCTGAAAGTCAAAGAGTTTTCTTTCTGGTGCCCTGTCATCAGTAATAAATATTTTGCAACCCCTAACTTGCACCTTTCATGGCCTCATTGCCTTCAGTGGGTTGATCAGATGTAATTAATTCACTCTGGAGTTGTTTAATGATGCAGAAGAAGGAATAGATTCTAGCTCAGTCTCGTAACCGCTTTGCCTCTAAAATCTAACAGGATTAAAGCACCATTAAAAAAAATAATAATTAAAAAAATCCAAGTAGTTCTGTGAGCAGTGAAGCTAATGAAGCCAGGATTCCTATGGATTTGTGTCTCTTGGTTGATTGAATATTTAACTGATTTATATGAAGATTATGTTATCTCTGCATATACCTATAATCCCTTTCTGCTGAATATTTTGGCAGTGACGTACTGGTTGCTGCAGAAATTCCCCAGTAGGATCAATAGTTATTAGGACAAAATTGTTCAAAACCTGGTTTCTCTTTTACCTAACCCCCTACTTACACAAAATTGGAACAATTTAATTTTTTCTTTGCATCTTTTGCTGCTATATTTTTTGGGGGAAAAAGCACAGAGACATAGTCATGAGCTTGATAAATCATGATACCATAAAATAAGATAAATAAATAAAAAAGATCAAAAAAAGTAAAATAAAGAGTATGCCCTTTAATATAATTTACAGGACTGTGAGAAGAACAAGAAACAATCCAGACATGTGTCTCAGAGCAATCTTGAAAACTGCCAAAAGGCTAACAGTGTTAGGAAGAAAAAGCTTATGACTAAGACAAAATTATTGGAAGTCAGATCAAGGATTTGGGCTGGAGAACCACACTTATTTTTACAAACCCTGTTCTTTTACAAACCTTTGGAAAAGAGTTATGCTTAAATGGAAGAGTAAGGTTTGAGGTCACGCTGCTGATGAATAGGGGACAAGTACAGATGCTGTCTTTTTTTCTCAGAGCTACCCAGTGTACCGTATTTGTAGTAAAATAGTTACCGGATCTTATTCAGCCATCAGATTTGGTTGAAGTTGACCTGTGAGCTCCAAAGCTGTTCTCAGAATACTTAGTGTTTTGTTCATTGAGGGAAGGAGGCTAAATCCAGTCCCCTCAAAACTTTGAAAACACTTTCACTGTGCCCTTGGCCACACTCTCTAGACTCCATTCATTACCTGGTCCATATCTACCTGTCACTGCCTCCGTGTTTGAGGGAGCGACATCTTGATCTCCAGTTTGGTAATTCCGTTTTTTAAGTAGCTATTTAATTTCTTCAGTGGCGGGATTTTTAGTAAGTACTGATTTTATTGAATTTCTCATATGAACCTACTCAGCTAATGGTGTTTAAAGCTTGCAGAATTATATATGCATCAAAAAGGAATTTCACAAAAATGTATAGGTCCTAGAAGATATGCTAATATACCTGGCTAAACAGTTACCCAGGATGACAAAACCGCTATTAAATCTTTGTGGGTTTGCCAGTTGTACAAGTAATGCATGTGTAATTCAGGAGTGTAATAGATCATATTTTAAATGTCATGTCACTTGCTGCTCACTAAGTTTTAGAAAATCTGAGCTACAGTAGTTGAGAAATTTTCAAAGCGTTATAGTTTATGGAAACAAAGAAACAGGGAAGTCAGGGAAAAGCCCAATACCTGGGAATGAAATTAATCTACCTCATTTCTCACAGACAAGAGAAGGAATCGCATTCATGTATGTGTTCGTTACAGCCTTTCTACAAATTCTGCATCAGTATTTTATTCTATACTAAAAAGTTGTGGGTTTTTTCTGGGGGTTGTTTTTTTTTTTGGTAATTCTAGAACTAGTCTCAAGCAACAGTTTTCATGTCTAAGAATCCCAGTCCCTGCATATTCCATAACTAAAAGAGACTCTCCAAGTGTAGCCGTAACTATAAAATTAATCATATTAGAATAATGTACTTTATCATGTATGTCATGGATATCGCTGCTGCATTGCAGTAAGAGCAATACCTGCGCTGAAACTATCTATGTACCTCTGATGTAATTTGGGGAACATAATTTCTGCAACTAAAAATTTTAACCGATTTTTACGTTGTCTTTAGAACAGACAGCACGTGGTTAGTTCAGAGTCATTTGTCCATTTTGCTGCTTCCGATTCTTGACTACAGGAGAAGTTTAGGTTGCATTAACGTGCTTTTTGTTCAGCTAGAGGAAAATTCATTACAAAAGAATTCAATAAAAATTTTAATCAACTTGATATATTTCTCCTAGACCACTATATTATGAATCAATAGTAGTAAATCCATAGTGAAGACTATAACCTGCAAGTCATTGCATGAGGATCCAAAGACTTCTGTGTCTCAGGGTGTGGAAGAAATATGCAGAGAAAGAGTAATGAAAGTTCACTGTCTGAAATCCTTCCAATGAAAATATATTTTCTGTTTCTTTTCAAAATCTGTGATCAATATGGAAATGCTGTATAGAATGTTTCACTTTAAACATTCAATGTAATTAATTTATTTATTCCTCCCTGATTATTTCTCTGCCCCTCTCTTGGTGCTGCAGATTTCTGTGAATGAAATATGATGGCAGAATTCACGGCCTGGAGGTGGAGGGTGAAGCGGTTGTGAAAGGCAGTTGCATAATGATGAATTCACATCCTTTAGCTCCTCTGCTTTGGGAAGCTGTTCCTTTAGGAAGCACAGAAGAGCAATGGGTCTCTCTCTGCCAGACTGAGGAGGATTTGAAGGCATTTTTCAAGATAAATGTAAATATGTAAAATGAAAGATTTTGTTTCAGCTACGTGAGATGGTTTCTGAGAGAACAAGTTGAGTAGGCTGATCTTTGGCTGATGCAAAGGATGAAACCTAAGGTGAGACTAGGAGACTAGAACTTGACTAAAATACATCTCTTACAGAGAATTTCCCTAATTAAATTGAAAAGTTGGCACATTTGTCAGTCTTGAACATTAAAAAGAGAATAATTTATGATTCATGGCAATCCCTGTTTAATGGTCCAAGTTTCAGACAAAGCATTTCCTAGACCTTGTGAGATCTCAAGAACTAGGACCTGAAATTCTTAAAAACAGCTAACAGTTATTTTAAGGTTGGCAGCTTTTAATGATGTAGATCAGGACAGTACAAGACAGATGAGTTACGTTCCACTTGTGTGTGTGTCCAGGAAGTACTAAATGAGTTGGATTTGTTGCTTCTTGCTCACCTCTCTTCCTGTGTGGGTTTATACAAGTAATTGCCAAGTTCCCAGCTATTCTGAAAATATGAGAGAGCCAGGTTTTCAGGTTTTGTATGGTTGCCATACAAATAATCAAAGTTAATTCTATCAAGTGGAACATCCCCTAGTTTAATCCATGTATTGAGTTTATTTAAAACAGAGAAACCACTTGCAGTTGTGACATGTGAGGCAGTTTAGGATTTTTTTTTAACTCAGTTTTCCGCAATACTGAATACCAAAAAGATCATTCAATCATTCTACACTTTGGTTTTGGAATAAAACCCCAAAACAATTTCTAGACAACAGCAGGTTTGCTTTTTTCTTAATTGATGAGTTCACTCAAGAGAGTACTAGAATCAGAAGGTACTGCCGACAACTAAAAAGTAATGGGGGGGGGGGGGCGCAAAANGGCAAAAAAAATTGTTTAATTGAATCAATTAGAAAATTGCAGCCACCCTGATTTTGGTGTTAATGGCTTCACTGGTTAGTCAGCTGTGAGAGGAGACACCGAGAATCATCTCCGATATTAAGACTTGTTTTTCAGTAGCTGGCTAATATTTATCATGGAGATAATAATTGTTCTTCATGTAAGGGGAAAAAGTCTGGACAGATTCAAAGATCTACCTCCCTTAAATCTATAAAAAATTGAAAACTTCAGACTTTCTTCTTCACCACCTATGAAAAATGTATAATCTCAGACATGAAGTTTGAGAAATTTTGTTTGACTCAGTACAAGTAATCAAATCACAGAAATACAAATAGTGCTTGGCAGCTAGTAGAAAAGGAAATGGTTTTGGTCATTATTAGTATATCTGAATATCATTAAAATTTGGCTTGTAGTATTAAAATGGTATAGAACAGGACCATGTCTTTCTGTAATTGGAAGAGTAGCTTGATTGGGTGAGTAAGGCAGATCTCTTTGGGGTCCCCCTGAAATGATTTTCGTTGCAGGCAGGGTTGTCCCATCCCAGAGAATCAGATAACCCCGCAGTCCCAATGTTCAGCCAGTCCTGTAATAAAACCTCTCTGGCCAAGATGAATTAAGACAGGCAATATTGTTTTCAGCCTAGTAAATCATTTGTGGACAAAAATGTTGAGATCACAATTTATCAGCAGAATTAAGTAATAGCAGAGGTACATACTGGTAAGTTTATCAAAGTCCAAGTAATTGGAAGGAGCAGCGGTTTGATGTGTGGGTGGCAATGTTTCACTGCGTCTTTGATACAAACTCAATTCTGCTGCTTGAGTGGTAGCAGTTTTTACAAGCTTTTAGTAAGGGGGACATCTGTGACTCTAGCCTTAGTAGAGTTCATGTCCTTTATAGCGTCAATAATTTACAATAATTTAATAGGGACTTGCAGAATATAAAACAGTCCTGGTGGAAGATGACTTTATTGAAACCATCTTCTTTGGCTGAAGATTCTTTCAAGTATCTAGTTTCAATGACAGACTACATACATGTGCTTTTTACTTTTATTATTGCGCAAGAAAGAAACCTTGTTCAACAGTCTCCAGGTGACTACAGTTATTACGTTTCACTTGTTTTAGTGTGAAGCGAACAATTTCTCATCTTTGGTCTGCTTCTAAAAAATTGCTACTGTGACTTGAACAGAAAAGCACTTAATAATTTATGGAATATCTGTCTTAAAACATGTGCCTAAAGAAACGGTTTGTATGTTGTTCACGTAGTGTTCGGTAAAATGCATAGACCCAGTTCTAATCTTGATCCTATCCTCCATCCTCCTAAAAACACCAGAATACTTCTCGTGATTTTAATAGAATAAGCTTTACAGGGCTAGAACTGGGCGCAAATCTGAGTTGCAGTACCCTAGCGTGGGTTGAGCATGCGACGTGGCTGGGGGGGCCAGCCTGTGTACTTGAATCTCAGCAATGCTGAGACCAATGTTGTAACATCACACCAGTCTTTGTCCTGGTTTCTGAAGACTTGCATGACCGTTCTTTACAATTTTTTGTCTCCATATGTTAACTCCCGCCTTCAACGGTTGTGAATCTGTTTATCAACCTTGTCTCAAAGAGACCAAGCCATCAGTATTTTCTAAACCCAAAAATCCAGATAGAGGAGTGAAATCCTTTTATAGATCCCACTGTGATGAAGGCTGTGGTTGTGTCCACCCTGTTTTGTTCATCACGTGATCTACATGGGAGATCATCCTCAGACAAATGCCTGGGAAATTACCTTGTGTTATTTCTGCTGCTCATACAGCTCCTTGCTTTATGATTCTCTTAATCACTGGGTGGGTTTTTTTAAAAAAGAGTAATATGAGAAAGCAAATAACAAGCAAAATGTTTTCTATGCTCATATTATTCTTAGTTATTTGACATATATTCTAATATATTTTGGACCTTTTTCATCAATTTTGGCAATAGTTCAATTGTCTCCAGGCCCTGCAAAAGCCTTTTAGTAGGCTTTTTTGGTGTTAATTCCCTCTGAAGCTGACTAAATTTGGCTAGGGAATTCTGAAGGTTATAAACTCATTTCTAGTCTCCTGAAAATCTTTCCATTTTCATTGTTGTCACAAGACTTTTTCTACATTACCATTACATAAGTTAAATTAAGAACATAGGTCTAGTCATAGTCATAATCAATTTTCTGATTACGTAGAGAAGGAAAAAATGCTGGAGCATTAACAATTTTTAAAAGTACATTTAAATCATTATTCATTTATAGGGTTGCATTAATTTCTGAATAATGCAGCACTGGAGATGGATGATTCACAGCGATGTAAAGTCTTTTGTAGTCATTTAGAGCCTCATTATATGAATCTATCACTCACTGTTTCCACCCACAGACACTTCTTGAACCGATGAGGCAAAATCATTATCATGCAGATAAAAGGGAGAGCCTGACAAAACAAATACAACAACAATTTTAATTAGGCTAATGTTTTTAAATTCCCACAAGGTTATGAAAGTACACTTCAAACACAAATGGAGCAGGGCTCAACTCTTCCCAGTCTGGCTGAGGGGCTGTATCCAGCTGCAGCACCCAGCAGTGTCACAGCTCTCCCTGAAATGGGTCTCTGGTTCACCAACACCAGGGAAAACAGTATATCCATGTTGACGAGGATGTGCTGATTTAGTCCATAAGCCTACCAGAAGTCTTCTTTACCCACCAAGCGTATCAAAATAATAATATAAAAGAACAAAAACAAAGCAGTAAAGACAGAAAGAGTAGAAACCTAGAGACACCTGCATTCACCAGCAAAGGGACGGAGGTTTGGCCCCAAAGTGCCGACTCTCAGGTTGCTTTGCTTTATTTCTCTCTGGTTAGTGGAGAGGTTTTCTCTATTTACTTCCTCACATAATGTCACCTGTGCATTGATTTTTTTCTTTTTTCCTTCTTTGTTTTCACTTTTGAAAATAGAATCTTTTGTTAGAGGTAAAGCTGTGTTATTAATGGAAAGATGAGCCTGTTGAGGAAGACTAAAATGCTTCATCACCCAGAAACAAAGCATTTGGTTTCATTTACCTCCCCACAGATAAGATCTGAGAGACAAACAAGTTCAGGTTAAGTACAACAAAGGGCTTTGGTGAAAAGAAAGAACAAAATCTGCTAAATTTAAGATGAATATTTTTTTAGATCTTCATGAGTTATTTTATGAGCCATTTTCTAACTTACTAATTTTTGTGCAGTTAGCAATTTTCACATTGAAACTACAGAAAACAGGAATTTCTGTGCAATAACCTTTGAGCAGTTTTGTTTGAAAGATATTTTGTATTGAGAGGCTTTTTTTCGATCATATACATTTTCTTAGAAGGTGGAGGATTTATTTCTTTAATTCTGAGTTCTGTCTTCCTTTTACATCAAGATGTTTTAGATGTTTTAGGACATCTTGGTGGTCAGCATCTGCCATAGCCTCTGCGAGTCCCTAACCACGGAGCTAAGGGGATGGGTGTTCAGGAGGCTGAACTGTGCTGCTGGAGGTAAGGACGGAAACGTCTTTGTTTGCTGAAGATACCCACAGCAACGGTGATCCCAAGTGGTTTCATCTGTATCCGTTTGGTATGAACATTAATTGCATCTCTTGTTCTGAAAGTGCGTGTCTAAGAATGGCTGTACCTCCTGGCCAGAAAGGGACCGTTAAAGGAAATCTGATATTCTGTCCATGTTGAAAAACATTTTCCATGTCAGGAAGTGAGCTGGAATTGTGTAACTAAGGTTTCACAGCGTAAATCACTCTCTGGATTAACCTTTGCTGGACAGAAGCTCTTTCACAGCTGTGCCCTTCAGCACCGCGCTCTAGTCGCAGCCTGCTTTGGAGCCGTGGCTTCTTACATGAAGAAATCCTGTCTCCAGGCATTATTTTCTCCAGGGCACAAGACGGAGATGTAGTAAAGCAGTGTAGCAATTTGTGGTGCCTCCAAGTGACTGAGAATTTACCTAAATACCTGCTCCACCATTATGCTTGAGAATGTGCTCTGCATCTGCTTGCAGCGATGGCTCTGAGGACTTACTTCCACATCCTTGGGTGGTGACGGAAGGCAATCACGAGGCACGTTGGTGGCGTTACAGATGCTGGTACTGTTTAGAGAGAATGAGCTGTTAGGGGCCTGCTTTCTTGATATGGTGACCTTTTAAGATCAGGAGAGATCAGATCCACCATGTGATTATCATGAAGATCAAACAGTGCGGGCTCACTGCAAATAGCTATTGGTACATTTGGTCTTGGTGTGATACATACAACAGGTTCGCGTTGTTTGTTTGTTTGCTTGCTTTAGGTAATTGGATGCAAAAGGAAAAAGCTGCTTAGTACAACTTGCATTAGCCTTATGCACTGGAGAGCGTTAGCAGTGCTGCTGAGACCAGCGCTGAGGACCCCATCTATTAATTCAAAGGTTCCCAGTAATGAATTCCCTGCATGTTTGTAATTTTCTCTGGAAGTTTAATTTTTTAATTTTATTTTTTTTAGAAAGGCAAAGAGATTTTTGGTGGCTGGACTGACATTAGTAGAGCACAGCTTGTGCATTCCGGAGGAGTGTTGAAGGCTTTGTGTAGCGCTGGGCAGAGCCTCCTCTTCCTTCCCACAGCGAGACCCCGAGCATGACATTTTGGACCCCAAGCAAAAAGGACAAATTTTGCCTTTTCAGTCCAAACCTTGCTACAGCATGTCCTGCGGTAGGTTATTTGCCTCATCAGCAAGACTGTACCTACTCAGGAGATTACCAGCTGCTTTGCAGATTGGTGGAGACAACAGAAGTGCTCTCTGCTAATAATTCCTGTCTGTTGTTATCCATATCTACCCTTTTTTCACTCCTGAGCAGGAGGGCACAAGGAGTCCGCATGTGAAGTGGCCTCTTGTGTTCCTCGCTGTGAACAGGCCATTTTCTCATGTTTCAGCCCAAAGTGGTCACCGAGTGCTTCAACCTTGACTTTTCTCCATTGAGATCAGGGAATATGAAGCACTTTGCAATTAACTGTTCCTACCAACAGTCTCCCTCCTAGCTATCATCCTCTTTTAAAGGTTTTTTTTTCTGAGTGGTTTATGAAATAATACTCCAGGGGGTGGCATGGCTGATAAGGTCTGTGTGGTGTTTGTCCCAGTTACCTCGGATTATTGAATCTGGCCAACGTCAGTTACCGTGTAAATGAGATTATTATTGCTCCTCCAAAAATAATAAAGCGTGCACAAGTCAGAAGCGATCCATGAATATGTAAGTGATGCAGAAGGCCATTAATATCATAAAATTTTGCAGCTTAGTGCTTTGCTTGGAAACCGCAGTGGTTTTATTTTGTACGTATCCAAACACAGACAGCAGATTGGTTTCCCCGAGGAGAGCCAGGTTATGGAGAAGTTATATTTCTATTACGCAGCATTTGCATAGAAATGATCGTTTCCTATGGGGCTTGATGTGGAAAGAGAGCAGGAGAAAGAGGAACTGCAATGGTAAAACACCGTGATACCGTGATTACTTTTTAAACGTAGAAAGGAGGACTTGTTATACCCACTTGTGGTGATAATGATGGTATCAGTATGAGGCTCCTTTAAATATAGCCTCAGATGTAATCACCTTGAAATAGTGCATGGTATTTATCTGCCACTTACCAAAAACTGATAATGGTTAGTGATATATTAAAATAACCCCAATCACTAAAAGGTCTATTTTCTAGTTCTTAGGAGCCAAACTTACTTTTACATCTGTGATGCAAAGAGAGAATAGAGAAGCCAAGAACAGAGTAAGACATGGTCACACTTGGGAGCCACGTTTCTCCTGGGTATGTTTGAGATAGTTTAGTAAGGAAACACTGGGAAGCTTTAAAAATGCTGCTTTTTGCACGGAATTAAAATCATTAGACACGTTTCTAACAAAGGTCGCTGGAGTGGGATGGAGCTGCTCTCCCAGCACAGCCTGTCCACAGCTCTGTGGCATCTCTGTGGGAAGGGATAGGGCTGAGCTCCAGAGAGCTTTGTCCAAGGGCGATCTGGGTTTTGAAGTGTTACAGAGGAAAAATAAAATCTCGTTCTTCTGATGCTTGTCGCTAATGGGCACGCTTTTAATGGGGGATTTAAAGTCTCGTCATTTAGATAGGCTTGCTTAGCTGTTATTTGTAATTGTTCATGCTTCTTTCCTAATTACTCTTTGCCCACTGGAGAATTTGGATGTGCGTATTGCAAACCAAGTGGGAAACAGGAGTCATGGCAGAGGGCAGCTGGAAGCCATGCCAGACGATTCGCCGGGGTTGTTTTTGTAATGGAGACAGGACAGGAGGACAGGCACATCAACTGATCATGCGAATGTCTTGAAATGTGCAGTGTGCGAACGTGAATCGAACCCTTCATGGCCCTGGTACAAAAGGATATTTTCCCTCATTGAAGAGATTTTAAAGAGGAGGAGAACATTCTCATTACAATTTTTGTCGTGAGGACAGATTGCTTTCTCTTTTACCATTCTCATTAAAACCTATGTCAAAAAGAAGCCATTTGGAATTTTAATGCATTATATTTCTTGTAATTCACAATGTTTAGGCTGTAAGAATCTGACCTTTCCACTACTCTGTGATTTGACTGGCTGATTACTACTTCTTCAAGATACCACCCATTTTTTTCCATGTTACAAAGAGAGGTAATTAAGGAAGATTTACATGTCTGTTCATCAATTCTTCCAGCGGTGTAGGTCAGACATGTCCTGTTGCTGTATTGAAGTTAAGAGGTATTAATCACTTTAGGTGAACTTACAAAGCATCGGTTCCTTTTTTTTGGCATTTATTGTTCTCAGGTATTCTAAATGAGAATAAAATATGCAAGGCTACTTTCAGGCATGAAAATTAATGATCAAGACAGAAATTCACTGTAGTGGAGACTTTGCATGGAGCTTGGGTGTTGGCTGTGATTTCAAAATAGCTGTTTTCAACAACTTAATGGTCTTTGCACTCCAACAACAGATTCCTTTTCTTTGCTGAATAACTCACAGAGAAATTTAATGCATTTTATAAACACCTTCTAATTGAGTTTTCAATTTATTTAAGTTGCTTTTCATGATTCGTTGTTGCGGGTGTTTATATAGGCATTGTACCGGCATTAGCAAGGTATCTCCGTTGACATATTGTCCTAACCTTTGAATATTGCTAAGGTGAAATCCTCTCCCTAGCTGACATTTATATTAAGCTACTTGCAGCATGCATTCTTGAATAAAAGTCCTGAATAAAATCTATTCCTTTTTGGCTACACAGCATCTGCTTTGGAAACCACAGTATCCTAATGAAAACATCTATCTAGGAAGGAGATGATACGTTTTAGAATAGAATAGAATAGAATCATTAAGGTTGGAAGAGACCTCAAGGATCATCCAGTCCAACCGTCCCCCCACCACCTATTTGCATGCACCCATTTTTGAGCTTGCCAAGTTTGTTAGATCTAAGTGCTGTAAACTAATGTAAAGCGCTACCAACTTTTATTAATATGGAGAAAAATTTATTGTGGAGCTTAGTTCATCTTGCATTTGTCCGATACATCATCTCTTCAGTGGTTTTTGTTTGGTAGAGAAACACTCCTGTTTATAAGGGGTTCTTCTCTGTGTTTGAACAACCTGCTTTCCTGTTTCACTGGCCAAAGCTATTTTAACTTCTCTTTGTAAATCTTGTTAACATTTTGACACTAACACAGTAAAGAAATTCTTTACTGTGAGGGTGGTGAGGCCCTGGCACAGGGTGCCCAGAGATGTTGTGGAGGCCCCATCCTTAGCAATGCCCAAGGCCAGGTTGGATGGGGCTTTGGGCACCCTGGTCTAGTGTAGGGTGTCCTTGCCCATGGCAGAGGGGTTGAAACAATATGATCCTTGTGGTCCCTTCCAACCCAAACCATTCTATGAGTCTATGATCTGTATGAGAGTAACAGGAATAAATGTAAGGAGAGCTGCGGCACCGCTGGCGTCAGAGGAGGGAGAAAGCCTGGCTCACTTTCAGCCCCAAGGCTGAGGTTGAGAGCAACCTTTGCTGGTAGTTATGTGGGGAATTCTGATGTGTGGGCTGGAAAACCTGTCTAAAGCCACATCTGTGGGTAGCTTTTCAGATTCTTACCGAATCTGAACCCACAGGCCCCACGTGAGCACCGTGACCACCACCACCACAAAACTAGCTGCAGAACCGGGCATTTTGATTGAAAAGGCTCATCTGAGCTTCAGCCTAGACCAGCCTCACATATCTTATGTCTTTGGCTAGGATCACATCACAGAGCTACTTCTGCTTCCTTCTTACCAGGTTTAAGACTTGGCAGAGAGGTAAGTGAAACTTTTTTTGTAGGCTGATTTAATACTGTATTGCTCTGCCTGCAGCTTCCTGACAGCTGCGTTTATTCCCATTTAAAAACCAAATAAACTCAATCATTTTCGCTCCTTCTTTTCCCAGAGCTGTCTGAGGGCTTCCCTGTGATGCTGTTGGCCGGGTTTGTGACTGTAGGTGGACAGCCTGTTGCTAAACTGTTACACCACACTTTCACGCCTGATGCACAAGTCTCCTATGTATTGGTACCAGTGCTGGCACTGGGCATCCTGTGTTCAGTTGTTGGCCATAAAACTCTGGAAGGGCTGCTTCCTGGTGTGCAGAGGTAGGAAAATCTTCAGTCTTCCTTCTGTAGATCCTGTAGGTTTGTACAAGTCTGTTAATGACGAGGCTGCGTTTCCAATGCGCGTCGGAAAGCTGCAGTTGTGACGTGACATTTCTTTTCCCTTGACAATCATTGTCACAGAAACAGCTACGCGCTCTCTGCGGAGACTCGCGGGGTGCGGTTTCTTGGGGATGGCTGGTGACAGTGTTACAGACAAAAGGTTTAATGGGGCTTGTGCCGGGCGCTCACTCAAATAGAAAAATTAATTGAATAAGCATTAAAGTTTATGGACCAGATTCCTAAACGGGTCAGTGTTCAGAGGAAATCTAAACAGAAGTAGGTCGTAACTCATGCCTTCCGCTAATCCCCTCGGGCACAGGAGATGTCACCTTCCATTTTCATTGAGAGGCGTGGACTCGGTCTCACCAACACATAACTACTTACAGTCACCTATTTTGCCCTTTTATGCTAAAAGAATCTAAATTTAACTCTGCTTGAATATAAAAGGAAGGAACATAGTTGTTAAGGCATTTAATATGAGTGTGAAATGTTTCAAAAGTTAAAATTAGTTATTTTTAACTTAAAAGTTGTGTATTGCTCTGTCTGCAACATACAAGTCACGGCACTCTAGTCCCTCTGCGATTCTCCTATCTCCACCTGTTTGAAGTTAGAGAAAAAGGTGAAGTGTTGTAATTTGGTCCTAAATCTGAAGGTTTCTAATTTCAATCCCTTTATCTTCTGAATTTATTTCACCCTATAACTTCTCTTCAGAATTCAGTGAAGAAGCTCTGAGACAGATAACAAGAATGATCAATCAGTTTGTCAGGTTGGGAATGAAAATGCAGTTTGGGAAATGAAATCACAGTGTATATTGAGGAGAGCAAATTAGAAATTACTCAGCAAACTCATGGATTTTTGTTACTGAAATAAAACATTTCTGAGGGACCACAGTCCTTGGACACATTTGGTTATGAAAGTTTCTTCTAATACCTCTCTGGCCCAAACGGACAGGAAAAACTGAATTAAAAGACCTTTTTGGATAAGTCATTTGCTTTGAACATCAGGGATGTGTGCTGCAGGTCCCTCTGTTTGCTGCTCACAGGGATGAGGCATCTGCTTGAGTGGTAGGAAGGAGAAGCTCCCATGCACGGGGAAGGGCATCGGAGCTTTTTATTTGGGTCGGGAGATTGGGTCTTAACATCTTAAGATATACTTGTGATTCTGATGAATCTGAGCCGCCTTCTATATATGCACAGCAAAAATCTAGAAATAATTAGAAACCAATGTTGCCTGATACTTCCTTTTCTCTCTGATTGTGCCGCTTTGGTGATAACCCCTCCTTGTGTTGCCCCAGTAAGTATTATCATTTGACAGTCTTCTGGGAAAAACTGGCCAGAGCACAGTATCATCTGAAAATTCAGGAAGAATTCAGGCAAGACAGGTATCTTGCTTCTGCTTTTGCTCAGGAAATTCCCAGTGAAATCTGGCTGGGGCAGGTTTGTCACCTCCACTTGTACTGAATCTTCCCGATAATTTGAGAAACATCAAGAGAGTTGACTTACCGCTTTTGTCGAAGTCTCCTGAGCATCTGAAGAGACTTAGATGAATCTGCAGGGGGAAGAGCATGAACTAATACCTGGAAAAGGTGAATCTTTAGGCAGATGGAATTGCAGAGACCTATGAAGTGGGACTGAGATTAAACTTTTCTGTGAGATCAGACACGATATGTACTATTTAATTCCTGCCTTGGTGTAGCAGTAGCTCTCTGAAAAATAGGGTAAGATTTAGTGTTTTCATTGGTTTACTTAGAGGTTTAAAGCAATTTATTGTTTAAATGGCTATAGCATACATCTTTTCTCCCCTTGCTGATGGAATTTTCTTAAATTGCTAGCTGGTTTTGGAAGTCTCTGTCTTCACATTTTTCTTTAAAGTTTATATTTCAAATCTACATACAAAATTACCAATGAACTAAAGATATTTTCTCTGGAACTTGCAAACTTTGCTGTGTCTTGATTCCTGCAAGCAACAGCAAAGGCTGTTTCCCATTTAAATGAATGAGAGAAGTCATTGTAGAAGATTTATTTCTGCTGCCCCATTTTTCTTATTTATTCCTAACATTCTGCCCATTTGCCATGAGCTTCTTCACATTTCAGAAACAGCTAGTCTTCTGTGAGAACAAATTGTGCTATTTACTTCTGTCCTCAGAGGAAACTAATGGTTTAGTGGGTGAAATGTCCAGGACAATAAGGACAACTGGTGCTGCGTATTCCCAGCCGAAGAAATACGTCTTAAGTAAACTGCTCTCAGCTGAAATCATGGGATGTCATGGAAGTAGGAACTGATTTGTATGCTGCTCGTTGTGTTTCTGAAGCATCAGAGCCTGCCTGTGGGGAGGAAAAGGACGGCCTGGGCATCACTATGCAAATAGTCGGCTTTTGGCGGGGGGGCAAATGGCAAATGGATTTTTATTGCGTTTTTCAAATGCAATGTTTACCCTTCATCTTTAAGAGGATATATCTCTGTTATGAACCAAGATAGAAACAGCAATTTTAAAAGGAAAAAAATAGAGTTCTTTGAAATTGCAAGTATATCTGTGCTGTCAAAAGCTGAGCTCCTTGGTTTGGTCCCAAGCCCCAGTCCTCCACACTTATCTGTTAATATTCGTGATTTTGCTCAGTAAGACTTGGCTTGTTTCAAAGTAAAATGAAATCCAGGATTTTTTCCCTTCTACTTTTTTTATTGCCTGACTTTGTGTAGTGCTCCTAAGCTGTCCCAAGACTCCTTGGTGACACTCCATGCTGTTTGATCCGTGTTTTGAGCCACTCTGCCCAGCTGCAGCCCAGTCCCCCTGTTTCAGATCAAGCTGAAAACTCACAGACCCCTTTCCTTAGAAACACAGGGAGAGTCCCTGAGCCCTAGGGATGGCCTGGGCGGGGGGCCATGCTGTGGCAGATAGCTTCAGAAGACGACCACCGCTGAGTCCTGCTGCCTGCAGGCCACTGGTGGCTGCCTGAGGCAGAGACCTCTCTGTCCGTGTCATGCAGATATCCGTATAGGTGTCACTGAAGTTATTTCACTGTTCTTATTGTAAATGGGAGAGAAGGTAATAACTGGATGATGAGACGTGAATCCTAAAGATACGTGTCTTACCTCAGCCCGGGAAATGAGTGCACCAGGAGCCAGCGCGAAGCGCGGGTGTGGGCGGCATCATAGAAATTCCAATTCCTCCTCTTTTTAGGCTAAAAAGGCAGTATTGAAAATCTCATTAGGCATCTCCAAGCCTTTGAAATTTAGACCTTTAGTGCTGCTGTGTGTATTTAACGTGATTAGTAATGTCTCCCAAATGATCTTTCCCCACATTTACTTTGCACGTCACATTATTTCGTTTGACCCGTTGTTGACAGTCACTGGTGTATTCTCACCCTGAGTCTGGCAGCAGGTGGATCCTGATGAGAGATTTGCCATTTCCTTTGCAAATATGTACATCTTCTGCCAGCATAAGACGACTCCTGATGTCACTGATACATAAAGGATCTGATAATCAGGAAAGCAGTTTCCCCCATGAACGTGGTTATTATAAGGGTCTCTTTTTTAATTGTAGGAGTAAGTTGTGGAGAGGCTGTAGCTGTAAAGACATTTCTTTTGAACAATTTCTGTTTCCTCCAACTTGCTTTGCAAGAGGAATAACCTGTGTGGTAAATATAATTCCGTGCTTTCCACAGAGCAGATACCCTGTAAGCCTAATGTGGATTGCCTGGATTTGAGGACAGCCCAGGCAAAATTCATTTCCTAAATCCAAATAGACTTCTGGGTGACTTGCGGTATCACAGTGTGTCTGTGAGAGAAGTTTAAAAGTTGAGAGGCTGAGTTTTGCAGAAAAAAAAATAATCAACTGACTTTCCTGGGTGGGTAGTGAAAAGGGAAAAATTCTTCAGAGTTCTGCAGCAGAAGTGTGATTTACTGCCAAGACGGTGGAGCAGGAGGTTTCAGTAAACGGCTACTGTGCAATACACCATCTAGATTTTCATTACAAGTTCACCCATGATGTGAAGAAACTTTCAGAAAACATAAAAGGCAAATTGCAACGTATTTTTGAAATTTCCAGAACTGCGTAAGTCACAGGAGTTCTTTACATCAGATGCTCTACTTTTCCCCCAACATTTAAAAAAGAAAAGACTCCTGGCAAGTAGCAAAACCAGAGCCTTTTAATTAAAGTTGGGAGCAGCATAATTATTTCAGTTCTCACAACATTTGGGAGAGTGCTGAAGCGTGATGTTTATATATATACACACATGTATATGCACACATACATATATATGTAATCTAGCCTCTTCAATTTTTGTTATCATTGTTCATCTGCATCAAACGGTATAAAACAGTAAAAAATACAGCTTAATTTGAGCTGATGCTGGTCTGTTCAGAAAGCTGGCGGAACACCCTGACACAGCCATGGGTCACTGCTGGGTGCTTCCAGAGCAATGAAAGTTCACCTGAATTCTCACACCCACAAAGTTTGCTCTCATTTGTACCTACCAATCTATACGCATGTGTTGCTAGGGTCAGCGTGTCCCAGGAATGCCTCGGAGGTGGCCGGTGTTTCCAGTGCTCTCGCTGTTTTACGTGTTGGGGGATGAGGTTCCTGGCTAAGCAAAGCGGGTGTCTGTTCCTCAGACACTGCAGAGCAAAAGCCACCACTCCAATCTCTGGCTCTTGATGTCTGAGTCTCGTTGGGTCTAGGTAAAATCAACTGAGAACAGAGTCATCTTCTGTGCTCAGTGCGTCCTGGCCACTGCTCGCCGACTCACGTGCTCGCACGCGGAGCTGTGGCTCCCCAAGTAAGCGGGTGCAGGTGCTGGCACTGGCCTTGTCCCATCAGCCTCCGTAGTAGACAGCGAAGCGGCCCGCGAGTCTGCCTCGCTGCTGCTCCCTCGGATCAATAACAAAGACTCATAAACCCGTGATAATAGTTGAAGGCGGTATCGATCCCTCCAGTGAGGCTGGGAGAGGCGCTGGCTGGCAGACCGTGTGCCTGCAGCACATCTGCCGCTTCATGACCGGCGGAGTGCTGCCATCCCTGGGGCACTTCTTGTCGGGCTGGGAGGAGCAAAAGCCTAATGGTGATCCCGATTCAGAAAGGAAATGTTGTTTTGCGTAACCCAAAACAGAAAAGCGTGAGTTAAACGGGAAATTGCATCTCAACAGGGAGATTTAAAACTTCTCACCGGCCTCCCCTGTCAGACGACTCTGTCGCAAAGCACTGGTCAGCACGGGCAGTAGGACCTGGGGGTTTTGGTTGACACTCACCTGGACATGAGCCGGCAGTGTGCCCAGGTTGCCAAGAAGGCCAACGGCATCCTGGCCTGTATCAGGAATAGTGTGGTCAGCAGGAACAGGGGGGTGATTGTCCCCCTGTACTCAGCCCTGGTGAGGCCGCACCTCGAGTGCTGTGTCCAGTTTTGGGCCCCTCACCACAAGAAAGACATCGAGGCCCTGGAGCGTGTCCAGAGAAGGGCAACGAAACTGGTGAAGGGGCTGGAGCACAGGTCTGATGAGGAGCGGCTGAAGGAACTGGGCTTGTTTAGTCTGGAGAAGAGGAGGCTCAGGGCAGACCTTATTGCCCTCTACAACTACCTGAAAGGGAGTTGTGGTGAGCTGGGGGTTGGCCTCTTCTCGCAGATAACTAGTGACAGGACAAGGGGAAATGGCTGCAAGTTGCGCCAGGGAAGGTTCAGGTTGGAGATGAGGAGAAATTTCTTCTTGGAAGGGGTGGTCGGGCATTGGAACGTGTTGCCCAGGGAGGTGGTGGAGTCACCGTTCCTGAGGGTGTTTAAGGAAAGGTTGGATGTGGTACTTAGGGACGTGGTTTAGTGGGTAATAGGTGGTGGGGGGATGGTTGGACTGGATGATCCTTGAGGTCTCTTCCAACCTTAATGATTCTATTCCATTCTATTCTATTCTACTGCAGGCCTTGAGGACCACGCCTGCTGTTGAGCATGTTGGCAGTTGGGACTGATGGATATTGAATAGTTACGACTGACTTACTCTGAAGCCTTGCTCAGGTCTCCTCTGCTTTGCACAGTGCAGCGAGGTGTCAGCATTGCTGGGGTTTCAGCAAGCCCCTGCTCTGCCCGTGAAGCTCACGGGCATCCCTGAAAGCCCCACAGCTTGGTGGCGATGGGGCTGCGTGAGGCTCGCAGATTTTCTGGAGTTTTTTAACCCCCTTAGGCTTAAATGTGCAATCAGATGTGTGCCGTTAGTTCTCTGTTATTTAACTCTTTTCTGCAGCTGTCTGTACATGAAGTGGCTGTAAGAAAGGGAAAAATTGGGCTGTCAGACCGATACCCAACATTCTCAGTTTCATTTTTTGCTCAATTGGAAGCATCTTTTGCCATTTTTAAGATGAGAAAATAGCAATTCCAGTTTTTCATCTTTATTTTTTTTCTTTCTGTTCAAATTACAAACTATTTGGAACAAAGACTGTCATTTATTATATGTGGAACATCTCCCTTACGAAGAAAGGCTGAAGGAGCTGGGTCTCTTTAGCTTGGAGAAGAGGAGGCTGAGGGGTGACCTTATCAATGTTTATAAATATGTTAAGGGTGAGTGTCGGGAAGATGGAACCAGGCTCTTCTCGGTGTCATTAAGCGATAGGACAAAGGGCAGTGGGTTCAAGCTGGAGCATAGGAGGTTCTGGGTTAACATGAGGAAAAACTTTTTCACCGTGAGGGTGACAGAGCACTGGAACAGGCTGCCCAGAGAGGTTGTGGAGTCTCCTTCTCTGGAGACATTCAAACCCGACTGGACACATTCCTGAGTGATGTGCTCTAGGTGGCCCTGCCTTGGCAGGGGGGGTTGGACTAGATGGTCTTTCAAGGTTCCTTCCAACCTCTACGATTCTGTGATTCTGTTTGAACAGTTCCTCCTGTCCTTGAACATTTTGGGGGGCTACTTAGAACATAAATCACATCTAGGCATTAGGCAGAGGGAAGAGAAGGTTTTATTTAATTTTGCGTATCCGCCGATCTGTAAAATTAAACGAATTGGAAAACAAAACCAGCGCAAGCCTTCTTTGGATATTGCAAAGCAGTAAGCGTGCCATCTGTTAGCCAACACTCTTCTGTCTGCTGGAGTCCCACAGCAATTAAAAAAAATGGTCTTTGTGAGACCCTCATGGAAATATATCCCGGCGAGAATTTGAATCAGAATAATACTAGGGTGTGAAGATTCTGCCATGGAAGTCTGATTATGATGGGTTACAGGGTTTATTGTGTTGCTTTGAGAAGTTAGTAGCTCTATGGAAACACATCCTTCCCAGAGACCTCTCCTGTTGGCCTGGTTGCCTGTTCTCCATGTAAATATGATTGAGAGCTTCAGTTTTATTTCTTTTCTTTGGTTTAAGTCCTGCTTTTCCCAGTGAGCCTTCAGAAACGCTCCATACAAATGCCTGAAGTATGGTATGACCTGTTGTAAAGATTCAGGTATTTTTTAAGGTCCAATTCACACATTAGACTGAATCTTACAGGCTTGAAGGAAAGTCCGTTGCTTCATTTTTCTTCTCTAGTGCACTCTGCTGTGAATTTTGGTTTTATTTCATAGTGTTTTAAAAGTAATCATAGCACTCTGGAATTTATTTTCTGTTTCCTAGATTTGGTGAAAGATATTTATCTATTTCTTAGGTTTTTTTAAAAGTTTGTGCTGTTTTGGTGGAGGGTTTTTTGTTTGTTTTTTTTTTTTTCTGGTTTGGTTTGGTTTGGTTTTTCCTAGGATGGAGTTCTTTCTCCTTACTGCATTCATCCTTCCTCTACCACTGAGAATCTGGAAGGCCTTTTTCTCCCTGTTTGGCTTGCAAGAGCTTCCTTTGGGGGTGATTTTATTCTCAGACTTTTTTCAAAGAATAAGTGTGCTAATGGGCTAATTTTTTGAGGTTTGGAGAGATGGTTTGGGATTATATCTGTCATTAAGCAGAAGTCATGAGGATAAACCTGTCTGATGACATGTTTGCTATAATTTTGAAACAGCTGTTGAAAACAGAGGTTTTATCTGAGTAACTTTTCTCCTGATCACTAGCTGGAGCGCAGGTAAAGCGATGTCTTGTCCACTGGCTTTGTCCCAGTGTTTTACAAGGTTTGTGAACTCTTTAAAACAAACTCCATGTGTTGAAACTGTGATCAGGATAGAAAAAAAAGAAGTTATTAATAGTCCCATATAAAGTCTTATAAATTGAGAAATTCTCTTAATGAAGGTGACAGAAAGGTTTGTTTCTCTTATGGGAACAAGAATAATGCTAAAATCTGGTGTTTCCCAAATATTCTTGGTTTGTGGTGTGTGACTTAGAAGTAAAGAATGATGGGACTAGTACGTCCAAGGTAAATGTTTAGAAACTATGCGACAGAGTTTCTCGTGTGCTGTCTGGCTGGGGAAAACAGCTGCACCTCCTAAGATCAAGGTGATGGCTTTGTTCGAGTCAGACAGGCAGGCAGACTCCTTCCCCACAAACAGGTAAGCTCTTTCCTTAGCAAGTAGGTTGCAGAATCTTAAAAGGAGAAAAAAATATGTAGAAGAAAGGAAAAGAAAGAAAAAAGAAACAAACACCAGTTCAGCTCTTAAACTGTGCTATCTACATTTCTGTCACCAAGCCAGCAAGCAGCAGAAGCTTCAAAAATGCATACTCGTTCGCACTTTTTTAGTGTCTGCATAAAAATGTTTGCATGAAGTATGTGTAAATATATAGGTACCTATAATACATAATAGGAGATATACAATAGGCAAGTACCACGTATAAATGCACGCACACATGAGCACACCAGAAGCTCTGAACTTTCCGAACATGGCATCAGGCTGTTGTTTGCATGGTGTCCTGTGGACTTGAGGTATTTGATAGCTCTGTCAAAAATAAGAAAAATGAAATTTTATCAAAAGTATCCTTTGAGGAATGGGGGCATGCACACACGCATTACAATATGACATGACCATTTGACTGTATTTTTGTTTATCACGTGATGGGATATAGTTTCTCATAGTCTCTTAATTGAGTTGTGTAGTTATTGTCAGCACAATCCCAAGCACAACTACATGCTGAGAGGAGAATGGATCAAGAGCAGCCTTGAGGAGAAGGACTTGGGGTTGCTGGTTGATGAGAAGCTCACCATGACTCGGCAGTGTGCGCTGGCAGCCCAGAAAGCCACCCGTGTCCTGGGCTGCATCAAACCCAGTGTGGGCAGCAGGACGAGGGAGGGGATTCTGCCCCGCTCTGCTGAGACCCCCCTGCAGTGCTGTGTCCAGCTCGGGGGGCCCCAGGACAGGAAAGACATGGAGCTGCTGGAGCGAGTCCAGAGGAGGCCACAGAGATGATCCAAGGGCTGGAGCCCCTCTGCTACGAGGACAGGCTGAGGGAGCTGGGCTTGTTCAGCCTGGAGAAGAGAAGGCTGCGGGGAGACCTAATCGCAGCCTTCCAGTACCTAAAGGGGCTCCAGGAAAGCTGAAGAGGGGCTGTTTATCAGGGAGTGCAGTGACAGAACAAGGGCAAATGGGTTTAAACTAAAAGCGGGAGGATTTAGATGAGATGTTAGGAAGAAACTCTCCCCTGTGAGGGTGCTGAGGCCCTGGCACAGGGTGCCCCGAGAAGCTGTGGCTGCCCCTGGCTCCCTGGCAGTGCCCAAGGCCAGGTTGGATGGGGCTTTGGGCACGCTGGGCTGGTGGGGGTGTCCCTGCCCATGGCAGGGGCCGTTGTAACTATATGTTCTTTGATGTCCCTTCCAACCCAAACCGTTCTACGATTCTGTGTTATGGTTAACTGATACTTGTTTCACTAGGTGAGCAAAAACCACCTCAGACAGCTAGTGGTTTTTTTATGTTAATCTAAACTATTTTCATTAGCTTCTCTAACAAAACAAAAATCTTGAAAGTGTCTTTATGTTTTACTCTTTAAAAAAGAAGTACTTTGAAATGAAACAATGAAAGTAAAAAAAAAAACAATTTCGCTTTGAAATGTTGAAACAAAATAAAACACTTTGATGTCTACTAGAACTTTTTTCCTCAGATGAGACAATCTTGTGAATTAGATATAAATAGTTCTGTTGACCTGAATCTGCATTTTTCCACAAATACATTCTTAGACCAACACTTAGGCCATTGCCAGCAGTGTTAATACCATCTACCACAGAGGGAATGGCACAGAAGTGTGCAAGGCCAAGCATACTACTGTTAAAGGATTAAATCTGTTAGTACTTGTTATTCTAAATATAGCTGAACCACTGAATCTTCATGTTTGCTGCTAGTGAATTGGTTTGCTACCATTTCTTTCCCTTCACTTTACATTAAAAGTTATTTTGAAGACATCTCAATAGGCAAATCAAATGCTGAAAACTTCTGAATGTCCAAAAAAAAATCCCTCTTCATTCCCAACATCAGCGTGGAAAGTAATTCCGTTTTCCCATTACTTTTTAATTAGTAGTAGCAAACTGTTGGTACTTCCGAAAAAATAATTTTCCATCATCGTTTGTGCCCAAATATTTCCTTCTCACTGCTAGTGATTTCCTTTCTTGCCTGGTTCTGTTTAATTTCTTGCAAAGCCATCCCCTGAGCTCCAATGGCAGTTCTTTGGGATTTCGTGCTGAAACACCTCACCTGCTCATAGCTGTATTAGTCAGGGATCATTAGATGGTCATTGGATTTAACAGCGAGTTTTTAAAGCAGTCAGTGGATGTGCAGTTTGAAATGTCCAGTTTTACTTCACAAAAGGTGTCAAGAAGGCAGGAAATTGACTGGGTCGAACATACCAGTTTCCCCCCTGACTCAGGCACCCAGTGCTTTCACTCGTGTGAGTTTGACATCATGGGAGCTCTAAGTAACCCAAGGTGCTTGGGTTCCTGTAATTTCCTTTTTCCTTTTTTCTTTTTTTTCCCTTTTCCCCTGGGTCTTCTGAAATAGCACTGTAGCTGAAATTAGAGGTGTTACACCTCTGCACGTTCTACAGCACTCTGCGAGTCTTCTGGTTGTGACCTTTTCTGCAAGGACCGAGTTCTCAAATCAAGATGTATAGTAATCCTTCTGTCTGTCTGTCCTTCTCTTTCTTTTTCTCCCTGTCCCTTCTGCCAGTCCCACTGGGAGATCGGGACCAGGCTGTGCAATATGTGCATGAGTTTTCCCAGGTCAAAAGAACCAACCAACTTCATGGATAATGAGGATATGAGCGTACCAGAGGATATGAGTCTACCAAGATGGTCAAAATTTCTTCCACTTAGAAGCTACACAAAGTCAAATAGGTTCCAGAATGATTTTAGGTAGATCTAGAAATAAGTTTCTGGGAAAAAAAAAAATTACCAGATAGTGAACGTACTTATTTTAGATAGTCTCTTCAGGCAATACTTAGTGCAGAATTGGTTGCTTTTTGATTTTTTTGATTTATTTTTAAAACCAGAATTTATAAGTATGTTGCAGTGAACAAGCCTCCACGTTGTTGCTGCACACAGTAGTTTCTTGCAGCGTGACTGTTCAGATGTGCATTGCGAACTGCATTGACAGATCCTCTGTAGTTTTTGAAAAATCCTGTACATACACCTCTAATTAAGGATACATACGCCATGATGAAAGAATAATTTGTATTTATGTGTATGAAAGCAAATCTCTTATTTCAAAGCAAGATATTTGCTTGCTTTCTATTTTTTGATTTATTTATTTTCTTCTATTTTTAATACCCTTTTCTTTGGGTTGTATGTAATGTATGGATGTATCCGACAACATACTCTGGCTGAGACTAATTTAATGGGAAAGGCAGACATTTTTATTTTTAGATACTTGATCTGAGTAAATGTTGAAAAATGTACTGTAACCCAAAGTTTTCTTTTCTCTTACAGCATTTCTATTCTTGTGCTATTCCATAAGGTTTTTCCTTCCCTTGCTTGTGAAGTCAGCACACCTTGACATTTTGACAACTTACGGGGTTTTATTGTTAAGGGGGACACCAAATTACAAAAATACACTCTTAGATGTATCTTCCAGTCGCTCCCTATTAACCTCACAAAGCGTATTTTTAATCTGTCACTGATTGATTTAGAAGATTTTGATCTGCTGGAGTTCTTTTCAATATATGCAAAATGATTTAAAAAACAGATTAATCAGAATAGCCAAACCCCTGCATAACTACGCACGAAAATCTTGGTTTGAACTGACGGAAGGCAAGGGATTCCCGTTACAGCAGCTACAGATTTTCCCATTTTGCAGCACATCTGTTTCTGCAGTCATCACCCATTTCTGGCCCTACAATACCTGTCCCAAATTGGATAAACATGAGGTAGAATGACAGTTTTGCACAAGTGTCTCCAACAGCAAAATTTTAGTTCAGCTGAGGCCACGTCACAGCTGGAGGAGTCAGGTTTTTTTTTCAATCCGAATACGTTATCCAAATAATAGTTATTTAAAAATATGGAAGTGTTCAAGGCCAGGTTGGATGGGGCTTTGGGCAATCTGGTCTAGTGTAGGGTCTCCCTGCTCATGGTGGGCGGGTTTGGAATTAGATGATCCTTGTGGTCCCTTCCAACGCAAACCATTCTACGATGATTCTATGATTTCCATTAAAATATTTCCCTTCATGATATTTTTTGTACTTTCAGGGTCCTTGGCAAAGCACATCCTGCTTCTTGGTGTGTGTGGAAGTGGAGAGGGAGCAATCATTAATGTTATATATTATCTGCTACGTGCAAAAAGTTTAATTCACAACGAATTCTAAGGAGTGAACAAGAATTTTGATGCTTTATCCAGAAATGTGTGTTTGGCTATTATAGCCACTGCCATGCTATTATCCTCTTCTTTTTCACAATTTATAATAGAAAAGGCATGTTAAATACATTGCAGCCCATGTTGGGCAATCTCAGGGTGAGCTACTCAATGTCACACATTTTAGTACAAAGGTATAGAGAAATAGAATAAATGGGATTCCTTACCTCTATGCCTTCCTCCTTTGAGTACTTTTTAATATTGTTTTGTTCAGAATATTATGCAAAGGTCAGCAAATTGCATCCAGGCTAGATCCACTCCATACCTACCACTGCTGGAGAAGTGGTGGGATTGCCTCTGAACAGCGTGGAGAAGACAAGCCATCAGCAAAGAGAGGGGGCTCCACATTGGATTTAGCTGATGATTTTAGTTCTAGATTTTAAAATTCTCATGATATGTTTGTATGCACATATATGTATGATATTCATGTTATCTGTTATTTGCTGTTATTTACAGAGGTATAGGTTACACAAAATAAAGAATCTCTTCACATATTTAAATGACCTCTCTAATCCCAGGATTCAGTATCTCAGACTCTTGCTGCAAAAACTGCTTGCTTATATTTTTAATTTCCTTGAAATGTCCTTTTTTTCCTAACAGCCAGAATGTGCTAAAATGTTTATCAAGTCTTGCTCTTTTCCCTGAGAAGCTCAAAGTATAATTACATTTCATAATTATCCGCCTTTGCCTATAAAAGCAATGTTCACCCTCTGGACCTGTTGTTCTGTTGCTATTCTATCTCGTGCAGTGCAGGTCTCTTCAGTTTACTTAAACAATATTAATCCTATCAAAAGTGACTCAGATAATGTCATCAGCTATGACACAGCGTTCTCAAAATTTCTTGCTTGTGCTGTGGTATAACGTCCTCTTAGGTGTAATTAACTTATGTCAAGAGGATTTTCTTAGTGAGAATAGAAACGGAGCATTTAGGCACGAGATTGTTTAATTGCAGCTTAATCCTTGACTGCTGGCTTTAGATGATGGTTGATCTTCGCCTCCTTGTTCAGTGTGCTGAGATAGTTCTTTCCTCGTCAAATTGAAGGTGACGAGGGGTCGGGGCAGGGAGCTGTGGTCAGAGCCTTCTCTTGTGGAAACGGAGCTGCCCTGGCTGGGGAGAGAGGATCCTGTGGGACCTACGAGCGCTGTCCTTCTTTGGGAACATGTGGTGCACCATTCATAAAGACCCTTCCTTCCCATGCGCAAAATCCATTGCTCTGCACAAAGCAGGGTAATAGCGGTTTGGGTTTTATTTGGCTCTGGTGGCCCAAAGTTGGCTGCTGTCTTATAAATGGGAGTAGCCCCACTAACTTCAGTGGGAGAATATCACCCAGTGGAACCAACAGTGTGAATAAAAGCGCCATAATCTGGTCATCTGTTAGTTTTATTAGTGTACTAAATAATACTGCAGTAACCTGTTATTTATGTAGTACTGAGTGCATTAACTGCTAGATATATTGCATCTAGTTGCTTCATTATCTATTTAAGATGCAAAGCAAACCATTATGTTTGTTGTATTATCTTCTTCAAACTTTATTACTTTTGTGGTTGGCAAGAGCTTTAAATGTGTTACACCACGTCTTTGTTAGCAATAATTCTTCATGGTTTTTTTCTAGCCATTTACTTTCTTTGAAATGCCGTGGAAGCACAGTAACAGCAATAGTCGCACTTACTAAATCAGGAATTTGATCTGAACTATTATAGAAAGAATGTCTTCATTTTAACAGTCTGTCTTTTTTTCTGTAGGCAGCTTTTGTTTAAAAGCATTTCAGAAAGCAAATACTTACACACTTACATGAAATTAGATCTGTTTAAAGTTCACTCTGCAAATGAAAGCTGTCTTCAGCTGGTTGTCTTAAGATGTGCCTACTTAAAAAAAGGCCATGAAATCTAGATGCGATCTGGATAGATATCCCCAGAATTTGAGGTGAACCTGGAGGTTGAGTTCCTTCCTATCTTTGTAAGTGAAATGAGTCTGTACCCGATACGTTCACCTTCTCAATCATGATTTCTGCTGTGAGAGTAATTTTTTGAATTTTCAATGAAGGCAAACAAAAGTTCTCGTTGTCTGATAGACTGTCCATCTCCTTTTTGAAAGACAAGTTTTTATTCACCTAAAGTGTTCGAGATCTACCTGAACTTCTGTGGGTGGCATTTAAAAACAACGTTCTCAAAACTGAAGTTAGCTTTCATTATTGTTAATTGCCTCCCACAGAAGTTCAAGTAGGTTTAGAATTGTGTGAAGAAGGTACAAGAAAATCTGAAGTGTTCTGGTATTTTAAAAAAAAAAGATTGACAAATTGCATTTGTACATCAAGAGCCCTAACATTTCTTCATCAATCACGTAGGCTTGCTCTCTATTGTGCTTTTCAGAAATGGATCTTAGTTTTCGACTGTGAGCGTAATATTGCTTCATCATCTAAGACAATTCATAATTCTTTCCTTTCGGAATGGTTTATTAGAATGATGGAAAACAGTCAAACACTTAGCATATTATGGCTATGAATAGGGAAAAACTATTAATACTTGATGATAATATTTCTGCAGTAGACCAAACAAAATTCTCTGTAAAGTGAAATAAAATGCACAATAGCTGAGCCTGCAAAGGAAATGCCCCGAACTCAGTATGCGATTGTCTTATTTTTAATAATTTGTTACATTGTGTGATCACTATACCAAATAATGTACATGGCAAACTGGAATGCTCCATGCATCATTTCTGGGTGCAAAATATATGATCTGGTGGCCTTTTCCTTAAAGTTTCTCATAACTCTCATGGCAAAATCATCAAAACTACGCCGGGCAGCTGCGGTCTACAGAGATTACAGGCACAAAAAGAATGTGTTAGCTTTCCCGTAAACAAGGCGTATTTTATAGCATTTCTAACATAGCCATAAGGCTTGGTTGTAGCTTGAATCTTAGCACTAAAGTTTCCATCAGTGCATTTTGGTTTTTATTATTGTCTTCAATAGTGATAAGTTCACACAGGATTGGTTTTATGGTAGAGAGAAATAAAAGTGTGGAAAAAAAGCCACCCAACCAGTATTCTTTCGTACAACGGGTACAATTTTTAAGAGCTCTCTCAAACAGATAGACAAGGTATTACTGTTAAGTTCAGGGAGAAGAAGCAGAAGAGCACAAGGACACTTGTAAGATAAAGTTGTACAAATCTACCTCATTAAAAAGTTTGAAGAGAGAAAATGCAAAAAAGTAGAGCAGAAAATACAACCTGATTCAGAAAGGTCTGTACACGGGCGTCAGTGCAAACATGGCAGTGGTGAGAGGATGGGAGGAATAAATAGTCCCTGTTCCCATCAACGGAATAACATCACACCTTGTGCAGCTTTCCTGCTCAAAAAAGGGCTTTTCACTTGTAGATTTACTCCACTCAGACTAGTAAACATCACACCTTTCTCCAGGAGAATTATTTCAGCCGTCAGCCAAGCCTCTCAATTTGCCATGTGGGCCAACCAGCTCGTGGCAGGAGTGAGTCAGGCAGCAGAGCAGGAACACAAAGTTGTCCTCGTGAAGCAGTCTGGTGAGAGGTTTTGTACATATTAGGTCTGTAGCGTGGGTAAAAATTCAAATTTACTTGTAAAAAAAAATAAAATACTGTTTTCTCCCAGATTTAGTTTCCCCAGAGGGTCACCTCTTCCGTGTCTTTTCTCTTTGTTATTTGAGAATATCTACTAGGAGACTGCCTTTAATTTGGTTTGTAGTAATTTTAGGCAGAATTTCTAGCACAGCATGTAAAACCTAAGGCTGTTTCATGATTGCATAGAGAATATGTTAGAAGATGGTCCAATATTTTTCAGACTTTTTGTCATTTACAGAAGACAAAAACTTCTGTCAGCTATAGTGGAATGATTAAAGAGCTTTATAGCGAGCGTATCGAGTAACTGCTGATTTTGCAATACTGAGAAAAAGAAAAAAAAATTACCATATTTAGGAAAAAAGTGCAGTAGGATTTATTACTACCAAAACCAATGAGTCAGTATAGTAAGCCTGCACAGACCTCTTGATCACATAACCCAATGTTCCTGTAAGTGGATGTGTGCTCCAAGGCCTGCATTTCATATAGAATCATAGAACGTCCCGAGTTGGAAGGGTCCTGTAAGGCCCACCAGCCCAACCCCTGGCCCCACACAGGCCCAGCCCCATCACAGCAGATGACTGAGAGCGTTGGCCAGACGCTGCTTGAACTCAGCCCAGCTCAGGGCGGTGACCACTGCCCTGGGGAGCCCCCCAGTCTATATGTACAGCCAGGGCTGCCCCTGCCCAGGTGCAGAATTCTTCCCGTGATGTTGCTTCAAACTGCAAATTCAACCTCTTGCGAGAGTGAATTTAGATTTATATTACTATTTGGTTCACCTTTTTTTTTCTAGCCCACTGAAATTCCTTGGCTGCTGGCTTGCCCCTCGCCAAGCAGCCAGGAGAACCGCTTGACCCTTCATACCTGCAAATTCCTAGGAAACCTTTCTGCAGGAGTTATGGGCAACTGACAGAGGATCTTCAGCACTCCAAATGATGTTTTATCAATATTTACCTGCACATACTAGAAATGCCTGAGAACAGACAGGCCGTGTGATGGGTTTTGCTATAGGGGCTAAGCACAGGTCCTCACTTGTGTACGTAAGGGATTTGGAGTTGTTCCACAATAATATGTGAAAACTGTTGAGGTCTCTTGTTGTTTGGTGGGTTTATGTGTGGCTTCCCCCCCCTGCTTTAGCAGTCACTGATGTTTGCAGTTATTTATTAACTCTGTAGAAGTTATTTGGAGAAGAAAAGTGAGAAAGGGCTGGAGTATCTCGAGGCAGGCTACTGCTTAGCCAGTGTTCAGGAGTTATTAAGGGACAGTGGTGGAATAATTTTTTCTTCCTCCTTTGCCAGTGGAAAATACCATTAAACTAAAAGTGGAAAATTCCCACAAGAGAGAAAAGGAAGTTGTTTGGAAAAGGCTGATGGGGACAGAGGGAGGTGTTATATCCATTTAGAGAAGCTAAAACAACTTTTCACCATCAAACGCGTGTGGTTTTCATTTGTTCCTGTAGAAAGCTTCGTCTCTGCTCTTAAATTACACGATAATTTTGTTGTGGATGGTTTTGCCATTGGGCTGTCAAATGAGCCGAGTGAAATGGCATTTGCTGTTATCTGTTCTGATTGCTTGCCGCGCTTCCATCTTTTCAGTCATTTTCTAATAAGTATAAATTTGGAAGAGAAGGCAATCTCTGACTTGATATAGGCGTATTTTTAGGTACACTCAGAGTGAAATCGGTTGTTTGGTCTGTGCTCCCTTCTGCTAAAGAACAGCTACCTACCATCTCCGGCTGTGGGCACATGTTCCTAGTGGTCCGTCCATCCCCTGGAGGCCCATGACACTGATTTCTGCTAAGCCGAGCTCAGCCAGACTTCACTTCAGTCTCTGCTCATCAGTTAACCTGTTATTCACCGCAGCAGTTTGTGGGAAGTCGGCCCACTACCTGTACAGGGAAATAACCCCTGAGGTGAAGCCGTGGCTGCTGGAAGGCAGATAGGAAACTGGTCTCTTGCGTGGACTTCTCTGATCAAAGGCATCTCCAGTTTTAAGCAGCAGTTTGTACTTTAATGCTTTGTTTGGTGAGCATATCGCCATTAACTTGTGTAAACACGCATGAAAGTCAAGAGAAGATTTTTCTTTTGAAGATGTGTCAGATGCTGCAGTAGTGTCGTGGTGAAGGTTATTGCTGAAGGAAATGGGAGGCGTTCACCAGTCCATAAATAAACCAGGTGCTCCTGACTTTCAGTGCTCTTTTTGTACTATCTAAAAAAGAAAAAAACCACATGTATTTAAGATATATTTGTTGACATTCTAATTGTAATATCATGATGTAGAAGTGAACAGTGGACACCTCAGCTTTGCCCATTACTCCTCAAAAACAGACAAACATATAGTTAAAAATAACAGATACTGTAAATTTGCAGTTCAGCAGCAGACTATCCACTGAGGACATCATGGGCAATACAACAAATGCTTGAAATCCATGTGTTAATTTTTGTCTGAAGACTATCACAGATAAATAAAAATAAAAAGTAATTTTGGTATTTAATAAAAAGGAATTTTGCTCTGTACTTTTGAAGTATTAGTGGTAAAACCCTCGACAGTATAACTCAGCTCTCGAGCTAGTGTCAATGGTACAGCTCCTTTTTAGATAAGGCTAAACATTCATGTATGGTTTCTTCATTTCAAACACCTTATTTTAGTAGAATTATTGTTGTCCCACAGTGTTTTTCTCTTCCTGAAAATAAAAATATGTTATGGAAACAGAGACATTTAGCTTGAGTAAAGATCCTGGACCCAGTCCCTAGAAAGGTTGCCTGACATCACCAGTGCTGAGGTTTCACCATCCCCATTTGTGGTGGGACTTCCAAAACTGGAAAAGGACAATTGCATCAAAACTTTGTTTATTCTTTCTGCAGATTTGCATGAAGATGCAATCAACTATTCGAGACATAGGTAATATATGCAACATTTCTAGCATTTTAACATTTTATTTCACATGTGTTGAGGTTTCTAGAATGGTAAGAGAGAAATATGGAGCAGGAAACCATTTTCACAGAAAGTCTTACCCCCCCACACCTTTCCCTATATTTGCACCATAGGTCACTGTAGTAGGGGTCTGAAAACCAGGTGCTTAATGAAACTGAATTTAGGAGTTAATTTGATCTGATGCTGAATTCCCTAAAATCTGCAATTTTCCTTTGGGATGGGAAGGTGATTGCAAAGTTGTTAGGCCATGGTTGAACCTAAAGTGTCCTATCTTCTTCTCTGCATTTTTTAATGGGTCTGATGATATTCTTTCCCTTACTTCCCATGTCTGTCTTCTAGTAATGCTTTATCTGTTTCATTAGTAAGTTCTGGGATGTCACATTTATTGCATTCTTTTCCATTTTCCTGAACTCTTTAATTTTATGTTTAAAAATGGGTGCAGCGGTAGGACTTTCAGAGCTGGTAGATCTTCCTGCGGTAAAACTGCTAACAATAAGTGTGTTGGCAGGAGCTAGTAACATTCAAAATCCACAGGTTTTGTAGTGGTTGAGGCACGCTTGCATCCAACCTGAGCTATTCCAAGTGAACAGCACTCCGTTTCCTCCTGCTGCTGGCTAGCAGTTTTGGGGGAATGATTTGGGAAATTCCCAACTCCACCTTTCAGCGGGACTGCCGAGAGGATGTTTTTTTTTCCAGTTAGCAGAAACACCTCTCTGTGCCCATTCCTAAGATGTCCAGCACATCTACAGGCTGGGCAGTGAATGGATGGAGAGCAGCCCTGAGGAGAAGGACTTGGGGGTGCTGGTTGATGAGAAGCTCACCATGACCCGGCAATGTGTGCTTGCAGCCCAGAAAGCCACCCGTGTCCTGGGCTGCATCAAACCCAGTGTGGGCAGCCGGGCGAGGGAGGGGGCTCTGCCCTGCTCTTCTGAGACCCCCCTGCAGTTCTGCGTCCAGCTCTGGCGTCCCCAGGAAAATAGGAAAGACATGGAGCTGCTGGAGCAAGGCCAGAGGAGGCCTCGGAGATGATGCGAGGGCTGGAGCCCCTCTGCTACGAGGACAGGCTGAGGGAGTTGGGCTTGTTCAGCCTGGAGAAGAGAAGGCTCCAGAGAGACCTAAATCACAGCCTTCCAGTCCCTAAAGGGGCTCCAGGAAAGCTGGAGAGGGGCTGGTTCCAGGGCAGGGAGGGACAGGACAAAGGGGAATGGGTTTAAACCAAAAGAGGGGAGATTTAGACTAGATCTGAAGGAGAAATCCTCCCCTGTGAGGGTGCTGAGGCCCTGGCACAGGGTGCCCCGAGAAGCTGTGGCTGCCCCTGGCTCCCTGGCAGTGCCCAAGGCCAGGTTGGATGGGTGTTTGGGCACGCTGGGCTGGTGGGGGTGTCCCTGCCCATGGCAGGGGGTTGGAACTAGATGATCTTTGAGGTCCCTTCCAACCCAAACCAGTCTGTGATTCTATCCCAGCTATTCGGTGCAGTGGATGCCACTGCCATTTGATAAGACAATGAAAGAGTTTCATGTAACTTGCTTGAGTCTGAAATACTTGACATCAAATGCCAGATTTCTGGATTTTTCTCCAAACGCAACATTTGGAGGTGGTTTCTGTTTGGGATTATACTGCCATCGATTCCAGAGTCATTCGAATGGCTGAGTGAGTCCTTTAACATATTACTCTCCCAACTTCCCATCTTGAAGTTATTTCCTACTCCTCGGTAATATATGCAGCCCTGCTAAGCTGTTAAATAAGAAAGAAGCTGCAAAGCACTAAAAATATTTAAATTGCTGCCTTTTCAGATTCTCTCACTGCTGTCTAATGGACCTTCAAACGCGCCTTCATTGTTTCTCCAAGCACATTGTGCTGCGAGCCCTTGCAGATAGATTCCTCCTGCTCCCAGAACTCATCTCTCTGCCCTGCCTGAGATCAAAATGAATGCTTATTTCAAACTAATAAACAGGCTGCATTTTCTGACAGACTGTATTCACTAGAGTAATATCATAATGTATTTCTTTTGATGTGTTTGTTTCCCAAGTTGTCAATTAGCTGGAGAGAAAGTGTCACTCTCCCCACCATCTTTATTTCCATGACCAGATCTTTTTTGGTACATCATTTGTCAAAATGTCAGCCATGGAAGCTTGCTGGGGGTTTTTTTATGTGTCTGAAAGTATTCTTAAAAGATGTTCTTTCATTACCGTGTGTACATTTAAACCTAGTGCTTTTGAAGTAATGTTGTTAGGCTTTGGAAACTTCTGCAGTTGACAACAAAAGAAGATGACTGGGAAGTTGAAATTCTTTGGTTTCAACAATAATGGTGTTTTTTTCCTATTGTTCAAATATGTGACTTGGAATGAGGAAAAAGAAGTTTTCCTGGTTGTCCTATTTTGCCACAGTACTCCATGCGAGCTTTTTTCCCCCTGCTTGCAGCTATCGGGGTGCAGGGCAGCGCTGCTCCCCTTCTCGTGGGATCAGGGACGCGGTGTCCCAGCCACGTCCCTCCAGGTGCCCCAGGAGCCGTGGGTGTGTAGGGATGGGTGTAGGGTACCCCTGGGATTGCGCGGGCACGGACCTGGTCTGAACCTCCTCATCTCCCACGTTTTACTGTCCGTGCTCTTTAGTAGCGCAGCAATAAAAGCTTTAATTGTACCTGAAAGTTAAACCAAATAACCACTCGGTCACCTTGTACCGCAAGCTCGATTTGTTCCATGGGCCCGGCTAAAATTAAATATTTATAAGGTACCTATAAAGTAAATAAGAATAAAAGCGTGATACTTGCAGTCAAGGGACCGAGGGACTGAAGTTTCTCAGCAGCATTGTCTCACCGCGTACAAGAGTTCTCTCCGCTGTTTGGCTGCAGCGTGTTTCGAGGCTGCTGCGGATTTCTGCAGCGCGGCCGTGTTTTCGTGCACAGCAGATGCCCAGCACTGCCTGCGGTGGGCACCGGGCACGGTGCTGCTGCTCCAACACACGTTTTGCGTAGCTGCTGCTTGTTACTTTTACATGGCAGCGAAACAAATGGAAGGATTTTTTTATTCCAAAAAAACCCAATAAAAGTTAAAAATATCAAGCTGTGGGAGATTAAGTATCTATTTTGCCATCATTCTTGTAGATGATTACCAAAATATTAAGAATATACTATTTTAAGCCTTGCTACTACAGAGGTACTGAGTTATTACATTTCGTGATTATTTAAAATTATCTCGAGAAGCCACCGCTTGTAGCCATATGCTGCCTAACAGATCGATCTGCGTGTCAGTACAGGATTTATGGAGAGCTGAGGGTTTTCTAAGCATAAATATCCATAAAACCCAATTATGCACAATCTCTGAACATGTTAACTTCTTACAGAAGTACCATAGTATGAAAACAATATTCTTCATAGATGCTGGAAAGCACGTGACAATATGTTGTATTTTTATTATTTGCATAATGTGTTTAAAAAAGAGAAAAAAGTGGTATCTCCTGTCAAGTAACTGTTTTCTTGTTGACATACTCTGTTCTGCATGATATGTAGATGCATGTCTGCGTGTGTAAATATTTATCATAATAGAACATGCTATATAGACATGCACTCTACATATAAATGTGAAAGCCACATTCTAGCAGCTGAAAATATTTCCTCTCTGGGGTGTTGTTTCTACACAACAACAACAACAACAACAACAACAATATTATGATTCATTACCCAACCTGTAAAGGAACTTTGAATCAATCTGTGTTGGAAATATATACCCTCAAAGTTTGACATTTGCAATGCGTAGTCATTAAAAAAAGAGCTTCCTTTGGTTTTGCTCCCTCTTTGTTTAAGGAAAAAATAATTTCCTTTTTGACCCATACAGGTATTTGTCTTCTCATAAATATACTTTGTGGTATGGTGTAAAGTAAATTCTTTATCTAACATCTATTAGTCATAAATAAAAAAAAAATCTCAGGATTTATCTAGCAGCAGGTAGAGAATTCCAGCTTTTGTTCTTCTCTTGCAAGGAAATATTGAATAGAAGGAAAGTATGAATTACCTCTCCCGAACTGTAATGGAAGACTCAATAAGAAATGCATTAAAATGCATTATGAGAGGCAAAAAGCCTGACCCAAAATTCTTCTCATAAGATATTAATGAATGGGTCTATTTTCTAGGTACTGAGAGAGTATTTAAATAATCACTCTGGTCATGCATGTGGTGCTGCCAGCGAGAGCCTGCACTGGCTGATGGCAATATTCATTTTTTGAAAGTCATAAAAGCATAAAAATGTCTGAAGAAATATCAGGAAATATCAGGCTTGTTGGAAGTCGGTGTAACAGGGCGTCAGATACAGCCAGTAAGGGGAATGCTGATCTGGAAAATGTCGGTATACAGATGAGGAACAGCAAACTTTGAGAAACAGAATAGTCCACTGCTAGAAAGGACATGGGCATCTTCTTCTGCCAGGGTTTTTCAGTGTAATTCCAGAGATTTCAGTGAAGTCCTGTCTGATTTACACCCTGTGAGAAAGTCCAAGCCCAAAAAATACTGCGAGAATGCCGGGGTGTTTGTATCGATCCCGTGGAAGACGGGTCCTAAATTAACGCCAGGGAAATTTGCCTTGCTGAGGCTCTGGGGACTCCCTTCTGCACTTTGGCCACACCAACCCCAGGCAGCGCTACAGGCTGGGGGTGGGGGGGCTGGAAAGCTGTGTGGAGGAAAAGGACCTGGGGGTGTTGGTTGATGCTCGCCTGGACATGAGCCGGCAGTGTGCCCAGGTGGCCAAGAAGGCCAACGGCATCCTGGCCTGTATCAGGAATGGTGTGGCCAGCAGGAGCAGGGAGGTGATTGTCCCCCTGTACTCAGCCCTGGTGAGGCCGCACCTCGAGTACTGTGTCCAGTTTTGGGCCCCTCACCACAAGAAAGACATCGAGGCCCTGGAGCGTGTCCAGAGAAGGGCAACGAAACTGGTGAAGGGGCTGGAGCACAGGTCTGATGAGGAGCGGCTGAAGGAACAGGGGTTGTTTAGTCTGGAGAAGAGGAGGCTTAGGGGAGACCTTTTTGCCCTCTACAACTACCTGAAAGGAAGTTGTGGTGAGCTGGGGGTCGGCCTCTTCTCGCAGATAACTAGTGACAGGACAAGGGGGAACGGCTGCAAGTTGCGCCAGGGGAGGTTCAGGTTGGAGATGAGGAGAAATTTCTTCTCGGAAAGGGTGGTCGGGCATTGGAACGGGTTGCCCAGGGAGGTGGTGGAGTCACCGTCCCTGAGGGTGTTTAAGGAAAGGTTAGATGTGGTACTTAGGGACGTGGTTTAGTGGGCAATAGGTGGTGGGGGGATGGTTGGACTGGATGATCCTTGAGGTCTCTTCCAACCTTAATGATTCCATGATTCTGTGATTCTGGTACGTCTCTGCTGGCTTTCCCCAGGATCTTTCTGAACTGCTCCTTGCAGCCCTGGCCCAGAGCTGGGGCTCTGCCTCCGCCTCTGCCAGTGCAGGGAAGGAAAGGAAAACAATATTCGGTCACGTACAACGGGAACAGGTGTATAATGTCATGTCAGCACAGTTGTGTGGTACCTGTGTGCAGTAATAACACTGAGTTATCTGTGTATCAGTGTGTGTGGGGGGGGTGTGTATGTATGATACTTTTACATTATGTGCAAATTAGGGTTTTTTTAATGGAACCATCAAAGCAAAACAAAATGCCCTGAGACTTAGATTGTCTCATTAGTTTGAACTACTCAAATGTTTGTTTTCTCTCATGGTCATAATATCCAGTGCTAGAAATTATTCTAGTATCTCTGTGCTGAAGTTTATTTTGGGTTTGGTTAGTTAGTTATCCGTGGTTAGGGACCCACGCCAGAATCACCTACGTCTTCACTGATTTGGCTGCCTCATACCAGAAAGATCCATACGTGATGCTCCGTGGCCACATCATGGTGTACGTTGGAGTAAGCAGATGTGCTGGTGCCTCCAGCTCCTGTGGGGTCCCATCAAATGCTTCTGGAATAGGTGTCCCACCACACAGGCAGGTCCCTCAACCTCTGCATCCCAGCCGGACCGTGGGGACCAGCCTGCAGCCTTGTGAGCACATGGGTGTGATGTAAACATACAGGAGATCCCCCTTTCCAACGTGCTTGTCCTGTCCTGTTCCTGGGTGTGGTGCTGCCAGGAGCCTGCTCCAGCGCGGGCTGCCCATGGGGTCACAGCCTCCTTCAGGGGTCTCCACCTGCTCCAATGTGGGGTCCTCCATGGGCTGCAGGGGAATCTCTGCTCCCCGTCACCTCCATGGTCTGCAGGGGGACAGCCTGCCTCCCCGTGGTCTTCTCCTTCAGGGGAATCTCTGCTCCAGCACCTGGAGCATCTCCTGCCCCTCCTTCTGCACCAACCTGGGTGTCTGCAGAGTTTCTCACATCTTCTCACTCCTCTCTCTGGCTGCAACAGCGCTCTGCGTGGGTTTTTTTGTTTCTTCTTAACTCTGTTGTCCCAGAGGCTCTACCACTGTCGCTGATGGGCTC